>OY740772.1:90502640-91102640 GCA_963513935.1 Aphrophora alni
TTGAGAAACAGCAGGTTTTTCTCCATGCTATGCGCGGTATTTCTTAACATATTGACATTTATCTCAGCTACGTTTTAAAGTAGTGCTTATTACAGTCCTTACGATTTGAACCCTTGTGTTTGAAGATCTTCCTGGTCCATTGATATTTCTAACGGACGCAGTAGTTTTAAACTTATTAATAAGCTTTTCATACGCGACTACATTGTACGGATCCTCAAATCGTTGCGAGTACGAAACTTTCTTAAATCGGCTGATAAACTCCGTTGACATTCGTAATAATAGCCTACTAAAACAATGCGATGCGTGTTTGTTAAGGTAAGTAATGACGCAATTTGAAAATCATTTAATTGCTAACTACTACAGATGTACCACCTACTACTAGATTCCAGTGTTTGAAATAGTCAACAACGAGAAAACTCGGCGCTGTCGCAATAATAAATAGTTAAGAAATAACAGTTATGTTGTTAAGAAATCCAAATTATACAATGAACAATTTTTCTCGGGGATTGGAGAGAAAATAAGGAAGCCACAAACATTTAAAATTTTAATTTACTTTTGAAAGACCCAGTATATTATCCAATATAACAAATTCAATAGTAAATAAATATAGACAAAAAAATTATTATAATGACTGTAGCAAAAACATTGCACACACTTTCTCACTTATCCTCCCAAAAACAAACCATAAATAATCATCAACAATAAGTTAGTTTGTTAGGTGTCAATAAAAAGTAAACTGGATGGTGTCATTGAAAGTAATTTCTATATTTAAATAAAGGCACAAGCTATATTTGTGGCATGAAAGAGCTACAATTTAAATAATATTTGATTAAAATCGAGTTTTAATTACGGCAATCAATGTTCATTTTTTGTAAATATTCCTGAACTGTTTAGTTTTTTTACCTGCAATTTTAAGACGGGATTGAGTTGTTAATCTTCAAATTTCATTAAAATTTGAACGAAATTGGTAAAGCCGATTTTGAGAAATAACCTATTTCATTTAATAACCAAAAAAACAATAATTTTGGTACCGGTTTAAATAGATATTGTATGCGCCCTTGGAAGCTACACATAAGCAAGATTTGATTAAAATCGTTACAGTCGATTTTGATAAATTCGTAATTTTGCAATAGTTTCTACTAGTTGAAAAAAAAAAGTTCTTAAATAAGTCCAAAAGACACAGATCATTATAAAATACACTTTATTGGACTCAAGCGGCCGCAAAAAGAATAATATATCTGCAAAAATTACATCGATTGTTCAATCCGTATGACATAACAGTTAATAACACTTTCTAAACAACCCAGTAAAGTCATTAGAAAAATCTTCTGATGGTTCCATCTATGTCTGTCGCTTGCATCTTCTAGTTCCAGTTGATAGTTTCTCAGAATCCTTGGCACCTTGAAGTTGCAGGACTTTCCTGCCCATCCTCCTCTCCAAATCCCAGTTGATTACAATTTTGGTATCCTTTCCTCTCTCGTTCTTAATACATGATGGTAAAATTTAAATATCTTTCTTTCTATCACTACCAAAATATTTCCCTCGCTTTCATATTTAGTAGAAATGTTTCATATCTTTTCTCTTCTTGGTTTTTACATTCTTCAAAAGTAAATTTCAGTTGGCAATGATTTCTGCTTTTGGCTTTGTTGTTGCAGTCTTCTGTACAGCACGATGGAATTGTTCTTATGTAATATATTCGGACGTTACCATCATTTGTGTTGATACAAATACACGACGTTTCTATAGTAAGGACAAGAGAATATAACTATAGTGGCCCAAAGCCATGTTACAAACTAAAACTAAAACCAGTAATCGATTAATGTACTTCAGTGGTAAAAACTAAGCTTGAGTAAAAATAAATCAGACAATAAATAACCTTGTACAGCAAAAAACAACAAGTAACAGAATTATACTGTAACTGAAAGAAAAAGTTTTTAGTGGGGTTACCAGCTTAGGGACTGTAATTAATTTGATTTTATATTGTTTGGGTTTTCCGTGGTTGACAATATTCCATTATTCAACCTCTAAACTTGGCGTGCCCTATCCCGCTACTATATCGCGGGATATCTCAACTAACCAGCCATTTTTTAGGAAACCTAAAATAACTTATTTTATAACTAAATAACATATTTTTAATAATTTTGACTTAAGCGAATTAGAGAAGGTCGAATTGGGATTGCACAATGGTTAGAAAAAAAGCCTCATCGGCTATTTTGGTTTCACTACTACAAATTAACGGAGTGCAAGGGCCAAAACCCCAAAGAGTCCTCAGAACCTTCCCAAAACACAACTAGCCATTCATTTAGATGGAGTTAAACTCAATTCCTATATACAAATACTCCAAGGATGAAAAAGAAGTTACTCTTTTGAACGATGCACGTACTTTACACAGCCGTTGGCTTACTTCTGAGGGAATGTTGGGGAATGACCTGCCTTATCGAATACCCGTCAATAGAGCGCCTTACACCCAAAGATAAGCAACTTATGATACTTTTAAGTAAAGTAAGGAGGAAGACGCTGGGCATCACAATACAATACAAGGAATAACAAAAACTAAGTTAAACTGATAACCTACACTGGTTAACTAAATAGACACTGGTAGTTGCCTAAAGGTTTTCAGAGTAAACAACCTTCGTGTCCATTTATCTTGTCTTGTGATCACTTTGTGTGAAGGTTTAAACGAAAGAATTTCAGCCTTATTTGAAGTTGAAAATTTTGTATTTTTAAATCAGTTTTTATTAATGTAAGCCTTTGTGGTATTTTTTTCTACATTAATTTAGCTGATAATATTGTCCCTTATCTTAATATATTAGGCTTCAGTAGGTTTTCCCCAGTGTATATGCCGCTTTCAAATTGAATTTATGATTTTCGGACCAATGTGTTTGACCTAATTATATGTTTATTACATGTAAAGTATCAACTTATATTAATTTGCGGAACCTTAAATTTCTATTTTTTCATCATTAACAGCCACTTCAATTTTTTGTTCAGAAATTGTCACATACTGATAGTTGTCACACACTTTTACAAATTAAAACGTACACACAAACATAATAACTAATACTGTACGCTGCATCATATTTAACAATAATATCGTTTATTATGTTTGTGTGTGTGTGAATATATATATATATATATATATATATATATATATATATATATATATATATATATATATGTATTATAAAATATAATATTTACAATTACAACTACTAATGACTGCACAAAAAGGCCATCATGAAATAAATGTCGGATATTCAAGGTAAAATATTATATTTAGAGGTATTTTACTGTCTACCTTTAATTGAAAATGTAAATGCAGTGTTTAGTGTCCAGAGTAATATTTTAAAGTTTGGTTTTAATTAAATGTTGTCTAACAGTGTTTTTAATAGTAAAAAGGAATATATAAGTGAGAACGGAATTTAATGAAATATTACATTTTATAAATAACAAAATTGTTTTGAACATTTAAAGCACGTATCAACGGATCTTAGATAATATTTTATTACATCATATATGTATCGTACACCGTTTCTGTCCCAGATTATCGGTCATTATTGCGGACATGACAGCCATTAATCATCCTCACCCTCCTCTTGGAAGCCTGTCAGTATTTTAAATTTATTTAAGATAAAATTTACAACCGTAAATAAATGTTTCGGCGGAGCGTTGGAAGGATATAAAACCAATACTGTATTTTCGTGAAGCTATAGCCTTGTTTATTATTACTAGAGAATTTATGACATGAAATTCAATAAAATTTCATGAGAATGAGTGTGTTTTTAAGGAAATATCTAATGTAAAGAGTGTACATTTAAAAACTTTCCACGTTTTCTACAGAAAAGAGTTTATACAAAAATACTTGGGGAATTTATTTTTTTAAATGAAGAATATTTTAAACTGTTACGATAAAAAAAAAATTAAAATATAGTAAATGCACTAGAATACTTATAACTTCAGGGTCAGAAGAGAACAAAAGTTGGTATTGTGAGACCTATTAGGAAATCAACCTTTATCGTAGCTTCTTTACTTTCAAATAATAAATCTTTACTTTACATTTAAAACAAACTTTTAATGTTATTCCTACATATATCTACTGGTTCCTTTTAGCATTCATTAGATTAATATAACTTTCTTATTATACAGATGGAAAGATGAAAGAGAGGGATCTAACCGAAGAGTATACGAAAAAATATAAATCCAGGTAAGTCCACTCAATATTATAATGTCCACACCCACTATATGTAAGTCATTGAGGGTGGATTTACTTTTATCAAGGGTTCTTTTATCTTGTAGCATTCACAAGATATAACCTTCTTCCACTAATATCGAGTTAGATCCCTCTCTTTCATCTTTCCTATCAGTTCTCCTTAGACCAACTATTTTCTTTTCTCACACATGCGATACTAGATTGAAGGCTAGGAGTCTTTTATTATTTTATGCTCTTCCATTTCATCTATTTTAACCGATGATGACTGTAATTCTTTAATCCTTCCAAACGAAAAAATAAAATAAATATCAACAAATTATTTACATACAAAACTAATAAGTATGTCAAATCGTCATCACCACCTAATACACTTGTGTAATACATTCAAGTTATACCAGGGATAACAAAATATAAAATCATTTGATGTTTTCGAAAAGGGCATAATTTCCTTTGTAGTTTTTCTTTTTGCTTCTGAGCAGTTACTGCTTCATTTATTTTCAAGATTCTTTGAATGCATATTTCTCTCTACCTCGGAATAAAATTGCTGTATAATCGGAGTTTCATCTTTAGTGATACCATAGACTTTGCAACAAGATTTCAAACCCTCCTCTTTGTCTTTACTACAATGAATTGTGAATTACAAAAGCCTTTATAACTTATTTCCATGTTGTGTGTACTTAAAAATTATTTATACAAACATGAGATATTTAGAGGGAAAGAAAATCATTTCGTACTACCAACCAATATAGAAACTCCGAACAGTTTCTCTATCTTACTGTTTAAATAAAACTAATGAGTTTATGTAAAATCAAAAAGTTCAAAAACATTGCACAAACTTTCTCACTCATCTCCAAAATTAAATATGAAATAATCAAATTGTCACCAAATATGTCAGTTCGATAGTTGCCAATCAAGAAGTGACAATGAACAATTTAACTCCTTATTTGAAATTATATTTACGTTTTATTTAAATACGATTCAAAAATTGCATCGTTTGTGTCAAACACTTCCTTAGGGTAAGTTGTATAATTTAATTTTTAATGACATCGATCAAAGTTAATTTTAATTTGCCAATTATTCTTGAACGGTAATTTACTTGCGATTTTCCACACGGAGTTGGGTAATAAATCTTCTTATTTCACTAAAATTTGAACGAAGTTCGTGGTGTCGATTTTTAAAAAAATACGTATTTTATAACTGCCTTTATAGTCAAACTGACATTTTTAGAGAGATAGCATCCAATACACATTGTTTGGGTCGTGTTATGCACACGAGAAAAATTTAATCGAAATCGTTAGACACGATTATGAAAAATCGTAATTTTTATCTTATAGCAGCCACCCCTAATTTTTCACTTATATAAAAAAAGAAAAAATACCCGCGATATAGCCATTACTTATTACTCATACTAACTTTATTAAAATCCGTTCACTCGTTTGAGCTGTATCTCACACACTTGACATAAGACGGACAGATATCATTCCAAAACCAAGGACGTCGTCTTTGACAAATCTTTATGCGTGTACACAAGGACCTAAACTTCATTCACTTTTGACATAAACAAGACCTCAACGTAAGTTAAATTCGATTAAAATCAAACGTTTTTGGTATTTCTCCAATTATTACTGAATGGTAATATTTATTTTTACTTGTCTTTTTTCCACAGGTTTGGGTCATTGATCTTCACATTTGACTAAAATTTGAACACAAACTATAAAGGGGATGTTGAGAAATTATGTTTATTATAACACCCCCATGACAGAGTTTTTGGTTTTTTATGTACAACTCAGAAATACTGGGTTTTAGAGAGATGGCGACTAATACGTTTTATTTGAGCCCTTAGAGATTACACTACGATCAAAACCGTTATAACATATATAACACCGAATTATGAGTTATCGAAAAAAATTAAATACGTCCCGAAATATGAATAACTAGGCCTACTTACCTAATTGTAATTGACAGACACAAAGATTCTATTGGTTTACCTTATTTATGCATCTATTGTATTAAACACCCTTAATGAATATTACTTAGTTTATAAATATTAACCTGAAGCTTGTTTATGGGTCACATCAACCCATAAACAATTAATAAATGGTAACAATTTTTTTTAAAATTTTCTTTTATTATTTAAAATAACAGGTAAAATTGGATTTAGCATTGTTTTCAATATTTAAAAACCGTCATTTAAATTCTATCGTTTAATTACGATTCTAAAATTCTTATTTAACGACTGTGAACAGACATTTCTGTTTGTAGCTAGCGAATGGAAGAGCCGATTTCAGTTTTCTTTTTACAAAAATTCGACAATTTTTATGATCTAGGTATTTGTAAGTTGTTTTTACAAATTTTAAACTTTGGCTTAGGTGGAGGGAAGTTACTCCCTTCTTCAAAATATTTTAAAACGTTCCTCTTAGGAATAGAAAACATTCTAGAACCTTTGTAAAATTTATGGATTTTCCATAGAAAATGTGGAAATGTTTTAAATGAACACTCTTTATATTTAATATTTCCTTAAAAATACACTCATTCACATAAAATTTTATTGAATTTCATGTCATAAATTCGTTAGTAATATAAAAACAAGGCTATATCTCCACAAAATTACAGTATTGGTTTTATATCCTTCCGACGCTCCGCCGAAACATTTATTTACGGTTGTAAATTTAATCTAGAATAAATTTAAAATACTGACAGCCTTCCAAGAGGAGGGTGAGGGTGATTAATGACTGTCTTGTCTGCAATAATGACCGATAATCCAGAACAGAAACAGTCTACGATACATATATGATGAATTACAAAATAGTATATAGGCTATTTACCATTATTGTGTACATTTAAAGAAAGACGTTTATAAATTCTACCTTAACTGCACCTACCTGTGTGTTCTAAGTTATATATATATATATATATATATATATATATATATATATAATTTAGGGGAAACCAACTGAAGATTGATTTTCAAATTATACATCTTCTAATGTAGGGAATTACAATAAAGCTACTTTAGGGTGTAGAATAGATAGACTACATTTGGCACCTACTAACAAATAAATTTACTCTATAAAGGTAGTTTTCGTTTCACACTACCGTTTATAAAACAATCGACGTATTAACTCAAACCCTTAGAATAGGTCTATCTCTTTCTATAAATCTTGCCCTAACAAATTTAAAGACATGGTAGTCACCAAAGTATCAGACACCGTTTATTCCGGCTAAAGTAACTTTGGTTTAAAATTAATTCGTGTAAATTATGTGCTGAAGTCTTCCAGTTCAACTTTTAGTTGTTTCTTTCTTAGAGATGCTCTGAAGCTCTTAAAAACACTTTGAAAGCGAATGGATAACAATTTCAGACCTTATTTATATGCGGGATAATTTTTTGAAATTAGTTCATGTTTCTACAGCATAATAAAAAGGAACTAAAAATATATTTATCCTAATGCTAAAAGATAAATGCTCCAAAAACATTGGAAAACCTTTTCATTTACCAATCTCCAAAACCGATTAAAAACGAACCAAAACTAATTGTCGTTTTGTTTTTACGTGAAATTAATATTGTATATGAGGATATTTGATTTAGAATCATATATTAGTAAAATATAATTATTACTTTGTCTGTGCGTTTAATTGCCGCTTAATTACTGAATTAACCTGACACATTCTAAGACAAAGCGCTCCATTAGTAGATGGTGGAAACCCTCATAATAACTCCATTAAATAATACCACTTACAATAAGCGAGAGACGCAAGTGCAGATTCTAATAAATATTAATAAATCTGAGGTCAGAAAGTTCGAGATCTGCTATCAAGCTAACCAAGTTGAAAATTTTAAAGTTAAATCAGATAACAAAAGAAAACTAATCGTATTATTATCTCACATAGTAAAATCGAATGGGAGATATTTTACCATCAATTGTTCAATATTTAAAAAAAATAATGTTACTGATTAAAATAAAAGTAAGTTTAGTTATTGCAAATAATCAACTTCCATTTTTTTTTTGTTGATTTTCACGCTTCACACCCTCAGGAATCGAAAAAGTGCTTTTAGACATGCATCGTCCGTCCGTCGTCCTTGTCTTTTGTAATTAAACTAAGATAACTTGGAATTTAGTATAAGTGACTATTGTGTACTCAAACTGAAACCCAAAGACACAAAAATTAAAAGCAAAGTGGCGGTCATTTTAAACGTTTTTTTGTACATAGTATGTACATGTAAGTTATGACACACTAAATCAGATACATTTTACAGATTTCAATTCTGCATTAAATGGTACCAAACCAAGATCTCTACCATATCAATAAATGCGAAGCTATTGTAATAATAGGTAAATAATAATTTCGAACCTTGATTTCCAAAAACAAGTGATATACTTAAAGTGCAGGGCTATTGTAAGCGTAGCAAATGTAAGCTCTTTTATACATGTACAGCTTGGAAGGGCTCGAGATAGCAATATTAAATGATAATACACAAGTTTTGTTATAACAAAAATTCGTCCTTGATTTTCAGCTCTTAAATTTCCATGGTTTCAGGAAAAAGAAATATTCAGAAAAATAAAAATGTCGATTTTTTAAACAGATTTTTTTTCACATCTTGTATTCAAATTTACACATTTCAATTATGCTTTTAATGATGCCAAACATCTACGATGACAATTGTGGAAGTTATTATAAAACAAATTTTCTAATTCTGACCTCACAAAAAAAAGTGATATCTTATAGTTACGTCACGTATACGAGGGTAGCGAGTGGAAACTCCTTCATTCATGTACAGCTTCCTGCTCTCCATAAAGTGATATATAATTATAATAGTCATATACACAATTAAGAGATATATCAATGTAAGTTAGAATTTCCTACAAGGTCGAAAAAAGAAGAAGTTTTTTGCAATAAATTGACATTTTCTGGTTGAAGTACCATAATAGTGGCTGTCAATTTGTGTAGCTTTTAAACATATCAAAAATATTTATAATTTTAAAATATACAATTGTAAGACATGATTAGTTATGTATCTGACATTTATGTACCAAATTAAAATAACATTTAGTGCATGTTTATATTTTTAAAACATAAGATGTAAATACTCAAATATTAAAAATATATCACTTTATTTTATCGGTCGTTCACAATTTTTATTAAAACAAATTTTAAACAAGCGTAACTTCTTTTTTCGTATTATCTTAACCATCAGAATTTAAATATACCATTAATAAATTTCTCTAAAGATTACTGATAATCAAAGACCAGTAACTTAAAGTTAATCCTTATAACACTAGTATGAACTGGGTTGAATAGTTTAACTTGTCTTAACTTTGTTTTCTCACTCAAGTGATAAATAATTCAACACTGTCTAAGAAAAGAGAAAAGTAAAAGAGTTTCTCTAAAGTTGTAGATTTACGATCTTTAAACACCTTTAAACCAGTTTTAATTTAATATATTCTAGGTAAATAAATTTATGTTGCTGTGAACTATATTTTAAGCAAAATGATTTATCTTTCAAAATAAGATTACTAGATAATGATATTTAGCCTCCCCCATCATACATTGTAATACAAGCAAATCCGCTAAACTGCCCAAAAGTTGGTTTCTTGTTGAACAATTGTATTTTGTAGATCAAAGGGTTTTACCCAACAGGGTAAATTTCTTTATACCAGTTGTTATACAAGTTTTCTGTATCTTATAAATTGTATCACTACTTTTTTGACGTTGGAATTAAAAATCTCCAATCGTTTCGCTCGTGTCAATGTCTGGGTTTAAGTGAGACTCCACTCGCTACGCTCGTGTCGGTAGCTCGACCCTGCTCACCATGTAACTACAAGAATATTTTATATTTTTATGGGAGGTCAGCTTTCGAAATTTCATTTTTGAAAATAACTTCCCTATTTGTCACCTTAGAGAGACATTGAATTGAAATAAATATACATACACTTTATTTAATTTAGAGTGTTATGGCTTAGAGTGATATAAAAAAAATCTTTGAAATAAGACCTCTTTCTAACATATAAAAAATTTCAATAGGGTTCTAAAAAATCTTAATTTCCGCAGACGTTATCGTGCTTACGTACAGACGACAACGACGAAGGACGGACGATATGTCGGCTTATATGAGGCCATGGAATGTAAAAATCAGTAAAAAACTGAGGCAATTTTTTTGCTATTACAAAACTTATCTTGTGTTTCGTATATTGGGTAATGAATTGTAATTTATAACACAATCATAATCTTTAATAGTCAACTTAATTCTTGGTTGGTAATTGATATCAATCACGGTAGGTTTTAATTCTACAGTTTTGCTACTCTACTAATATAAATAAATTTCTATTTATGTTAATAAAAATACCTCCAAAAAAACAAAAAAAAATTCTCAAGAATTCCAAGATAAAAACAAAATCAGAAGGGAACAATCATCTTTGAAGAAATAAATGTAGATAAAAACGATAGTGGATGGGGTGGGGTTATTTGTTAACCAAGACTTACCTTTTACCATGCTATTCACTTCCCCCATCCAAGTTAGAATTTAATGTTTAAATTTATATATAGACATTAAATGTTACTGAAACTGGTGGAAAATCTAATTTAAAAAATATATTTTATAAGGTTTATAATTTCATTTATTTCAGGGAAGGGATTCATTCAATATTTTTTGAAAACAAGATGTGACTTACAAAATATTTTATACTTTTATAATAGTAAAAACAACGTAAAATTATTTTAGAACAAATAATAACTACAAGACAAAGAATACATGAAAGAGACGTTTTCGTCATACTGCTTCAAAGACAACTTTTTTCAATACATCCATTGAAATGCTAAAGTTGTTCTTTTTATTTCTAGGACCTAAAAACCTCAGCTGAGGTCGAGGTCAACCGCTGTTATTTCGTTTATATGAATTAATTAACGATTGTAAAGAATCTATCAAAGCAACCGATACTCTCGATTGAAAATAACAGATAAAATAGCTATTACAATAGATTTTAGAATTAAGTACCATTAACCCAAATTAAACAGCTGTAATAGCTGCAAACTTGTATTACTTGTCAAAACTTTTGAAGGTAAAAAAAAATAGGTTATAACATTTTAGTGTTCGTGAAATTGTTTTCTTATATTGTTTGAGGTATAACGAAAAATATAGTTCATCACTAGGACCAACAAAAGCTTTTCGATCCCCTCTCATTTTCCGGCCTCGGTTCCGCCTCGGCCGTTAAACTTGAGCTTGTATCGAAATGTTCCACTTTTGTTCCTAGTGATGAAATATGACCTCAAAAATGATATATTCGCAAAAAAAAAATATGTAACTTCATTGATCTGTTAACACTTTCCGTAAATATTAATGTCTTACCTATACACCTATATGAGAAAGTAAAAATAAAACCAACCTTAGTACAGTATAAATAAGACTGCCTAAGGCGGAGTACAGTAAAAGGAATTGTTATAAATGTTAGGAATGACATACATAGTTAAAGGAATAACTTTGTATGTCAATATAACAAAGGAAGTAAAGAACAACATATATATTAAATGTCAACGTTAAATCACATATTATATAAAGTATTCCAAATACAAAGTAAGACATCAAAATTCAATTATATTGTAGAGTAGATTAAAATACTAAATTTGTTGTTATCAATCACTTTCCACTATTTTCCTACTGTACAATGTGATCAAATAAAGTAGGCCTCCATTAGAATAACAGCTACAACTATAACCGAGTATGAATTAATCAGTCTTGAGTTTAACAGTGGTTTGAACTTAAATAATGCAACTAGTTAAAAATGTTTTAAGATTGCACTTTGAATAAAATTATTATAAAATGAAACTATCACACCTTCAAACAGCCAGTCGATCTTATATGCTGTGGGGAATTATATTTTTGAAGACTTCCCAGCAACAATTATGTCAGTTTGAATTATATCTCCTTAAATAAATTATTTAAAAGAGGTAAAATTGTTTGTAATTTAGTTTTTGACTAGCTCACGAGCATTGTCTGGATTTTGGTTTAAACGGTGAGCATGTCACTCTCTTGGTTGTCGCTCGGTGACAAAAGAATACGAGACCCCTCTCAAGTGAAAATCGCTAATCATAATTTTATGACATAAGTTTATGGACAATATAATGGCTGCTCTCAAAAATCCGTCATTATAGTCTGTGCTAAATTAATTATGACCTGTTACGATTAGTAACTGTGGCAACCGGTTATTCTTGGGGCCGATATCTCAATCGTGCAGTCTATGATATGGTAAAATATATGGATGCCAGTAAACAGAAGGGCCTGCATACTTTTGGAATATGGTTAAATGTTTCTAGTTTTAATTTTGTTTCAATATAGTTTTCCTGATTATTTAAACTAAAAATATCAAATCTGAGTTCCCGTGTATTAATGGGTAAGATTGGGGGGGGGGGGTTCATTAAAAATTCACTATAATAAATTCACAGTCCTTACCCAATATGACACAAAAGGAAAATGGGCTTTTATAGTATTTTCATAAGGAAAATATGGTACAAACTTCATGACCTGTATACAAATCCATAACGTTACAGGATGAAAATAAATACTTTCAAACGATAATTATCCATTACTGTACTTTAATATCGAAGCTTGTAAATAGAATAGTTCCCAGATTAGGCAAAGTTTATATCTAATTCAATTTGATGCGTATCAGAAAATCTGACGACCATTCCTTTGGACATGAATCTGTATGTCTCATTAATCATGGGGCAGGCAACCGACGGGTCATTGAATTCATACACGATTACATTTTGTACCGGGATATTGTAGGAGGGGGTTATACAGTTGTTTCACACGTTCTCTTGCTTTTACTCCTCGGCTGTGATTTATCATGACAGATTATTTATGTGTTATAATACAATGAAGTTGGATGGTAAAATTGTGGTTTTTATTTTTTATTTATTATATTCAATTAAATTCAAATTATTTTTCAGCAATTCGTAGAGCTATAGTTACAATTTGTTCTTATTAAATATCTTATTACATCAAGAGGAACCATTTCCTATAGATAACGTATGAGATTGGAAAAAAATAGCTAACCCCTAACTTGCGACAGACATTACAAGACAAAGATAAATAATAATTTTAAAGAAGATTTTAAAATTAACTTCTGTAGACGTTCAAAATAAAAACAAAGTTTAAGGTACTTACCCAACCCCTTCACAGAATATAATACAGGGTTATTATCAAAATGAAATGTCCAAAAGTTGCTTTCTTTGTACTTGTAAGAAATATTAAATGATACTGGTACATCAAGGTGGTTCAAATTTTATTTAAAACAGTCCTTACACAGGCTATCTGAACTTAGTAAAAGTGTATATTACTAATTTCTTGACGTCGGCTAGGCCCCAACTGTCCTTGTAAATGTGTATATATTATAAAGTATTCACTCGCTTCGCTCATTCCCGTGTCATGACCCTAACGGTCCTCAAATATGTACATATGTGAATGAGACTCCACTCACTACGCTCGTGTTGGTGACTCAGCCCTGCGTATTTCGTAACTATACGAATATAATTTGTGTGTGTTAATTTTAAAACCGTTAGTGAAGGGGGGAATAAACTATAAAAAGTAGAACTTACTAAATATTGTGTTTGTGGTTTTCTTTCCTGAAAATGGAGTTGTACCGTCATTTAGTAGTATAAATTGTATACTAATATAAAATTTACTTGAGGATTTTATTGCAATTTTTTGAGGTTAAGTTCAATTACTTATTCTGAAATTTGGACCCTTCTGTTAAATCGATACAAGCAAAATTATTGTCATATACTAAAGATTTAAATAAATTATTTTTAAAGCTGGAGCAATTTGTTTGTAAATGGAGAATTCAAACAGTTTTTATTTTTGACATTATAGAGAGATGGTTTTTTACCATTACATCCAGAATGCAATTTAACAAATTTATATTTAATCTGGTGGGTTGTAAGTTGAAAAATACAAGAGATATCTAGAAAAAAGATTTTAAATTGTCACCATTTTGAATATGGTTCATATACAAAATTTCATGTTCACATCTTTATTGTTTGTAGCCTATCGTGTTTACATATAGACACAACGACGACGGATGGACGGCATGTCTAAAATTACTTTTTCGGTTTCTTGAAGCAATGAAACGTGATTATCAGTCACAAAATGGAGGTCCAAATTGTTTGTGTTTACCAATTTACACTATAGTTGGTATTCTGTGTAAGTAAAATAGAGTAAAGATATTATATTATTCATACTCTTAATAGAACTGTGTACTACCACTGTATTGTATATCTGTATACTGTATTGCATTACTAACCTCTAACAAAGCTGTAACAGACGTAATCTGGATCTCGTGTTTAAGTAGTACAAGGATGTTTACATTTACTTAAACTGATTATAAAAATTAAAACACTTAATAACAAAATGAAGTCTCCTCCCTTTCAGTCTATATTACTCGTCCCTGGACTGCCCCTTGAAAATCATAAAACGAGTGTAGCCAATAGCAACGCTTAATCCTGCCTGAATTATAACAACAAAATGAATGTTTCACTCGAGAACAATTTTCATAATACAATTTAATTATTAATCATGTACAGTATGTTGTACATAAATATAGACATTTAGATTAATAACTCTGAATTTAAATTGATTGTAGACATTTATCCAAAATTATTATTATAATAATAGACGAGTTTACATAAATTTCGAAAAAAAATAGGTTAAGATCTGTAGAGGGTTTATGAGCATTGAAACGTCTCATTGAAAACTTTAGAGTTTAATAAAACGAAGAAAGGAGATCACGTGGTTTTGACTTTGAGCGTGTACCTTGCTACAATTGGAGTATAAAAACAAATGTTTTTCACCAGAATACCGAAGCTAATTAACCAAACATTACCTAGCATCGAATCTTATTTTAATTCCATCGATTATAGTAAATATTTACATCGAGACTTTGAAGTTTAAAAGTAATTATTCTTTACTTTTTACACTGTAAACTAATTTGGGTTCCATAAATAAGATGAGTACTAGAAATTAAAACAGAAAAATTAAAAGTTATGTGACCGTCTCCACTTCTTTTGACCAGCTTGAAGCTTTTGGCTGGCTGGAGAATGCGTACGCTTTAACCGAATTTTGTCAGGATGGGCCAAGAAGTCGGGTTAGGACGCTAATGAACGCACGCTACGCAAGTTAAATTAAATGTTCTCTTTTATTTTAGCGTCGAATTTAGAAGATTACAGAAATAATTATAATTTATAAGAAAGACATAACGGCTAGATAAAGCCTTAATAGTGGCCGAAAAGCATACCGATTAATTTGGATAGCACGTGGCCAAAAATGAGCTGACCTCGTCCCGTAGCGGTCTTCCTTCTCGAGGCTCTCGGAACAGACTCTCGCTCGGCTCGCAGGTTCAAGCCCTCCACTCCTCGTCTCTCCCCCCCCTTCTACATGATCTTGCACTGCTCAACAACATTGCAAGTGCCAATTGATATTTTATTATTTAGAATCCCTTCCCATTGCATCCAAATTTATACTTATTATAGTTTTTATTTGGTGGGCTCCTTGGCTGGGTCACATCTATACTCTCTCTAGAATGTACAGTGCACTACTGGCAAAGACTGTAATTATATGTATAACTTTTAGATGGAATTATGTTTAATTAAAATAAAATTCTCTAAAAAGTGCGTATCATTGAATAAATGTTATTTATCAACTTGTGAATAGTGCATTTTCTTTAGTCATGTTCTTTTTACAATTATAAAGATATTACAAATTTCGTTAATTTCTCAACGAATTTATATTTTAAAATAATTATTTATTAAACGTTTCTAATTGGAAATATAGACTCTCACATTTTCATACTTGGCTTCGTTAAGGGTGATATAAAAAAATAATAATTTACACTTACGTGAATTTAATATGATTATTTTTCAACGTAATCCTATTTTCTACGCAATTAAATTATCTTTTAACAATCTTTTGAATTTCTTCCTAAATAAACTTCAGTGTGTATTCAGTTTTTTTACGGCTTCTATAACCTCTTCAACACAACAAAAATGAACCATCAGCAGCTCTTCTTTCAATGAGCCTAAAAATGAAAATATCTTGGAATCTAGTCAGGACTGTGTAATTGGTTGGATTAATACTCGAGATCTTGAAGGCAACGGATCGAATTGTTAGTCAATGAAGTAGAGCATTATCCGATAACAAAATAACATTTATTGAAAGTTTACCATACTTTTTAAACTTATTTTAGTCTAAGGGATCGTAGTAGGTTATACTAGTTTTCACTATTAACCACTTAGTCCTCAGGTGTGAAGTGGACTTTGCTATCTCACAATATTAACTTATAAATCAGACTTGTGATTTATAGATTGAATTTGCCGTACGAGATGGATGATGTTTCCAGTAATTTTGGGTTCAAAGTAAGGGATCCCTGATTCATCAATGTTGTTAACCG
Organism: Aphrophora alni; assembly: GCA_963513935.1. Classification (NCBI taxonomy): domain Eukaryota; kingdom Metazoa; phylum Arthropoda; class Insecta; order Hemiptera; family Aphrophoridae; genus Aphrophora; species Aphrophora alni. The sequence goes on from OY740772.1 coordinate 90,519,288, forward strand.
GTTCACAAATCAGTCTCGTTATTTTTCAAAACTTTTCAAAAGCTTCTGTGTGATTTTCAAACGATTCCCTTTGCGAATATCTGTCAGTTGATGTAGAAGCCAGCCAGAACAGACCTTTGTGAATGATTAAAATACATGTCTTACACACAAATAGAAAATATCGTTAAAAATCTACTACAAAATCTATTTTCGTGTTTATATTGTAAATTTAGTTTTGTTGTTATTCTACAGTACAGTAAAATTTAATATTTAAACTAAAATCTAAAAACTAAACTCTGATTATCAGATTTTCTTAACTTTATCACATACACATACATAAATGTTGTGTGACTTTCCTTATGTTTAAACTAAGTGGTTTTGGGAATGATATCTCTCCGTTTGGCTGGCTCCTGTCGTATTTATAGTGCGGTAGCGCCTTATAAAACCTCGTTAGTTAACTGTCAAAAACAAATAATAGTAAGGAGTTCTATCTAAAACGACACAAATTTTTTAAATTTATAAAGATTTACTAAATTGATTTATTTCAAATTTTAGTGAAATAGGAAGGTTATTGACCCAAATTTGTACGCCAAATTACAAGTAAAAAATATTATATTTTAGGAATAATTGACAAAAACAAACAAATAACCTTGATTGCTTCATTTTAATTATACGATTAACAACGACAACGCCCAAGAGAAACAGGTTTGAGCACGTATTTAAATATATTTTCTAAGGCAGTCTCCATAGTTCATTTTTATTTTGTGATTTAACAAACCGAAGTGACATTTTTGTTGACGATTGTTACGATTGTTACATTTTTGTTGACGGTGGTGGGTGAGACGATTTCATCAATATTTTTGCACCGTTTATTATCTACAAAAAATGTTCACGATATAATATTACGAAATATCGTTTGAAAGATATTTGTACTATAATTCGATAAGTTCTGGTGGCTTTAGTTATATTATGGTTGCCCTCGTGTTTTAGGGAATATCATCATTCATCACCGCTGATGTAAGTTCTAGATCTAACCAACGAACTTTTCAATGCAATATATTAAAAATTAAAGTGTTCATGAAACAATAAAAGAATTACAGTTACTTCGCTAAAGTAACTACATATTCCGTGAAATTTTTGTTTTGAATTCGCAGAATGTATCAACTATTTTGTAAAAGAATATCACGAACAAAGTATAAAATATATAAAACAAAGTTTCTTGGTAAAATATTTGACTACAAAGGTATACCTTACAAGATTGATAAAATAGTGTTTCAAGTTGTTTAACAAACAACAATAGTGGAGAATATCATTATATAGTGTGGTCTTTTTTAAGTATCAAAGGTAAATATATTTTCAAGACTGTTTTATTCATAATACGTGTAAAAGGCAGCAGTAACGTGAACTCATTTCACGAAATGATCCCGCATACAAATGAGGTCTAGAATTGTTATCCATTTGATTTTATACGTGTTTTGTATAACTTCAAAGAATTTCTAGGAAAGAATCAATTCAAAGTTTCCACTGGAAGACTACCAGTACGCAAACCTAATTTTAAATAAAAAGTTGTTTATTTAAAATCACACAATAGTCTGCTTCAACTTCTTTAAATTTACTTAGATAGGATTAGAGAAGGAAATTTTCTGAGCGTATTTGTTACAAAAATTTTTGTTTTAGAAACGTTGCTTAACAAACAAACAGGTCGATGGTTGCCATCATGGTAATTACCCCAGCCCATCATATAATACAGTGCTAGCAAATCCTCTAAACGTAGTGTTCAAAAGTTGATTTCTTCGGTCTTGTAGAAAATGTTAAATTGTGTTCACAGGTTAAAAGATCTATTCAGTAGGGTACTTTTTTTACCACGTTTTTATTAGTTCAGTTTCCGTCTTATCTGTCTGTCTGTCCGGTGGAATTTTGCAATCGAGTTTAAACTAACTTCCCGATAAGCTATAGACCTGAAATTTGAACATAGGTCAGAATTGGATAACGATAAAATATTCAGTTGGTTTCTCTACATTTGTTTAAACAACAGGTAATAAGAGGTAATATTTAAATTTCAGACATTTGCAGATATGAAATGCATTGGGTGTGAAACACAAGCAGGATGTGAAATGCATTGGGCGGGAATTTCATATATATATATATATATATATATATATATATATATATATATATATATATATATATATATATATATATCCCTATCAGAGTCTCATCAATATATACAAAACAGATTGAAATCTTTCACCCGGACGTAAGACTAAAAAACACAAAATAATTTTTTTTTTACATACCACGTTTTTAAAACGGACTATAAAGTAAAAAATAATTTCTCATGACCCTTCTACAATTTTGAGGGAGGATTGTTAGTGGCTATGGATATATTTGGAATACTTGGAGAGAAAAACGAGCGGCGCAGCCAGTAAATAATACAAGTAGACAATCCGGATGAATTCACAGCTAATTTCAGTGATCGGAAATGAGATTCGCTGTAATTTTATTTATTTATTCCTCCTTAACTATCATAGATTGCCTGCACCCCACATTTTTCTCTCCAAGTATTCCAAATATATCCATAGCCATAGTGTAAGTGTTAGTGTATCCATTCCATAGGATTGTTAGTGTAACAATCCTCCCTCAAAATTGTAGAAAGGTCATGAAAAATTATTTTATACTTTTTAGTCCGTTTTAAAAACGTGGTATTAATATATATATATATATATATATATATATATATATATATATTTGAAATATTATTAAAAAAACAGTTATTACACATCATTTTTTCTTTTCTTCGTAATTACTTTCTTGGCCTCGGCTAGTCCCAAATGAACCTTTTATAAGTGGAGACTCTCTACAATGGAGTCAGTGTCGCTGCCCTAGCAAACATCGAAGCTCTACATGTATGAATGAGCCGGATGTCGTAACTATACCAATAACACCTTTTATAGTATGGTCAATGTTATAAATTAGATTGTTTATAATAACGTCGCTCTTTGTAGTAGATGGTTGAGGTTGGTACTATTACCTGTAGAATTGAAATCTGAACATTTTTAATGTAGTTTAGTGTTTAAGAAGTTTAAATACACACGGGATATGAACAATCGACGGTTAAAAATGACCGGCATTTTTGAAAATTTTAGTTTTCTGAATTTTAATAGCATTCTATATACTGTACCTTATAACATCGTCTACAATTCTGAGGGACCCTAGCTGTATCTATAAACCTTTTCACGTTGTTTTGGATTAGATCCTTCTCTTTGCTCTTTCCTATCAGGTTTCTCTTTGGGTATTCGAGGGCTATAGTATTTATTTTATGATCTTTTCTTTTTTTCCCATAAGTCGATGGATGAACGAAAGTTTTTCGCTTTTAAAGAGCAAGGAAAAATCAGACGCAAATATTGAAGGATTATTAAAATATTAAATATTAAAACAATGAAAGATTGTTTTTGTTTAAATCAAACTTATTATATATTAAAATGTCTAGGAAATATCCATACGAAATACGCGAAATATATATAATATAATATATTTATAATTATTATATATACATATATTATATATATATATATATATATATATATATATTTCGATTATGTCTCCTAGGCAAACTGATGAAAATGAAAACTAAGTGATATTTATTATTCATTTGTTCGAAATTAAAATTGATGCAGACGGGACATTTAAAATACCTAGCATGTATAAATTAGAAAAAGTAATCAAAACATGAAGTAAACACCAGATTGGTTTATATTTCATCAAAAATAAGGTTAAGGTTTTTGATACATTGATAAAAAACACGTACACACAAATTTGGACCTGATATTTAATTTATTTCCAAAAATATAATATTATTTATACGAAACACAAAATCGCGAACAGAGAGGCATTTAAGCTTTGGTTCAAACAAATGAATGTTGGTTTTGCGTTTACTTAAATTGTTACTAAATTATTGGACACGATTTCCGAAAAGCTCTGTATTAACTAAAAATACAACATAAAACATGTTGTGAGCACTAGATCCGTACGACGTCATAAGGTTTCACAAAACGATAGACGATTAATTAAAAGTAAGCAAAAATTTGTAAATAGGGTGACATTAAAATTAATTTATAATATTTTTATTTTTGTGGCAATATTTGTTGGACTGATTATTTATTTTTTAATAATATAAAAACTCTGCAGAAAATGTAAGCAAGTTTTAGCTGATGTTGACGCACATATTATTTCAAATTACGTCATGTATGTATTGTATAACAATTCTGTTCCAGACTATCGGACATGACGGTCATTAATCATCCTCACCCTCCCGTTAAAAGAATGTCAGTATTTTAAATTTATTCAAGATAAAATGTACGGTAAATAAATATTTCGGCAGAGCAGTGAAAGGATATAGAACCAATAACGTAGTTTTTTGAAGCTATAGTCTTATGCAGGAAAATTTATGACATTAAATTCCATAAAATTTTATGTGACTGTTTGTGTTTTAAAGGAAATATTAAGTGTATAATTATTTTATATCGTAAATATAAAGATAGAGAATAACGATGAACAATAAAATGAACAGAGAGATATTTGAGCCTTAAATTTTCGTTTGACAGGGTGTTTTGTTATTAACGTGCAAAATTTTAGAAGTTTAATCTTCTGTACATCGAAATAAACCATATAAATTCCTATAAACATATATTCAAAAACGATTTAGTTTCTGGTCACCTCTCTATCTTTTTTGTATCGAATCGAATTGAGATATCGATATTATTTTGCAGAACGTATTAAACTATTAGTAGCTACAACATCCTTTTGGTAAATAACAATATGAAAGAAGTATTCTCCAAATCACAAATAAAACACTGACACAATTAAATTTGAATAGTTTATTCAACCCTAATGAACATTTCGGTAACATAGCTACCACCCTCAGATAGATATAAACTAATACTAAACTATGTGCTATAGTGAGAAGACTTATAAAGATTCTTACACGTAGTGCTCCTCCTTCCGATCAAATAGTAGGGGCTGGTTTCTCAGCTCGAGCAATATTGGAAACTGGTCTGACCCGTATGCAAGGGATGAGCGCTACGTTCCCTTGACCCTTTATACGTCGTCTCAATGTCACATTTAGTTTAGTATTGGTTTATATCTCTCTGAGGATGGTAGCTATGTTACCGAAACGTTCATTAGGGTTTATAAAATTTTGAATGTTAATTGTGTCAGTGTTTTATTTGTGGTTTTGGGATTACTTCTTTCATATTATTAGTTGTTGTTTAGCACAAAATCTAACAACTCTTATCTTAACAGTTTTAACATTGCTTTATTACACATTTTCGATGTTAGATTTTTTGACAAACATTAATTTTACAAAATATTTACAAGATACAAAATATTTATTATACTGATAATAAATTATTATTTTGTTGAAAAATGGCCAAAATATCGACCAAAAAACTAATTTTTGATAATTGTGTACCAAAAAGCGTATTCTAATAAAATACCATGATTTCTTCTTTATCGATATATCAGCTAACCATATATATGAATGAATATAAAAATATCTTGTTCAGCACTAAGGAAAAAAAACTGTTTATCTCGTAAATAGTTTGTATATCAACGTTTGTTGAGATATATAGCATCAAATATTTTTAAATTAACGCCACCAAGTAATCAATTATCACGTTTTGTGTTATACTGTGAACTAAAAGTATAAAACTTTCTGCCAAAATTTGTAAAGATATCTCATTTCAGTTTGGAGTTATATCTTGTTTTTTTTTAACAGACTGATAGACGACAAACAAAGCATTTTTTTGATACAATCATCTTTATCGTTATTTTTAAAGTTTATTTTTAATATCCAGAAACTCAAAGTTTGGCAGGTTATCTTGAAAATGTACCAACGTTGGTATCTCTGCTCCGTTAAAGATACAAAATATGAGGGAAATAGAGAACTGCCGTTACGTTTTTGTTAGAAATAAAATTATGATAAATAATTAACAAAAAAATTAACTTTTAATTCAAAATTTGATATATCTAATTACATTTTGATGATTCAGATTGTACAAATAAATAAAGTACGACACAAATCAGGAAATGATTTGTTGGCATCTTACGTCCGTTTATGCAATTTCTGAACAAGGTACTGATATTGAGTACAAAGTTTGTGTATATGGATAGATAATATTTTTTGAAAGTGGCTATAAAACATAATATAATTATTATAATTATATAGAGCGAGTTTCAAAAATGGCGTTAATTAGAAATATTTAATATTAAATATTTTGTCAACAAAACGTTGTACAAGATCATACACTATTGATTTCCCTGGAATATGAGCGTTTTTTTAAGAACAACTGAACACGACGTTTGTAAGGTTTTACCGCGAAGTGAATTTTCATCAAAAATAAGATTCTGAGTGAGACTCACGACAGACTGACTAAATAACTTGCTAGTGCAGGCTCATAGTAACAGCCTGCAATATAAATAATCGTTATCTAAGGTTACCCAAATGTATTATAAACAACAAAAGTTAGCAATATTTGTTACTTTGTGGAAAGCATTGAAAAGAATATAGTTCAGGGACGTAAGAATCGCAATTTATTTTCCAAATTTAACTGTAATTCGTTTTATATTTTATTGCTTGGTTTTATTTAATTATATAATTTAGTCCTCATTTGAATTTAAAATCTAAATTTATTTTGAATATTATAATATTATCCTACGCTTAGTGTTGTACCCAATGATTGAAGAAGTCTTTTTAAGGATGGTTCAGAACTTGATACCTTTAGTTGTACGAAAGCCAAATATAAGATTCAAAATGTATATTTATCGATTGATACTATATTCATAAAACTAGTAAACAAACCATTAAAATTGATAATGGGTAGAACAAATATCCCTCTATGTTGAAATAAAGATGACAAACTATATTTTTTGCCAACATTATAAAATGTGTACCAATTTTAAAAATACGCTCTTCAAATTAAATATATTCACAACACACTTCTTACTTTCTGATAACTCAGATTAATATATCTTGAACATATTTATTTAAATTAGAAATAGTTTATGTTTAATAAAAAACACATCAACATATTATTATTTGTTAACAAAATTTAACATGTTTTCAGACACAAATATAAATTTTACATTGTTTGTCAACTTTTAAAATTTGTATTATTTAAAGCACACACATCTTAATAATTAGCATATATATTTTATAAAATTGACAAACAAAAAATTGAATAATTAATTTATAAAAACAATACTTTTTGTAAAAAGGCCCAGGCTGACTATACAATACAAAGGCCTAAAACACCAATTCAATACAAAGACTGGGTGTTCATCTTTCATGCTTGACATTCAAGAATTTTGATCAACTTTCTTTTTCGAATGATAAACCTAGGGAATGGAAAATATAAAATGGACTAATATAGCCTAATATCCTAGGAGTATGACTTTAAAGTTATGTCCATTGCACAAATATAGCATTTCTATTATTATTTGAAACAGTTAGGTAATATATTAAAAGTTTCAACCACAAACCAAACCAGCCTCTTAATTACTCCTCATATTACAAAATTATATTTTATGATTGGAATATTGTGTTTTTTTCAAGTCTACTTACTTTAGTGACGGTCGAATTTTCATTGACGTTAGAGTCTTAATGATGTGCTCTTATTCTGAAAAAAAAAAGTTTAATTAATTATAAATGTTTAAAGCGAATAATAAAAAAAAGTTTCATTTTAAAATCTTCTAATAACGATCGGCATTTGGTTTGATTAATCTCTTTATAAAGAGAACTAAATTCGAACCCAAGGAAACCCATTTATACAGTTTCGTTAATAAATTAATACTGGGTACTTTTGAGTTAAATAAACCATATCTCTTGTTTTATATGTAAGTTTTATGATTTTTATTATTTTTAAAGGTAATTGTAATTTTATTATTAGATTTTGTTATGTTTCACACACTAAAAATATTATTTTATGTATTCTTTTTTTGATTTGAGTGTGTTTTATTTCATTATGATGTATTTAAATTTTCATACCGTGTTTAAAAAATTATTTTTAATTTTAGGTTAAGTGAAGAGAGGAACGTTGTGGTCCTACCTACGTCTCTACAATAAAGTATATTATTATTATATATGTATATATATATATATATATATATATATATATATATATATATATTGTATTTATTTTTCAAAAAACTTGAGACCAATTTTTATCAAGGAATTTGTGAATGGTAAAATTTTGTAGATTTCATATTTACCGGTACTAATTAAAATATTATCTTTATGACTTTAATTTGGATACATTTGAAATAAGAACAAACCACAAAAATTCAATGCTCAAAAAGTCAGCTTTATCGATTTAGATCAAATTTTGGAAAATGTGGTTCTTAACGTACAAAATAAAGTAATAAAGTTCCTAAAGTAATCTAATATAGCCCTATTTTTGCTTCTATATTCACAATTCATCAAAATGTGGTAGAAATTAGTTATGGCGTTTATGATAAATTTAAATGGTCATATTCTATTCAACTGAATTCTATTTTTGAGTTAAATTTAATTTCTGAATTTCTATTTTTGATCCTACAGTGACCATTAGGTTTCTTTAGGTTTGTAAATCCAGCAATCATTTTTTTTTCTTGTTGTTTAAAGACAAAACAAATTAGGTCATCACCACTTTATAAAGAAAGGCGTACAAAATAAAGACTTCTAGCTCTGGATCTAATATCATTCGGGTTGGAAAAGAACAAGAATTGGATAAGAAAGACCTAACAGAGACAGGGGACCATTAAATAAATTGTGTAAATCTAGTGGGATTACCATGCCTTGGGAATATGGGCCATACTTTTAATCAAATTTAATTCTTCCCTTTTTCCCTTATAGCCTTAATAGTACCCTGAAATTTATAAAAAGGAAATACTTGAATAGTTAAGATATAAACAAATATTCACCCAGTTGTCTAAAAAATGAACTGTAAGTAATTCACAGATAAAAAGCCAATTTGCAATAATAACTTGTTTGAATTAAGATGGACACATAATTAGCATTTAAAGAACATGTCAATAATAATTATTTTCACTATTTTAATTAATTTTATTATATGAATAATAATCGTCAATTGGAATATTTTAATTTAATTTTCAATAGAAACAATACAAGTACAATATTATACAAGTATGAATATCAAACAAAACTTTGATGAAAACTGAGTTTCGATTGAAGCTCCAAACAGAAGTTGGTTACCTGTCAAAGTCAAACATTTTAACTTTTAACCCTTGGGGGTTGAGGAATATTACATTTCAAAAGAATATTGTTTTTGACAATTGTTTAAAATACATTTTTATTCAAACCATAAACTTACATTAAACATTTTACTAACTTCTCTATAATATCACTTTTATTAAAAATGATTAATGACCAATGACATCAAAATATATGATGTAACATCATAAAACATGAAGTAAAAATATATATATATATTCAATATAAATCTTTACTCTAGTAATGAAGAAAAAATTGAAAAGATACGCGTATTTATAGTTATAGATTCTTATGCCATTTAATGTGTGCTCGTTATACTAAATAGAATGTCAACATAAAAGAGAGAAAGTGGATTTTCAGTTAGAAGATTCTCAATTTCGAGCAATTATCTTAAACATTTTTTCTATGATGGTACTTATATGATAAGAGTATAATAATAGAAAATAATAACAATAAAAAAATTCGAAATAAGACTAAATAAATATGGTTCAATAAATAAACGAGAAAGTTAGTGCCAAAATTTTGATCAGTGTCTCAAAAGAGACAATTTCAAACACATTCCCAAAGGATTTCATATAGATTATATAAGGGTAACAGCAGGACTCTATTTCAAAATTTTACCAAATTGTTACACAGATATTTTAATTTTGAAAGGGCAGGGGTTAAAAGAAAAACCTGTCCCTCCAATTATGAGCACATCTATATTATATTTTTTTAATATTCTACCAGCAGAAGAAATTGATGAACACATTATGAAAACTTCAATCTTTAAAGGATTCATCTTAAAATTGTTACGTCAAAATTTCGATTGTAATCTAAAAACTTTGAAACGAGTTACATATAAGATGTTAGTATTTTATTATACTGTACAAAAGGAACACCTAATAACTAACTAGATAACTTAAAAGTTTAACAATAGAAGTTGATATAAAAGTTAATATTTCAAATTTTTAATGAATAATTCCTCTTTTATGGTTTCTAAGTAATCATTCACTTTATATTCCTCCTTTGCTCTTATCTCCTTGTTTTAGGCTGTCTAACTTATCACAATTTAACTTTTTACGACATTTTAACTTGTAATACAACAATGAATTATATTCCCAGTTTCTTTTTTATTGTCACTTATAATTTTTTGATGTAATATATAAATTTATGCGGATAATTATGTACAATAATGTTTAAAATTTTTAATTTTTCTGCATTTTTAATATTACCTCCATATCCTACGATCGTGTTGGTGACTAAACCCTTGAAATTAGTTTTAAAGGTCTTACGGTTTATCTAATATTCATTAACATATGTTTAGTAATTTAATCTAACCTCATTTCGAGTTGATGTTAAGTCCGATGAATCAGCTGTTATTTTGTAAAATTGTTTACAATAATAAAATTCTTTTAACGTCGAAAAACACTCCAATAAAGTTCAGGTTTAATATGGATTATATTTATAAATAATTAAAAATATGATAGTTTACTTAAAATAAAAGTTTTTAACAAAAGATGTCACGTTAAAGAATTTTGTGCTATAAGAATCGCACAAATTAACACCATTAAAATAATTTTAAAGATGAGAAATTATTTACCATTTATATCAAATAGGAATTTCAGGCCACATTTTTTTCCATATATTTCAATCCCTGTTACTTTTAAAACGTGAAGCTTAGTTTTAGATAGGTTCAAATGCCATTAATAACATTTAAATGTTTAATAAGCTGAAAAGAACGTATTTGTGTTAGCATAACTGGATTTTTAAAACACTTATTACCTGAGTTTTTCCTGTAAAACAAACTTGTTTTTCATCATTTTTTAATTCCAAACATCCGTTTCGATTTTTTTTCATTCAGTCATTATTACAACGTTCACAGTGCGCGAACCGCTGAATACTTTTGAAATGACTGAATGGAAAGAGTTGAAACGGCCGTCATTTAATAAATAAATATCGGAAACATGGATTGTTCGAATGTAAGATAACTTTTTATTACAATATCTAATATTTATGTCTTAATAGTATAGTTAATTTTCGCATGTTTCTCTTTTTTTAAATATCAAATTTGCATAGTAATTGTAGCGCTCATAATGCACACGATGTAAAACAATAAATTAATTTTTTTTTCCATTTTTTTTCTTTTAAAATGTGTAATTGCACTGGTCCCAGAATTGGAATTTACCAATATTTCAATCTTCACCTGTGAAACCGATCAACCGATTTCATTATGATAAATCTTATTTGAACGATATTTCAAGTTTAATTAATGCATGCGTCAGGTATATGTGGGAATTGAGTTTAACTTACATTGAATCTAGTTTTAACGCAACATATGTCAGCTTTAGTTTGTCTTTTCAACAAACAAAAAATATAAAAAACAAACAAACAAACAAACAAAAACAAAAGTTATGAAATTAAAGACCAAAATTAAATGAATGATCTGCTAAAAATTTGTATACCTGCACTTCAGAGATTCTTAAAAAAAAGTAAATAAGTCATGACTGTAATTAAATTTATGTTTATACGATTTACACTATTGACCGACGGTACTTGGTAGAACTCCATTTTTAATGAAAAACAAACACAATATTTAGTAAATTCTACAATTTATTTGAGTCTTGCCGACCATGGTTTCGCCAACAACGGCATTTACTAAATTGTAAATGTAGAATTTACTAAATATTGTGTTTGTTTTTCATTAAATTTATGTTTATTTAATAAATAGAAATAGTAATATTTATATGTTTGATATTTTTTGAATTATCAAAATTATAATTGTTAAATAAAAAAGGGTAAATCCTTGTTTATTGAAAAGGGTATTGTAAATCCTTTAGTAAAATATAAATTGTAATTGTAATTCTAATTTGTCTATCTAACTGAAACAATTTATTTTTGAAATTGTGTTATATATATATATATATATATATATATATATATATATATATATATATATATATATATATATATATTATATCATAATTTATACACATATGTTATAATGAGAATATATACGTCTGTTTAGATATCAATTCAAGAAATATTAAAGGAAATAGCAATAAAGTAGATCAATCGAAGATACCACAGTTATGCTATAATTATTGGGATACCGAATACGTAGGAAGAACTAGACAAGTTCCAGAACTAGAATAAAATAACATGTGAAATGCTGAAAAAACAGAATCTTTATTAGCTCATTTGTTTTTAAAACAATCACTCCTTACATTCAGACAATTATACCATCACCTTTCTTAATAAAACAAAGAATCATACTGTAAAATGCATTAAAGTGGTTTTTGCTAGAAATAATAGTTAATGAACAGATTTATCTATACACTCTTCTGATGTTAGATTGTGTATTATGGCTCCAATCTCCGGCGTGTTTTTGTGTCATCTTATTATTCCATCTTCATTGCCATACAAGTGATGTATTTTATATTTATTTTTTACTATTACATTACTACTGTGTTATACTAACATTCTATCATTATTGTGTATATTTCGTTAGTCCATCCATTATTTACTAATATAACTTTGTCTTAGTTTATCTTAATGGCCTTTGTATTCTCATTATGTATACTTAGTTTACCACTTAATTTGTGTTAACATTTTATATTATTATCATTATTACTTTTTTACCTCTGGCTTATTATCCTTTATGCATATCCTTACGTTTTATTTATATCCGTATACTCATTCTGATTTTAATGCAAACCATTAATCATATTGACTTTGATATATTATTTAGTGTTAACATTTTTTTATTTATTGATACGTTATTATTGTGTTAGTAAATTAATTTGTATTCCTATCTAAGGCTTATTTGTGTTACAATGGCTTGTTGTTGTTTTCAGTTAACACTTTTATACTTTCTTTATCTTTGTTGATCTTAATCACCTACGTGCTTCTACTACACCCTGTGCCCCATCTTCCCTCTTGTTTACTTGTTATTTTGCAATTAGTTCTTCTTTTGTAAAGGATCACTATTGGTCGGAAACGGTTGTGATAATAAACAAGTTTGTAGGTTGTAACAGTGTTTGCGTTTTTTAAATACTGCCTCAAGTTAAACCTAACTCAAAGTATAGTTCCAACTACGGTACTGCTTAGACGTTTAGTTAAAAAAATAAGTAATATAAAGATTAAAAATTAAACATCATGGTCAAATTCATTACGCGATTACTCAACCACGTTTTAGGCCCGTAATTAATTATTAATTTGAGTAAAATGGAGTGGGAAAATTAATATAGTAACCTCTAAGTTACTAGACCCGTCTATAATTGACCATAGCCGACCATTTTTAGAGGTAATAGCAAACACCAAAAGAAACTACACACACTATGAAAACACAAAAGTTCTCGTTGGTCTCCAATTACAAACTATTAGCGCGTTGTCTGTATTTAAATTAATTTCCAATTAGTATTAACTCACAATATTAGTATTAAATATCCTCACAATAAACTCCACCACCCAGTAATAAATTTTGTTTCAAGTCATACTTGCAACCACAGTAACATTTGTCCTATTGCTCTCACCCAAAGTAATGGGGCTCTATATTTATTTCAGAAATACTTTGTGTCTCACTTTTGATCACAGTAAAGCAATGAATAATCTGAAAAATTAAATAAAATTTTTCCAATTTCGTCGTACAAAAAATTGTACTCTAAAATGTAAAATTTCTTATATTGACACTCTAAAACCCAGGAAAATCGACAAACGCAGATTACCTGTCTATATTAAATTTTTTTTAATAAATCCTCTAACGCAACAGCCCTTTTTGTACCTAGAACTGCTCAATGTCTTTTCCAACAGGCAATATAAAGTAAGTACATAGAAATTCCATTGCCGTAATTCCAGATTTTGTAACCAGATTGCTCCAAATTGTAGCTCCTCACAACAAGGTATTGTAAATGTTTGAACCCTGAATCTCTTCCACACAAAATGAGAACTCTTAATTTATTTAAGTAAACTAATTACGCAGAATACATAATTATATTAAGGTAAAAAGATAGAATAACCATATTCATATTATGTTACAAAAACACTCCTTGTCGTGAAGATACATGACAGGCATACATCGAAGTAATAGAAGTGTCTACTGGCAAAGACAGCAAGTAGATCTAAGCACACTACTGGAGTTTAATATAATTTTACTTTGACCTAACACTATTAACCTAATAATTTTTAAGTTTATTTTATTAAGTTCTATACTGTAAAGAGATCAAAAATACTATTGCTTTCATGTTTAATGAAACAAACGTAACTTCAAGCACTAACTTTGTATTGTTTGAGAGAATATTACTCATTTCATCTACATATGATATAAAAAGTGGAGCCGAACACAAGTGGTGCTGATTCAAACTAAACTGGGATAATACCTCTTAAATATAATTGAATAAATTCTATTAGACTTTTTTCTTCATAAAACCTAAGGACATGAATAACTTTATGCTCTACTCGGAAATTAGAAGTTCTAGATATACATTATCATAGAGAAATGTGAGATATTAGTAAACAAATTCAGCGTAAAAATGTAATTCAAAACGAGGTATCAGTTTTAGTGTAATTTAGAAATATAAGCAAATTAAATGCTAATAATAATTTCTTATTGTTTTATATAATTATTATTCTCAACATGTGCAATATTAAAAAACTTGTACAATGTTTGTGCATGCGCACATTATTTGTCAATGTAACAAATATATTGAACTAGAAGAGGTTGGCAAGAGTTCCTTAAGGGGAAATTTATTAATTAACTAAGAGAGGATTGGAGGGGGGAGGGGTCTATAAACAAGTCAAGAGGAGTTACGAGTGCCAAGATGCTATTCCTTTACTACAAAATGGCTGTTCTACAATAAAGCTTAATATAACTAACAACATACTATAAATTCCAATGAGTGTAATATAATGTAGTTTACACAGCTATATTACACGATGTGACAAATAGTAATGTAAGCAATTTTATCTCTAGTAATCTGAATATGAAATCTTTCCTGATTTCTTAATTATATTTAGAAACGGTATTTAGTTTCCAATTAATCTTATTGTGGCCTAAACTCGTTTTGATATTGTGCTAGTACTGTTAAAAACTACAAAACACCTCGCCTGGATTTGTTAAATTGTGGATACTAATAGTAATATCCTGACGTAATAATAACACATAGGTTGTTTATTGTTAACATTTCATATTTATCACGAAAGGAAATATTCAATAATGGTATTGGGAGTGCGAAACCAAATGAATAAATAACAAAAACGTATCAAAAACGTTGATCGACGCCATCATGGTATTTACCCAAATCATACAATATTAAAGCAGATCTTCTTAATGTAAACCTAAAAGTTGGTTTATTGAACCATATACGACATGTCAAATTGTATTCTTAGATCAAGGGGTTTTGTCCAGTAGGGTAAATTTGTTTAAAACAGATAAATAGTTGTTTTACTGGTTTTTCTGTTGAATTGTGTATATGACAACTTTCTTGACAACGGATAGGTCCCTAACGTGCTCTCGTAGGTGTGTATATATTAAGGTAGTATCACTGTCTCGTCCCTGGCGAGCCTCAAAGATGTACATAAAATGTGAAGGAACCTAAAACTACTGTTGGTGATATTGGACTCCCAGATCTCGTAACTACATTATTTTCTTAGAACATCAGGGTTCGAAATTACATTTTTGACAATGACTTTCTATGTTTCTTCTATCGTAGATAATAAGAATCTGCAACTTTTTACCTAATTTCTTGTCTAATAAGTTGTGTAACAGTAGTGCTACTCAAGAATATAGTATAGAAGATAACAGTAACATAATCTTACCTATTACTTTGAACGTGTAGCCCATTCCCAGATATGGTTTTAATTCCCATTACACCGTCTGAACCAACACCAGCTCTTAATTATATAACTACACTAAAGCAAATAATTATTATGAAACTTAAATAATAATTAGACACCTAACATAACCAAATCATATTATGATTAGTCGAATCAAGGCCACCGGCTAAAACATCTCACCAATGGAAATATACATAAATAGATTCACATGGTTCACCTTGTTTGAGGATCTAGCAAAAACCATTAACAACGGTTTTAGCACAAAATTATATTTTTGACGGGCGATGTTGGAGAACCTGGTGTCATCATACTTTCCAACATCTATCATGTAGCTTCTAAAGGTCAAGTTTAATGATACAGCTAAATATATGACTATTAGAGGCGCCACGTAATGAGTTACTATAGATATATTAGGAACTTTTTTTTATTGATTTTGTATGAGCTATACAGGTGAGGTGTTTGCAAATTTATTGTTAATAGACACCCATTGCTAAGTTCAGTCGTTAATTTGTATAAATAGTATCTATGATATTTTTGAACACTGCAAATAAAAAAAATAATAAACTTCATCGTTTTGTAAGTGTTAGTAGAAGATAGCATCTTCTATTAAATGGATAAAACACTTATTCAAAGAATTGGAGTCTTCGGAATATAAACTATGAAATTAAAAAATGTATAAATCGCATCCATTAATAGGATTTATTCCATGGTCATTATGACGATATAGTGTATCTAAATAATTGTTATTAAAATTTGTGAGAATAAAATGAGAAAATTTAATACCTCATCATGTTACAAATCATCGTCGAAATACTTATGTATTCTACATAAATGTCGAAAATCACCAACTTACTTATAAATTATGTAAGGATGAATATTTTGGAAATATTTTTACTTACGATAATATATGAAGTATATAAACTAGTGACTAATTAATGTGTTATAAGTTTGATTAACACAGGAGATATGAACAAAAAACTGTTTCAAATGACCGATAATTAGATTTTCTCAACATTAACTTGGTGAATGTAAGTACACTATAGGCCCTTGTAGAGAATTGCATGTTCCTATTTTAATTATTGTGGCCGTGCTTACGTAAAGGCGTAATGACTACGGACAGGACGTCATGTCTAAAATCACTTTTTCGGTTTCCTAAGGACATGAAACATGATGATTAGTATAAAATTGGAGGTTGCAATTTTTTATGTTTAATAAATTTACTGTATAGTTCGTAAAATAATAAAATATCGATAAATATAACCTCAAATTATGAAAAGTTTGCTCTAAATGCTAATATTTACTATTAATGAGATATTAATTTTAAGTTAAATTCAGTCAAATTTATCAATGCAAAAGTCGAAAACATCGTTTGATTTTCGATAGGTCCTTTTCATATCAGAGCTACATAAGATTGTAATAGTTTGTTCAAGTGTTGATCTGCTTAATGCCAAGTTATACAGTAGATCGGCAAACGAGTAGATATATAAAACTGTAATAGAAATTCGCGTCCAATCATGTGACCGTATCAGCTAGCTTGCAGGGTTTCTTTTTAAAGAAAATATTTTTACTTCCCATTTAAACTTACTTCTGTTTGTATATTATTTAGAGAGATATGTGAACTGTTGTACTTACAAGTTTTAGAAATTAAGTTTAAAAATGTTATATAATAATCACGTTTACCAGACTGCCAAATTAATTTGATTAGCAGGTTGAGAGGAAACGTTTTTGGGTTTGTTATGAATTCGGAGAAAAGTGCGGGTATAATTGTATTATTAATAGTGTTTACATAAGGCTAATTTAAATTAAATAATTCATTTGTAAGATTAGGGGACGAAAACAGGAATACATGATTCCAATATGTAAACAGGTATAAATTCCACAATATTTATAGTAAATTGAGTGTTTCTTTAGAACATATTTTACATAAAAAAACAAATATACAATGATTTTTATTTCTATAATATTTAAAGCGAAAGGTTTTTTATTAACAGTAAATCAGTAAGGGAAGAATGTGCGAAATAATGTTGTTGTTTTTTTCAATTCTCGGGAGAAGAAAAACATTTTACACCCTTTGGGTAAATATTTAATTTTAGATGGAATGATAAAACGATATTTTAAAGGGTTAATCCTGGAGAATCAATAAATAATAAATATATAAAATTGTTAAGTTTTAATTTGGCAAATGGCATCATATAGACATCAATTTAATTGGAAATTAAACTCTTAATACCAATTTTGAAGTAATACATCACTTTTACCTATTTGAATACTTTTCCAGTAATTAGAAGAGGTGAGTTCTGCTAAATTCCTAGGTAACTAAGTTCACATTTTCGTGCTAAATTTACATTGATAACAAACTAATTTGGGAACGTCTTGTAGACAGTATTTGTAAAAATATGTGCTCTGGGATTTTTATACTAAGAAACCCTATACATTACTGTAACTTTTCCACAATGGTAACAATGGACTTATACATCATCACTTGAACTATATAATCATATTATGATATGATTCATCAGTTCAGTACGTGAAAAGGGTGCAAAAGAGCAATACCGCTTGTGGCAAATAATCTAGGGACTTGGAGAAACGGCTTTTCGGGAGCCGGAAGTATTGACGCTTCCTAGTATGTACATTTTTGAAGTATTGCTGTACATTAAATAGAAGTCCAATACTACTATGAATAAGGACGTACACGAATATGGTATTCGTTTCAGAAGCTACATACGGTTATACCAACACAAGCTCAGTAAGCACAAAAAGCTACATCACAATCAGGTGTAGCATTAATAAATAAACTCCCAGACGGATTTGAAAAAATTCAAAACTTCAACATATTTAAGAGTAGCGCAAGACGGCGATTGTTGTTCCGTTCCTTTTAATTAGTTGCGGAGTTTATTAGCCAAAAGTTTTCTTGGGGTATTTCTGTGACTGGGTACAGATTTTTAATATTGTTTTTGCTTTATTGAAATCGTTTTATAATTATGGTTTTTAATTTTGTTTGTTCTCTTTAGCCTAATTGTTAATAATTGTTTTCCCACTTATTTAAATTTCTGTACTTTTTACATGGCTTACACAACTATGTAAAATTTCTAAAAAAATTAATAAAATACAAATACAAATACCAAGATAGGGTAAGTTTGTTAATCGCACAAATTGTCGACCTCCTTTTTAAATCGATCTAGACGTTTCACGACCTCAATGAAAAAGTAATTTTCTACATGCCTTCCGTTGTCGTCCTTATTATCGATATCGTATGTACGCACGATAGCGAACATAAAAATGAAAATAGGCACATTAAATTTAGTATAGTGTTGTTGTATAGGAAATTAAAAAAAAATAATCGATTTGAAAATATCAAAATATTTACCAATTAAACAGTTTTTTTTTTTTTTTTTTTTTTTTTTTTTTTTCATATATCGTTGGTCAACTTATAACACATTAAATTAGATACAAATTTGTAAATTTTAGTTCCCTACATTGATAAATAACGAAGGTATTGTTAGAAATGTAATTTTGAATCAGAACTACCTAAAAAAATCATGAAGTTACAAGATATGAAGTTACAAAATATGAAGTCACCAACAGGATCGTAACAATTGGAGCCTCTTTAACATAAATATGCACATCTTCCAGGCCTTCTAAGGCTGAGAACGTGACACGAGGGCATTAAGTGACTTTTTGGATGGCTTAGCAGACATCAAGAAAATTGTTATAAACTCAATTACTAGGTTCAGAAAACCTGTTTAACTGTTTCAAACAAACTAACGCTACTGGATAAAACCCCTTGATCTACCAATATAATATATAATGTCCCACAATGTTCATGAAACCATTTTTTGGGTATTATATTTAGAAGATCTGCTTGTACATTGTATGGTGGGGCTGGCTAAACAACATGATGCTGTCCTTCAACTTGTTTTGATATATTTTTATTTTTGATTCTGTTGGTTATGCACTCCCAATACAATTATTGATTTATTCCATTTGTGCCAAATTTAAAATATCAACAATAAACACGCTATGTGTGTCACCATATCGTCTCATTTTATTATAACTAGTTTTCCACAGTTTAAAAGGTGCCGACGATATTTTTTTACTTTATTCCGACAGTTTTTTTTATTGAAAAAGATTTACTTACAGAATAATCACTACGCCAGCTTTGCATCCATTTATTATTTACCGCCTTGGGGAACTGATGAAAGAAAATAAAAACGATTTATCACTCATCCCAACTTGATTTTGCACTTGTACGAGTAATGGCGTTGCTATGTAAGGGTTATGGTAACGTATAGAATAAATATAAAGTGATACAGAGTGCTTGCCACATCATGAGATCACCTAATGATATCTGGCAAAAATAGTACGACGCAACTCATGTGAACATGCTATTATAAAAAAGCACCAAGGAAAGAAATATCCACACAAAAAAAAGGATTAGATCCTTAATAGTAACGTCAAAATTATTGCTATAAATTTATATTAGATCTCTAACTACTCTCCTTGGAATTTTCCTTAATTTACAATAAACAAATCAGCTGTTTTGCAAACAAATAAAGTAGTAAATAAAATGAAAACTAATTAGATAGTGTTTTTTAACAAACACTTTGAAGTCAATTACAATGGAAAAATTATTACACCCTTTGGTCTTGCGACGGATAAATAAAAGCTCAAGTTAACTCAAACTTTCGATTTTTCTGCTAACAAATCGTTTAAGCCGTTGAAAGAACAGTGTTTTAAAAATATGTCATAAATCAGAAAACAAAATACTGAAAAATGTAAAACTAAATACATATCTGTAAATTAGGCAAAAACTGAATTGTTGAAGTATTTAAGTAGCTTATACTAGACTAGACTAGACTTGTTTCCCTATAATGTTATCAGGTTTCAAGAAGTATTAAAAATAAATATTACGCATTAATATAAAAATACATTACAAATTTAACGTGGAACAACGGTAGTTTTAAAATTATTATAAGAAAATGCTGGGATACATCAGAATCCGAATGTTTGTTCACTGATAGCAAGGTTTCGTATTAGCATTAAGATCTTCTCATATATAAAACAGAAATAACTGATGATGATATCAATAAAGGCGAAACACGTATTAGAGAAGACTAATAAAGTTGCATAAAGCGATAATTTGCTAAAGACTTATATACGTAAATACGAAACACTTTAGGAAGCACATAAGCAAATAATAATTGATAGGTGTTTTTTCAACAATTTTTGTGAGGTTAAACAATAGTGTGAGCACAAAACAAATAGTGCAAAAACATTCCTTATATAAAATAAAATTCCAATCGATCTAATAGTGTAAGGGGAACTGTGCAGAAAAATAAAAGTTAAATTCTATTTTTCTCAAAATCAGCCAAAATGATTTTGATAAAATTTAGCTAAAATACAATATCTAAGAGTCCAAACAAAACGTATTAGTTGCCATCTTCCCAAAACTGGTGTTGTCGGTTAGGGGAAAATGAACTCTACCTAAGAAAATATAATATTCATTATTATTGAGTTTTCTTTCGTGTATTTATTATGGGAGATAAAATGTTAATAGATAATTATAAAAATGTTGATATTATTTAAAAATTCATTAAAATAAAACATTTTAATCGTATATTTATAACTTTAAGTAAATATTTTAAAAAGTATAGATCTCTCTTTATATATTATTTTATACTTTTTTGTTAGTGTTTTTGTTCATGAAAGCTATGATTAATTTGATTATTATCTATTTTATGTTTAAAAATAAATTATAAACCTATGTAGATGTCCTAGGTTCATGTCCTAGGTTCTAACTGCGAGAATATATTTTAGATCGTATACTTATTTTAATGTTGTTATAGAATAAGTTATTGTTGATTCTAGATTTTTATATGAAAAAACCTTTGTTTTTTTCCCGATGAGTGTTAAAATCAATTTTAGTCACAGAATTATGCATTGCGTTCTGAAAATGTCAGTCCGTATACTAAAGCAATCTTTTACGCATAAAATATGCATGATAAATTGCAAACATACTAGAAACATCTAAAGAAAATAAAAATAGCATAAATATTTAACACACTTAAGAAGTCAAATTAATTTTTTAATGGATTCTACATTTGATTATTATTTAAATGAAACACTGATTATAAAATTACTTTTTTGCAGGAGAAATATTTCAAAAGAGTATATTTTCATGTTCTGATTGACATCTAATGAACTGAGATTTTTGGTGACAATTAGTTTTTATTCGCTTTAATTGGTTTTGAGCGAAAGAAAAGTTTGTGCACATTTATTGATGAATTTTGTGACAATACTTTATTATTGTAAAATGTGTTCATTTATTATATCTACTAGGTGAATTTATTTCACCGTATTTAGTTACAATAATGAAAATTCATTGTAAAGCAAATAAATAAAAGCAAAAGGTAAATAAATACATATATATATTCAAATATATTTAATGTTTTTAATGGTGTAAATATATTGTACAAATGTTTTCACTCGTTCATTCTATAAACGAAATAAAACTGAACCAAAATGTTTCTCTACAATTCGAACGAAATCGGTAAAGCCAATCTTAAGTAGTTACGTCTTTATAACTTCATGGTTGATTTTTTTTTTTTTTTTACCAATAACTCACTAACCGGCATTTTTTGGAGAGATGGCAAGTGATAGGTTTTCTTGAGTCTTTAGGGGCTACAATTGATCAAAATTTGATAACAATCGTTAAAGCCGATATTGATGAAATAGTTATTTGGTTTTATGTAAAATTATAGGCTATATATCAAAAATAGAAAAAGAAAATTCTAAATATGACCAAATATTCTTACATACCAGATATAATTAAAATCAGTCCAAGCGTTTCACTGTAGAGGACTGTACATACATGACAGATATCAGATGATAGACGACATACTGCTTTTATAAAAAATAAAAAAACAAACTATTTTGGGCTCAGGGTGCCTCAAATGGATATCGATATCAAGTATTGACTAATCACATAACTTTATCTATACTACGTATACGTGAGAACGTAATATACACACCTTTTGTTGAGTATTAGAAACGTTTACCATGACTTAATACATATTTAAACACAATTACCAAATTTTCTATTGGGGTACTCGTAATCACGGCAGTTTAAGAAAAGGAAAGTTTTTGAATTTATTTATATGAAATAAGCGAAAACGAAAATATTTTTATATCAGTGAAAATTACCCAAGAACAATTACATTGACTGATTGGACCCATATTTTGAACCAAAAACAATGTTCTAAATATTGCGTTTATAAAACATGTTTGAATTTTATTGTATTTCTAATGATGGGTTATTTGAAATACTTTCCTTAATCAAACTTTTGTGTTTCCTCCTAGCTCTCTATGTCTTACGCGGGTAAAAACATGAGGAAAACATGTTCCACATTGGGAAAATCAAACGTACTTAAACAGGAATGTTTTCTGTCACCAAAACTATTTGTAACTAATATTTGATTGTTATAGACGAATAAGTGAGAGGTGTGACTGGATAAAACTAACCTACAATTGGTAGATCTTGAATTTTTTTTATCATATCTAGTTGTTAAAACATGATCAAAAACACATATAGCTATAGACCGGCCGGCTAACTCAAGGGGCACGTAGTGTGTAGGGTGAGTTAGGTATCCAGAAGACAACCAAATATTGAAACTGAAGATAAATTACGTTTTGGACAATTTTTATATTTTTTGTAATTTTAGAATCGAGGACAGTTAAAAGTTAATAATGTAAATAATACCGCAGATTAAACTATATTCCTCTATTTTTTTTATTTTTTTATTACAGAATTACAACTAGGCAATAGAGCCTATCTAGAAACATGCATTTAATACTAATGTCACTGTTTGTTGGAGTAACACCCACCGTTGGACTCCTTATGAACGCACATTACTCCAATGAAGTATTTTTTTAGGTTTCACTAACTGTCGGTTACAATTCAATTGACAAACATTGGTGGGACAAATATGGAGGAAGCCACAAATTGCAAAAACACCAGGGAAGGCGAAAACGAGGCCATTCAAGGACTAAGTAGAAGTTAAATTTGGAGCAGTTCTAAATGGTGGCGGTGGAAAGGTAGTTGTGGTCAAAAGAGTACGAAATAGTGTATTTAATGAAACTTTATGTTCCTCCAGAAAAAAACTCAAAGCGATAAAAATCATAAAAAGTAAACTAATTTTAAATCTATCCCCCTCCCGCAGTTCCGTACTAAATAACAACACCAATCTCAGAATTTATAATACATAACTTTAGGTAAATGTTTACCAGTTTGTATACACAATCTTACTGTAGCAACCAAATGTTGTTTAATTAGTAAATAAATCCTAGGTATAACAACTGCTGTTGGCAGTATTTCATCTGATAATGTCGCATCAGCACTTACATTGAGTTTCAATCGTAATTCTAGCTTTTGGGGACCTTGATTAACTAATAATTGTACCTCTCTACATTTACTGACTTTACAGAGTTAATACTATATAATAAATATATAAGCCCAAACGACAATTTACTTGGAACCTCTTAAACACAAAGTCAGGTGATTTATCCACTAGACCAAAAGTGGGTTCAAAAGTACATAGTGATTCGGAACTACACAGTAATTCCAGGGAAATGATGCTATAAAAAGTTGCAATAAGCATAGGTCTAGAAACGTTTTGTTTCCCGGCTGTCGGCCATTTTGTGTTTTTTTTAAAAGATAATATATTTTAGAAGCAGATAAGATATTGAGTGATGATGTTTTGGTATTCACATTATTTATGTAACCTTCTACAACATACCAGAACACGAAGACTTTATGTTTTATATTTTCAAAATGTTGGGCTTATCAAATATCTCAAAAAAAAAGGTTGGGAATTTTTCGTAGCTCAAAAGAGAATCGAGTTGTAATAATATCTGACCATTTGCCACCGATAAGACTGAATAATCTCACCTGACCACCCCTTTATAACTGGTCCTAAACTATAATAAATTATATTAGTAAACTATATTAACATTTAGATAAATTATCAAGACCTACGCTTTTCACAGAAGGACTGGTTGCACAACGGATTTCTTGGTTAAATCATACTATTATAAATAAATAAGGGATGACCAGTTCTAACCTCAAGGGTCCAAAACGAACTAGCATCGCATTTTGTGGGATTTGACCAAACAAGTTAAATATCACTCGTAGGCTAAAAAAAACATCGTTACTAATCTTATGATAACAGCACTCTGGTGTCCGGGGTTTACGCATTCCTATCTCCATCGTGATGGTGGAGGTAATTCTTACCGTATCGAATTGCCAATAAACAGTTCGCCAGCAATATCAAGGGTAGACAACTTGATGTACCTCGTGGTATTACAGAAAGTAAAAACCCAAATTAAGGCTTCCATACCCGCGATGAATTCCATACATCACGGATTTATCGACAAAAACCTAAAAAAATTATTTTCTTTGTAAATTGTCTTCAACACCTAAAAATAGATTCAACACAAGACTTTTGAACTTTGATAATTGTATCTCGTTTTTTAATTTTGATTTAAGAATCAAATAATGTTATTTAAAAAAGTACCTATTTGCATAGGTTTTTTATTGGCTCTATTTATTTCAATTAACAGAATTATATTTTTCGAATTGATTTTCAATTACATTTTTTGGGGGTGTTACAATAATTTTCTCAAAAATTACAAGCGATGCCGTTCTGAGACCCACCCAAAATTTATTTGCTATACCTATTTTTTATTATTATTATTATTTTTTTTTTATTATTTTTTTTTTTTTTGTTCTACAAATGCAAATTAACGTACTTTTATGTATATTAAATAAATGTTAAACAAAAACTAAATTACAAACAGTTAATATACATACACACAAAAACCAACCACCGGTATAAAATCACATTAGTCAATCCCCGAAAAGTCTGAGTTTATTTTTAAAAAAAGCTAAAATGGGAATAAGGAAAACTTAATGTATTATATTAGTTTTAAATAACATAGTTTTCTCGGACAATTATCAACAGTCATTAAAATACCCTGAAATCACTAAGACTAATTATTGTGATACAGGGTAAGGTGATTTTAAAATTTCAACTTATATATGAGAAATATATTGAACCTTTATCTATCGCACAATTATTTGTTCGTGTCAAATTATTTTAAAACTAAACATGAATCTCCAAACTGTATTAAATAATAAAAAGCTATAGTAAGAGACAATATATTGACAGTTCTATGACATAGAAGAGAAATGAAACACAGTTTCTATTACAGGTCAATATACAGGTTTTTTTATGTTTACTACATGAATATACTGCATTATATAATATATATTACTATCTACAGTTAATTACATGCCCGCATTACTGTTCTGTAATTAGACAAAGCTATCTTGTTTAATAAATGATTATGAGAATTTTATAGTTAAATAATTTATTTTAGTTTATGTTTTAAACAGTATAATTATATATTTTTATTTTAGTACAATGATATAGTTTGTATTTCCGCATATTCACAATAATTTCCTCTACATTGACGTAATATAACTTTTTGTCTAGTTGATTTCTAAAATAGGAATTAAAGTTGAACACAATTTCGCACAAATAATAGTTAAATATCTCAAACGTGTTTTCATTATACGTCACCATCTTCATTGAATCATGACCTATAATAATCGAAATATAAATTCATGTTATTAATCATAGTAAAGTTTTATTAATTTTCCTTAAGGATCACTAAGGATAGTGACAAATCCTCTAAATGTAATGCTTAATTTGGTTTCTTAACAACTGTTTAATTGTATCGGTAATATTAACAGTTGGTACACTGGTTTCAGAATCTCCAGTTGGCTAGGTCCGTGTATATATAAGCAACCCTCAATTCGCTTCGCTCACGTCAGTGTCTCGGACCTAGCAGTCTCGAGTTGTACATTTTTAAACGTGATGTACTATACGTGATATTCATATCTGTGACCCGTCCCTACTGGATATCGTAAATTCGAATATCCCATTTTATTTTATATTGATTAAAAAGTAAATGTCTAGCAATAAATTCGTGAAATAAGGGGGGGGGAATTCAGGGTTAATCGACATGTCGCATGACTATCTTCTCATTACAATTTTTAAGGCGAATCCTACATTTTTGACCGACTGATTTCATGGAAACTGTACAACCCTTTTCAATTTTAATTGCACCATTCTTTTCAGGGGGGAAAGGGCAGTGTTAATCGACATGTAGCATGACTATCTTCTCATTACAATTTTTAAGCCGAATCCTACATTTTTGACCGACTGATTTCATGGAAACTGTACAACCCTTTTGAATTTTAATTGCACCATTGTTTTCAGGGGGAAAAGGCAGTGGTAATCGACATGTCGCATGACTATCTTCTCATTACAACTTTTAAGTCGAATCCTACCTCAAAAGTTAATGTGTCTACCTATATAATGAATGGTATCATTGAAAAACACTTTAAATATAAATTATATTTATATATAACTCTTATCAAATTATTAACATTATTTACTGCCGTCAAAATTAATGAAATAAGTGGAAGTGCTTATTATACAAGCAAAGCAAGTTTAGACATTTATTTAAATATCTTCCCATGGTTCATTTTCAGGTTTTTATTGTCAAAAACCGAATTGGCATTTTTGATGACGATTGGTTTTGGTTAGATTGTTGTTTTTCCACCGATTTAAAATTATATTGTGTAAAATAGTCGCATACGGCTGTGCAGTTTACAGACACACCACCGACCGTTTAAAAATACAAATAACTCCAATAATTGTTCGTCAAAACATCCTCCCCAAGTACGGAATCGTCTCCGGGGAATCAGCTTTAAATTTATATAGAGGGAAATTTCACCATTAATGATCAAGTCAGGTGATCACAACTCTTCCAAGAATATCTGACATTATGGTAACATTTTGACAACCTGTTAAAACTACACCGAAGAACAATAGATTCAAATATAAATGTGAAGCTCCTCAATTCCGATATAAGGAAGCCCTGTCTGGTTGTTTAATGTGTTTATTTCAAAGGTAATGTTTTAGAGGGAGATACAATGAGTAATAACTACAGAGAAGTGGCGGTTGATTACGTATCCTACATTACACCACAACTGCCGTATTCCTCATAGATCCTCTAGTTCAATTAAAGCCTTTTCTTCGAATCTTGACACCTATTGCTTCCAAACAGTTGAATATATACATGAACTTGATTAACTGTCAATAACAAGATAGGATATAAAAATTCAATTAATATCTATTCATTTTAATTTCGAAAGGATGTCATTCATAGGTAGAAGTGGTTACCTGTAAGTGGTTACCTGTAGAAGTGCAACACAACTGTATTATTTCATCCTTGAGGAGTACACAAAGTTCGATACATCGAGTAGCGGAAACAACTGGGCATGTTTAATAAGCTAATTCTAACAGCTTTGATAATCCAATGTAACTGCTTTCAGAATCACAATAGGACACGACTACCTCCTGCACATCGGATTGTATCGGCGTATTGCCGTCTCCTGCATGCATATTATGTGAAATCGCCACAATGGACAGCGCACAATTGATCGACTGCTCAAGTCTGATGGATGTCGTTGACAAGACGACAAGTGTTTTCACGAATCGCCCATCTCTAGTCTCAGAATTACTAAGGACGGAAGTTTACTAATAAGTAATTAACTTCAAATTAGACGAAACTAAATAGTTTTAATTAGGAACTATTTAATTCTAATTAGGCGATGGTTTTCAGAATATGGCAATGCATTGTGTGAGTGCATTACATCCACAGCTATAGTTTACATACCATTTACAAATAAACCGTCCAAAACATAAAATCCTCACCAAAAATGTAAGTTCGGGAATCGGCAATTAAAAAGTGAAATGCTAATATTTTGATTTTTAACGATAATTCATGCACTGTTATTTTCGAAAAAAAAATAGCAACAAAACGTTTGGTTCGGCTACTTAGAGAAAGTTTGATTAATATAGATTTGGTTTTGGGAATGGATTAGTGAGAAAGTTTGTAAAATATTTTAGCACAATTTATTATGTTAGTAATTTGTTAACAATTTAGTTTATTTCAATGAGGATTGAATTAAATATGAATTGTTGTTTATTTCACATAAACAACAATCACGCCATTGTGTTGTAATTGACCTCCTGAAAAGAATAAATATGCAACTCAGGCGTCACGTATACATATAATCAGCAAGAACGTGACAACTATAAGATGATACAAAGCAATGTAACACCCTGTATATAGGCCTATATTAAATTACTCTCCTTTAGTTCGTCGACAATGTTTACATAATTTGTACATGTAGGGTGACAACTCTTCCCTCTCCCTCTCATAATTAAATTGTAGGAATGAAAGCGACTGCCTGCATTAAATACCACAAAATTCTCCAAAGAAATTTTAATGTAACATGTAATAAATATTCCAAAAACATTGCACAAACTTTGTCCCTCACTCAATCCCAAAACCGAATAAAAAGTATCAAAACTAATAGTCACCAAAAATGTCAGTTCATTTGTTGTCGATCAAAAAGTAAAATAGAACCATGGATGCCGTTTTTCAAAAATATGTGTGTGTGTGTGTGTGTGTATATATATATATATATATATATATATATATATATATTGTAAATGTCTAAACTTGCTTGCTTCGCTTGTGTTATAAAACGACAGAATAAATTGTATTTGATTCAAATCAAGTATTTGATGATGGCGATCGAGGTAAGTTTTTCATTTTGCTAATTATAATTTTTTCATATAATGCACATGGGTAAAGTAATCTTTACTTTTCACTAAAGTTTTAATCAAATCTCTAGAAACGATTTAGAAAAATTACGTTTTTTTATTTTAGTTCTATGCCGATTATTGTTATTATTATTTTATTTTACTACTAATTAATGAATGAACATTTGGGAAGACATGGCAACCAATACATTTTGGTGCTGTAGAGGCTACATTTGAGCAAAATATGGTCAATATTGTTAGAGCTGATTTTGAAGAAATCATTATTTTGAGTTTTATTTATAGGAGCTATCCATACATGTTGATTTTTGGATAAAATTTTTAAAACCGGCGAAATATACTACATACAAAGTTTGATTAAACTTAACCCACCCGTTTGAATTGTAATGCACTGCGTATGAAGACGGTCGGTTATCATTAAAAAAAACAAACAAAAAACACTTTTTTTTTAAACTCAGAAGACATCACAACATATAACATAACATTCTATATACCACGTGCATGTAAGAAAGTAATAGAAGCATATTTAAATTGTTTTCTTTCTACTAGGAACTGTGTACATCTTTTTTTTACACAAAAAAATAGTGCTTAATGTTATTTTTAGGTGTATTAAACGAAAAAATTTTGTAAAGTTCTCCATCATCTGGCAGGTAAAAAACCCATAAATCACATTTTTTTTGAAATGAACGAATACGATTTCTTATTTTTTTAAATGAAATAAGAGCTGGACAGTTAAGTTGTTCATTACGTTTGTTACTAAATATGTTTTAAGCCGTTCCATAATAAACATTTTTTGATTGCCCGTTATTCTTACCTGATCTCTTATTTTAAACAAATATTAATTGTCTGATTTCACATTTAATAAATTTCTATTTTGCGTTGTCTTATAACGGAAGCATTCCATAAAGGTATGCAATAATAATATTAAACGTGTTTATAAAATAAATTCCTTGTTTATTTCAAACGCTTTACTGGAACCATCGCAGAGTTCATTTTCGGATTAGGGGACGTCCTTTCCATTACACATTCATTTCACAATAAATTATCACAAACGTTCAAATTCTTTAAAATAATTTTAATTCCGAATGATTGTGATATTTTTAAATGTTGAAATGGATTTTAGATGGTTCTAAAAGTTTTAGCTTAGGTTTAATTTACTTTTGGCGTATTTCACCTTCATAAATATGTGTCTGTCTGTATACCGATAATAGCATTTGTGTTATAAACCATATCTTTGAATTGGAGTAT
Source organism: Aphrophora alni (assembly GCA_963513935.1). Classification (NCBI taxonomy): domain Eukaryota; kingdom Metazoa; phylum Arthropoda; class Insecta; order Hemiptera; family Aphrophoridae; genus Aphrophora; species Aphrophora alni. The sequence goes on from OY740772.1 coordinate 90,550,356, forward strand.
TTGGGCTAAAAAGCTATGGTTGCAAAGCCACGAGTAACTATCCAAGTATCTATGAAGCAGAAATTTACGCAATAGTAAGATGCTTACCGTCCAACCTCGATAGAAGATAAGGCAGAGTTATCCAATCGGTCAGTCAAGTAGCCACCAAAACGCTGACGTCTCCAATCGTCAACTGTAAGATTGTATGAGATTGTCTAGGAAAACTTAACTAATTAGGATAAAACAAGAAAGTAATCCTCATCTGGTACATAGGAGTAGAGGAAATGTGAAGGTAAGAATAAAAGGAATGTGTAGAGAAGCTTAATGAGAATAGGCGCCAACCTCCCCCTCCTCCCTCCCCTCCCTCATTGAATATTATTTCGGGATGTTCTAAGTCAAAAAACGAAGCCGATAGATCAAACCCCTAGAAAAGAACATCTGGGCTAAGGTCAGGTAAAAGAACTCCTTTGAAATCGTAAGAGGAGAAGATTGTCAACATTCATAAAATACTGTAATTGTTTCTTTTATTTATATTTTGACTATTTATACTTGAGTCTTAATACCTTATGAGATCACCTGGTACAAATATATATTTCTCCCATGTCACTTATTAATTCTAAATATAAAGTTTTTAAATTTGAAGAGAAACTATCAGAATTTCATGTTACTACGTAAAAATATCTATCGTTTCGAAATAATTTAATTACCCATGTTTCACTTTTATCTGTTTCGGTTACACATTTTATAAAAACTAAATATGTTCACTAAGTGAAAGTTGAAAATCAAGTCAGGCCCATTATAGAATTATGATCTATAATTCCAAATTTAGAATTTTCTTGTAAGGCAGTGTTTTTTACGTATAAATCTCATGTTCTGATTTCTAGGAATATTTTATTCCAAAGGCGTATATCTATAAGTTATAACTTATACAAACAATTTAAGAACGAGATATCAAGTATAGAGATACGTTTTTAGGTTAAAGCTGTTTTATACTTAAAGCGTCAGTTTTCGATAAAAAAAGTCGTTTCTAGCAAAAAAACAATATTATTTATTTTATTAACCTCTGTCCTTAAAATATTTTATCTGTTAACATAATAATAGATAACTTTAGTAAATAAAAGTCTAAACAAAATTAGTCTCCGATTATTCAAATTAAGTCACTTTGGTATAATATTAAGTTGGTGTAAATTATCTGTTGAACTCTTCCAGAGGTAAACTTTGAATTGCTTCTTTCTTATAGATTCTTTGAAGTTATTGAAAACACGTATAAAAGCCAATGGATAACAGTTTTGTAACTCATTTGTATGCGGGATTATTCTTGAAAGGAGTTCACGTTTCGACTGCCTTTCACAGGTATTATGAATAAAACAGACTTGGAAATATATTTGCCTTTGATACTGAAATACCACACTCTACAAAGATATTCTAACTGTTTTCTCTATTGTTGTTGTTGGTGGACATTTTGAAACTCTAATTTATTTCTTGTAAAAGTAGTCCTTTGTATTTGTAACCAGACTTGAACCAAGAGACATTGGTATAAAAGTTTAGATAATACATCTGAACTAGACAAACATTCTGAGAATTAAAACCAAACATTTTTTAAAGTCTATGTACTTTAGTAGAAGTAATTGTATTTTTAAATAGATCATAAAAGAGGCATCTATAACAATCATTAATAAACGTTTAGCATTACCACGCATCAAATATATATGTATGAGTATATACGGCATAGACCTTTGTTCGATTTTCATACAAATTTTATTAAAATGTAGAAGAGACGTTGGATAGCATAAACAAATATGAAATTGAACATTAGTTTTTACCAAATATTTTCCGTTATACTAGTGGCAAGTTATATTTTATTTACGAACTTTTCTTTGAACACTGAATTGTACAACGTCGTGGAATAACAATAGCGGTTGATTTTTGTTTAGTTGGTTTTTATCAATTTTCGATTAGTAGGTAATGAAAGTTAATTTTTTGTTTAAAAAGCAAAATACTATTTGTTGGAAATTTGTTTTTGAGAAACTACGGAAATATTATAATAATTTCATTTTTAAACTAAGATACAACCTTTTAAAACACTTTTCAGGGGTTCTTTATTTATTATAAAAGTATCACATTTTTTCTGTTTTAAAAGTGGTCAGACTATAGAACAAGATTTATTTAATTTATTGATACAAACTGTTTAGCCAATTTTATTTCAATTTGTCCACCCCTTACATTTGAACTTTAAATTGTTAAACCATTCACAGTATTGGATATGTATAATTTATTACCCAATTTTGATACGTGTATTCGAAATAGATTTTCGTTTCCTAATAGGAAAGGTTAGATGCTGGCTTATATTAGGTGATGAGTTTAGTTACATGGCACACTGTTTAAGGTGATATGTTAATGGAATATGATAGGTTACGTCAAGTGTTTTAGTTAGATTATCGGTTAGGTTATATGTTTTAGTTTTATGGTAGGTTAGGTTAGGTTAAGTGATAGGTTAGGTTAAGTGAGGTTAGGTTATGTGATTTATTTAGATGTTAGGTTTAAGGTCAGGTTAGGTGATAGGTTAGGTTAGGTGATAGGTTAGGTTAGGTTAGGTGATAGGTTAGGTTAGGTGATAGTTTTACAGTTCGCCATGACACAGTATTAAGTCTTTTCTTTCTTATAAGTGTGACATTATACTGTCAATATAATTTAAAATTTATTTATTTCCTACACTTTGAAAAGCTTCATTTGTTTGGATCAATGTCTTAACGTCTGTGTATGTGACTTAAAAATACAAATAAATAGCTGTTTTTTGTTTTTGTGTATTTTTGTAATTGATTACTAGTCCAAGGAGTAAAAAAATGTTATTATTTTCAACTGAAAGTTTGAGAACAAATTAAAGTTTTTTAAAAAGAATATATATAGCCGTCATTATGGATTGTTTAAAAACGAAAAACGTATAGGTCCTCATCGTTAAGAAAAAAGTAAAGGATAAAAATAAAGACCCCCAGCCTCAGGGTTGGAATAGAACAAGAGAGACCAGATACATAAAGATGAAACATATGACTACTCTATAATATGTGTAGATCCAGCTAACAAATAAGGTTGGAATTTCGATGCTTGTACTCGCTACAGGTGATTTAAAATATCTCCTTGTACGTATTATAGAGAAAGGGATGTGTTAGAAGAAAAAAGAAGTTTCTTTTTTTTATAGAGGTCCATTTTGAGATCTCCTGTGTCTAACATTTTTTAAAGGATGTTTCTCTGTAGTCTGCACAACTCAAACAAGAATAGAGATTTTTATGAAATTTGGTATATGTCGAAATAAATAAAAATAAAATTTTATTTTATCTGAACTCAATAATTGCCTGAAAAAACCGCGTTATCCAACATGTATTTAATAACACGTAAATAACCTGCCGTCACAAATTCCGAGCTGTAAAATTAAGAGAACGAGTAAAACAACTGTAGAAACCTCGTCCCCTTTAATACCTGGACAAAATGTAATTGTGTATGAATTAAACGACCCTTCAGGGGTCTGGCCCATGATTAATGAGTCACAGTGAATCATCTCTGGAGGAATGCCCGTCAGATTTCCTGCTACGTGTCAAATTGAACATGGTATAAATTGTGTCTAATTTAGGAGAATTTTCTATCAATGTATATATATATATATATATATATATATATATATATATATATATATATAAATGTATCAGCAGTTAAATATATTTTAAGGGAGGGACGGATAGAGAGAAAAAACTAAAACTCAATATTTAAATTGTTTTTTAAACGTAATATCTTCTATTCTGTGTGAAATTTCTAATATTTCTAAAATAGTTAACTTTACAAAACATTTATATTTACGAAATATTTACCTCTTTTAACGGTTTCAAAAAAATATTTCTTTAGGTCAATGAATAATTAATAATTTAATTTCTTAGTTCGTATGAAATCACTTTTCAGATTAGGTAAGCAAATTTTGTTGTTGTTTAACTTGATCAAATCACCGAATCTTTATTGTAATAGAATGACTTGTTAGTTCATAAGGTCTTAAAATTTTAAAATGAGGATATAAAATCACAAGAATGTTTTTGTTTCTTGTTTGTATTTAGGCTAAATCTTAAGCGTTAAAGACAATTAGCAAGAATATTAAGTGTCGGAAATGTAAGAATATTAAACAACAAATGTCGGAAAACAGTTTTAGAAGAATTACTCAAAAAGTAAGATATGATTTAGCTAGGAAATTGTAGAGTGTTACAGCTAATACACTAAAGATGAATTTGTTTCTTCTATATACCTGAAACGTATATAAACGTCTGAAGGTAGCATCCAAAATGTTTTATGAAAACGTTAGGCAAAATGTGAAATATCTTGATATCCATGTCCTACACATATAAATTTTAATAACCAAAGTTAACATTAAAATAATTATTTTTTCCATATATTTTAATAAATATAAGTTATGACCAAAAAATGTGCAATTCAAAATTTGCTTTATTTACTGTCATCATTTTGTAATTTCAGTTCACAAATTTAATAATAAAAAATTGTAAATGTTATTTTTCAATAATAACACTTTTCCAAAATTATCAAATTTCATCGGACGTTTACACCTCAATTTTTGTTTTTTTCTAATAATTGAAAAAGAAATCAAACTTTGAGATATCCAATGTGATCAAACATCGGTCCACTCGTTTTGGCAGACAGACATAAGAAAAATATTAATTCTAAAAACCATTTGTTTTGCTCAGATAATCTCAAACCCGATATTTCACTAAGGAAATAATCATTAATTTTTTTATTAATCGCGTAATTCTCTCTATAAAAGAAAATCATACTGTACAACGACGTAAAATAAAATACTAATCAAAGAAATTAGTATTCCGCGACATCTCTCCAAATCGAAGCATGGAGGCTTACATGTTTATTATATTTATACAATTAAATAACACAAACTTGCAGCACTAATATGATATCGATGAAGGTTCATTATCTTTTCTTTTTTAAAAATTGATAACGAACATCATTTTCTTTACTTGAGATTCAGACTAATATGGTTAATTCATTTACGTTTAACTAAACTTAAACGAAATATGTAATTACTTCTTTTAAAACATCGCATTATTATTAATATTATTTAATCTGACATTTTCCATCATTCGTGTATATTAAAACGACGTTTCGAGAGTTGAAATCAACTCTCATTATCAAGTGAAAAAACTAGAGCATAAAAGAGATAAAAGCCATATTGGAAACTATAACTAAATGTATAATATAAGAACAGTACTGAAGCCTAAAACTAGGCCTGAACTGAATCAAGTCAGACAGAAATCATTCCCGAAAACAACTTTGTAGTCTCAAAAACTCAACATTGATTTTTTACACTTCAAAAAACTTTCTCTTTACTATATATATGTGAAACATTTAAAGAACTCTAGTTGATTAACAAAATTCCTTCCTAAAGTTTGCTCCTTTTCTGTTCCTAATAACACTTGGTTTCTTAGATTAAAACAATCAAAGAAAATTGTGAAAGTGCACAAGAAATCTCCAAGGTTACGCTGTACAAGTTATTTTCAATTACACAAGAAGCTTTTCTTACAGACCATTAGCCCAAACTAATTACTATTTTTTTTTAAAGATAATTAACAACAAAGCATGTCTAAGCTTCTGATAAAGTGATGTTTATGAGCATCATAACTTACTTCAGAAATCATATTTTTTAACGTTTAGTTATACGCTTTCTTCGAATCTTCATGCTTACACCAGCTTATAAACATTAAAACACGCATATAATTCCCTGTACTATTTAAAGTGTGAGGAGTATATAATGAGTTAATTAGCGCAATGTTTAATTTTGTAATTAATGTGACATTTTTTAAAGAATGATGTACGGATTTAAAATATTTCTATTAGAATTAGAATTTGGTTTGATAAATAATATCCATAGTTTTTAATAAAAAGAGTATATTTCTATACACTATTTAATAAAAAATGATGTTAATTATTTTCACCTGGTAAATAAATCCAAATAAATAAATATTTTATTAAATGTTGTTTTTCATAATTATTTATGTTTAATATTTATTTGTCAGTACATCTTTCAGAATAACTTAAAACAAATTAATGCCTTCTAGCAACTTGTAAAGGGAGATAACTATTTATTGTGGCTGAGATATTTACTTCTATTTTAACATATTGGTATTTAAATTCTTTCAAGTCCTTTTATATTATCTAAGAGCAATTATGTGCGGATTTTCATCATGTAAGGTCACGTAATTTCAAAGACACAGTGACGATTGTTATTTGACTAATATATATAATATTCAGAGTAAATCGAAGTTAGTGTTAAATATATTTTGGGGTGAAATAAAATCTAATAGTGATTAAACAGTGCTTATTAAAATTTCCTACTCCAAACAAGCTTGGTTTACCGAATTTTCTTAGGGTTTATTTTTTTAATCAGTATTTCCCCCAAATTAAAATAATTTTTAAACTTTATTTTTGGCACCATCTACACTCGATTTCCAAAAAAACTGACATGCTCATACAAACAATTACTAAAAATAATGGCTAAAAGCAATTATTCGTAATTTCAAATAAGGTAAAAATAGTGTAACATTTACATTTTACAAACATAGTTTACTACAAACATTATCTTCGATCCACTTTGTATATATATAGGTAAAGTTTTGTACGCGAATTTATGTCTCCTAGGATTTCATAAATGGTGATTTTGAAGAAGGAATGAACCTTTAATTTATATTCGGAGGGAGTTTTTTTTTTTTAATTCTTTTAAGAAACCATGTTTAGTGAACACCTAGAACCAAAAGGAAAGCTTTGCGTAAAATTGTACGTCTTAAGCCAATAAGTCAAGTGATGTTTGAGTAACAATAATGAGTGGTATTAGGCTTTTATATAAATATGACTTGTAGAATAATTACGCTTAACTTTCTTTTTTTAACAAAACATAAGAAGAAAAACAGCAATTTTTCTAATGAGCGCCTAGAAATTAGGACTTAGGAGGGGGAATCAAATTGCAATAATCTTAGATATTTAATAGTTTTGTTGCAATAAGCCGTATTTTTAAAAATTAATCTTAAAGCTTGCTACAGCAAACATATAAATTTAGCGTCTTATTCAAAAACAAAAATAAACTCAAATAAATGTGTGTAGATTTATGTATACAAATATGTATACATCAATAGGCTAATTAGTATTTATATATTGCAAAAAAAATGAAATGCTAATATTTAAGTATTTTGGTCTAACGCACTATAAATTTTGTATTACTAATATTATCTTGTTTAAGTAGGCGCCAAATTTGTTTAAATAAAACAATTGAAGTATTATTAAATTGAAAATATGTTGGGAAAATGAATTTTGACAATCAGCTGATTATACAGAGTTTTATCCCTTCCTAAATAAGGGGGAAATTAACACGGTGTATGTATATAGACTTATATATTTGTGTGTGTATTATGTAACATGGACTATAAAAAATGAGATATTGCTGTGTGACCTCTTGCAACATAGAGGAATAGAGAGCTCGCTACTTTGACCCTTATATAGCCGAAGTAAAGTTGAACAATTTAGAAGCATCCATACATACTAAGTTCCACCTGAGCAATGATAAACATCTGGGGTGTACAGAACAGAGAGGTTAGAGAGGGAAGGAAGTTACGAAGTGCAAGCTCACACGTCTCTTCGCTGGACAGGGCAAGCAGCATATCGTTGATTCAGAGCAGCAACATGTTTCTGTAGCAATGAGTCAGAAGGGTAGGATGCTAATCATACCCAACCAAAGGGTGGAAGACCATATGATTACGGCTGCGTAGCTAAGGAGGGGGGGAGTTTAGTCTTTAATGTGCGAACTCTGGATACAAGACTTTGGTACAAGACAACCTCCAGTTTAATATTATCTTACCTGGATATGCTGGCTCTACTCAGATAAACCTTATATTACCTGGCTATTCTGATGGAATGATCTGGAGGGGGATCATTACAATAGGATGATGCGAGGAATAGCCTTGAAAGTGGAGATTGATGAGACTAACTCTAACCTCACTGGATCTACTCCTCAACATCAAGACATCCTGCAATTGATAAGGTTAGATATCGTGTTCAACATCTCACCATCAGCAAATATAAATACTATTGATTTATGTATTAAATCTGAAGCCATGTAATCTTTGAATGTGCAGGTCTTAGAGGAAAAGGCTTAGGTTGTTTGAAGCATGGCGCCTATTAAACTCTCACTAATGAGCTAATTATTAGAACTAATTAATAAAACCTTACATGGGTATTAATCTGATATAGAACCTAGAAGCTTAGTTGCCAATACGCTTTAAGAAGTCGGTGTACGGTAGGTATACTCACCTAACCCCATTTTCTAAACCTAAAAATTAATCTAAATCAATTATGACTATACATAATTAATTATGTATGTACTTTATAATCAATTATAAAGTACTGTAATATATAATTAATTATTGTAGTTACAACATTATGGAATTTGCCGGGAACAAATATTGAAACATATAAATCAAATTAGTGTGTCCTTCATAAATATACTGTCATGAAAATTATTTATCCACACTGCATATCTTAACCCCTACTCTGGTGGTGGCGATTAGCCCTTGGCTGGCCTCCAAATTTTATATGTGCAAAAAAGACTCCAGGGTGATTAAACTTCCACTCATTGCACTCTTGGCGACGAAGAGACCTATTGGAGCCGGAATTGTATGTGTATCAAAAGTGTTGTGAAGTCAAAGACGGAAATTATAATTTTGGCAATATCTACCTTATTTTATATTGTAAAGAGTTGAAATTGGTACCAACACAACTCAGATGTAACAAAGTCAACGACGGCAAGAACATATAATGTGGACGGCGACAAGAACATATAATGTTGACGATGACAAGAATATTTAATGTCGACGGCGAAAAAAACATATAATGTCGACGGCGAAAAGAACATATATTATAATGTCGACGATGACAAGAATATATAAAGTCGGCGACGACAAGAACATATAATTTCGAAAATATAGGATACCTAAAATTATATATATATATACAGTATTATATATATTATTCTAAAATATAATATAATCCTAATATATAATATATAATATAATGTATTATATAATATAATCAGTTAAACATGTATAATCGATTTTTTATTTATTAATTATTATAATCACCCAACTTACATTTAAGGAAAGTTGCATTGGAAACTAATATTATGTCTCTCGTTTCTGAGGTGCTAGATTGGGTGGTATTGATATATATATGTCTGAGGTTATAAGTTTGTTTATAAAAGAATTGGTGCAAAAATACTGCAAAAACTTTCTCACTCAGACATCATCAAAACCATGTAAAAACGAAGGAAAACCAATTTAAAAAATGTCAGTTTGGTAGTTATCATTCAATAACTAAAAATAAACCACGGACGTCGTGTTTGAAAGAATTATTTATATAAGGGTCTAACCTTGTTTCGATTGTCCTTAAACTCGTCCTCAGCATAAATCCTAATAGTTTTGTTATAAACTCTCATGTATATAAAGATTTTTATGACATAGTCACCATCATCAGAAGATTACATCTAAACTAAACATAAACCTAAAACTAAACTATGTTATGGAAATATACATAAGGATTTATCCAAGTTATGTTTTTTTTTATTTTGTGATTCGGAAAATCCTTGTTTTCCTAATTGTAAATATCGTCGCAGTACTAATTGGACATTTGTTAAAATAACATCTTAAAAGAATTACTTAAATATTGTGTTCCAAGATGAAAATATGTAGTGAAATACATTCATATTTTCATGTACAAATATGTACTTAATAAATGCATTCGTTGATGCTAGATAAGATATAAATCGTATGAATAATCCTTGCGGCCAACTTTATGAAGTTAGAAAACAGTAGAATAACCAACTTTATTACAGAACGTTTAAGCTAAGAAAGGAGAGAATTCAAGAGGCTTTGGTCTCCTCAACCTATGGGATGCAGAGTTTTTTTCGATTAGATTTCCTTCTTTACTGAAAATGCAGTAGAGTGCTGGCTAGAGTCGAGTACATGTCTTTTTTTTTGAGGAGTAACAAGAAATATTGCGAGTTGGCATGAAGTGTTCCTCCATAAGTGTTCAATATATTTCATTGTAAAAAGAACACTATGTTAAGAAGTAATAGTACTGGAAAATATTAGTACGTAGTACACTTTGAGATGAAAAAAACATTCTTAGAAAGAAGCACTTAAAATGCTTGAAGCAGATTTTAAAAGTTAACTCGTATGGTACAACATATGAATTAATAAAAAATCAACTAGTTAAATTCATTAACAATGAAGAATTATTTTTATAGAGATCAAAGCCTTCGTTTTTGTTATTGGAGTAATTTATTTTAAATAATAAATTGTTTTTATCTTTTTGTATAATCATTATTAATATATAGTCTAATATAAAAATCAGAGGTAAAAAATGAAAATAACATGTACTGTTATTTGTGATACAATCATATAATCATAATCCTCTTCTATAAAGTACCTGTTAGAAGGACGAAATACACTAACACTATCAAAAATTAAAATTGTATGAATGATCCAAAAGATAAAGTTAGATTAAATGAGTGAAAATAACAAAATATTTGAATTAACATCGCCTTAAAATCCCCAAAACTAACATGAACCAATCAAAAGTAATCGTCTCCAGTTTAGTAGTGGCCAATCAAAGAGTAGAAATGAACCATGTGTACGCCGTTTAAATGTATTTATATAAGGACCTAAAGCTTCTTACCTTGCTTCATAAACACGTCCTCGACGTAAGTGTTATTGATTAATTTAATGTTATTTTACGTCTAATTTGAATACGGTTTTTGATTATTAATCTTCATATTTAACTAATATTTAAATGCAATCTGTGAAAACAATTTTGAGAAATAACTTATTTTATAACATCTTCATAGCCGTTTTTAAAATTTTTTTTACGCGTTAACCGGCATTTTTTTGTTAGATGGAAACAAATACGTTTTGTTTGAGTCTTGAAAGACTACACTCAAGCAAAATTTCATCGAAATCGTTAACGCCGATTTTGAAAAAAAAACTCAAATTTTTGTTGTTGCTTATGTTTTTAAAAAACTTTCATTATATGGCTAAAATATGCAAACATACCGAAGTTTGATTAAAATCGGTTGGGACTTAGTATTATTGTAGATGTAATTTCAAACTCGTTGGGATATGGCGACAGGCGACAGACACGCCTAATTACAAAAAAAAACTTTTCTTGAACTCAGAATATTTCGAAACTACTCGTAATACATTGGCGTAAAACTCTATATCGATTTTTTAATCATTCTCATAACTTTCTCTTTACTAGGTATTTATGAAAAATATAATAAGACATCTAACTTATAAGTGTTAAAATAAGAGGCGTGAATTGACTTTTGGATCATTCTGTATTTTATTCACTTTTAAAATTTATTTATAATTTTTTTTGTGTATGTGGTTTAAAGGCGACAAACTATCTAGATTATCATTTACCCTCAGGGGCTCACCTTATTGAGTACGGGCTTATCAATTACGAGGAGACGTAGCTAAATCTACACTTTTTTAATATAGTCTTGGGTTAGATCTCTTTCATTCATTTTTCCTATCCGTTCTCTTTTGATCAAATCTTGTTCTTTTCCGATACTGATGCTATTAGAGTATACGAGGGCTTGGTGTCTTTGTTTTGTCTTCTTTTTTTATAAGGCGATGATGACCGATAGGTTTTTCTCCTTTAAACAAGCAAAAACATCTCTATCCTTATCGGTTTTACAAAATACAAATCATAAAATAGAGACTCCTAGCCCTTGAATACTCTAATATCTTCAGGTTCAGAAGTGAACAAGAGTTTGTCAATAGCAAAGATGAATAAGAAAAATCTAAACCAAGAATAGATGAGAAAAGGTGTAGATTCATATAGGATATCTAAGAATAGTCGCATCCGTACTTACAATAGGTGATCCCTAAGTATTGTATAAATAGTCTTTGTATTTCATTCAATTGTGTCACAATGGTGAAATCTTCCCCTACAGAATAAATTTGACTAAAGAGTGTCCTTAAATTCCCCGAATGTCATAAACCAGATTAAGAATTCCAATGCGGTGAAAACGTTGAATTTCCTAAACAGAAACATTTCCCTACTTAAATTGTTACATACAAAATACATTGTTACTGAAAACGCGAAAACAAAAGTGTTTTCCCTCTAAGAGAAATACTTTGTCTGTTTCTTATTCATTTCTAAAATTAACATAAAGTAAATATTTGTATGCAGAGTGGCGAAGCCATTGGGAAAAAAACAATTCATTTCCTTCTTTGTGTTATTTGAGAGAAATTGTTTGAGAGTTATTTTTGTGCAAAACCGAATAAAGACGGATTTATGTTCTCGTACGTAGCGGTACGCAGTTTAAAGGAAGTTATGATTTCTGGAAGCTGGTACTTTCATGAGAAGGAGTTTAATGACACTTTTGGTTAGTTGACAACGACGACGATCTTGATATCAATGTGTGATGATCGCCAAGGTGAAAACAATGTCTTTAAAGGTGAATACCTCACCCGTATATAAAAAAAAAAGAAGTAAACAATATAACATAAAGACCCTAACACAAGAATGCTCTAATTGCGTCAGGATCAATTGAAAGAAAACAAGTATTGGTCAAGAGAAACCAGATAGGAAAAAACAAACAAAAGGAATCTATGCCTACAGTACATGATTAGGTGTAGAGCCAGCTAGAATCCTTAGGGATTTCTACACCCGAACTCACTATAGTGAGCCTTGACTATAATGAGTTATTATAGTCAGGATTAGCCACAAATGTGATTCCCAAAAATGATTTATCTTGTATAAATAATCTGTGTATTTCTTAAAACTGTAATACATACAGAATAGTATTAACTGTGGAAGGCAACAAAAACCGGGCAAGCCCAAGTTTTTATTATGAAGTGTCCAAGTAAGACAATTATGGTACAATGCATTCGGAGTACATAATTTTAGGTAATGATAATGTGACCATGTACATGTATTACAACCATGAAACTAAAAAGGGCCCAAATGAAGACAAATCCATGATTGTAGATTTATCTCGTTAATTTATTACTTGGCGAGTGTTGATAATGTTGAACGAATGAATTAGTGTTAATAAACAATGGATGTCGATGCCAAAACAATAATAAAGTAATGGTCCAATTTTTATATTGCTCAGTTCACATAATGTTGAAAAAAGCTACTTATTTGTTTCTTGTCAAGGGACACATTTACCTCCCAAATGACAAAGAAAATAATATGTGTAGAAATATTGAGATAAAAAAAAAATATCATATCGAATATTTTGATAAAGATGATGTTTATATTCTAATTTTCAAAACATAAAGACTGGTGGCACACCATTTTGTTTAAAGGCGGCAAAACCTTCATTACATTTGAAAGCAATAAAGGTTTTCCAAATTAATGAAGGCAGTACACACATTAGGACCTGAATTTTTCATAATGAATCTGGAAATTCATGTGTTGTGAGACGTTAGGTGACACTCTCAAGTGTCTAAACCATTATAAATCCTACCACAGTATCTAGGATTACCTCCAGCTAAGCAAAAGGATTTTCGAAGTCTTTTGGATTACTTAAATGAACCAGAGAATCAATAGTTTTATAATAAAGTTATTGATACCGCAACTAAATCTGAAGAATATGAAGTAGAAAGTGATGGCAACAGTCGTGGCAATTAGTTCTATTGTAATAAAAAAAAGCTGATTATTTTCAAATGTGGTAAATATATTAAAATCAATTTGATTTTAGTTATGTATTTGTTAGTAGACGATTATAAACATATTTTCGACGCAGGGTCCTCAAAATGGATATAATACCAAAAACTCGGCATCAATTGTTTTGACCCTCTCTCTATATCTGAGAAAGTGAAAACATGTTCCATGTATAGCAACCTGTAAATATTTACTGAGCATTTTCTATGAAGTTTTTTGACAAACATGGTCCACTCTTCGTGATAAAAATTCCAATTTAAAGAAGTTCAGATGTCAGAGTGATTTTCATTAACAAAACATTAATATTATGAAAACTAATCGTATGAATGAAAATTTGACATGCAGGTTATGAAAAAAAATAACATAGTGATTAAAAAATGTAACAAAATCATCAATAATATTTTAAAGTATATTTATTAAACAATTTTAATAAACCAAATGCATTTGACATTTTTAAGAAAATGTGTTTAAATAATTTGATTATATATGTATATATGTTTTTTTTAATTTAGATAAATTATATACTTTATATAATTATTTAATAAAGACCAAATAAAGTTTTTATTGTCATTTAATTAATTTTAATTATTAGTCAGTAATTCACGGTATATTTGGAGCAAACAGTTTCGTTAGAAAACTTGGGGGCTACACTTGACCAAAATTGATAAAAAAATACCGAGATATGGCCAAAGTATGGTCACATACTAAACTTGTTTACCAGAGTACTGCACATATTACAGACCGCAAAACCACTTTCCAAATACTACTTTTTGGACTCGGGGGAAAACATAACAGATAAATCCGAGATAAAAAACTAGATATTGTTTTTGAAAAAATACCTGTCTTTGTAAAAATAGAAAAGGGGACTCCAAGTAGTACTTTGGAATAAAATTGTAATATGATTGCATTTTTCTTATACTTGATATTCATCGCATTAATGTCTGTTAATTTTCTAATGCATCAAATTTGGAAAAAAAAATTGCTAAGGGAAATTAATAATGGTAATGACAGGTAAACATGTACGTAATTTACTATTACCGATAAATCTGGAAACTTGTGTGTTCCGTTTAGGACATGTTATAGAAATGTAAGTAAATAAAAAAAAGTTAATACTGTAATCTGTTTTTTAATGAAAAAATAAACCTTAAGTATGTCATACAGACGGCGAGACCGAACGTGTCATGTATTCTTTTTGCAAAGAATACATAAAAGTACAAAGTACATATTACCATTTCACTAACAGCTGTGCACAGTGCCTTATTTTACAAACTTAAAGGAAAGGAACAAACTGTAAAAAAGCAACACACGTTGCATTTGTGAATTTCAAAAAGCTTTTGTTTACGTGAATAGGAACAGAATGCTTGTAATCTTGAGAGATAATGTTCCTCAAGAATTAATTGATAATATAATATTATAATTAAAATATTATATAATAAAAATGTATCATATAAATCAATAAAATATGATTCAATCAATAAAATGTCATAAATCAATAAAACTTGAAAGACTACAGACAGATTGGAAAACTATCAAAAGAACAGTGAACAGGACTAAGGATTTTCAACTTTAATGTGATAGCAGATATTTCTTGTTGAAACTCCATATTCAAGGATAAAATAAAGCAAAAGCTTAAAGTTTCAATTTTTTCTTTTTAATCAGTTGCCCGGTGATGCCGCAAGGCGAAACTATTGTAGCTCATTTATATTATTAAAATATTTGAAACTTTAAGCTTTTGCTTTTTTTTATCCCTAAGGATTTTCATTCTTATTATGGAAAATTTATAATAATATCATAAACAAGGCGTGGTTCAAAATCAATTAAAATTAACTCAAACTATGTTGTTTACCGATTTCTTATGGGTTTACTTATAGTGAATTCTGATGCGGTATTACCAAGGTAATCTAAGTGGATCTACACCTTTTCTTAATGTAGCCTTGGGTTAGATCTCTCTCTTTCATATTTCATACCAGGTCTCCTTGTTTTTCCAACCCTGCCGCTATTACAGTGTACAAGGGACAGAATAATCTATTTTATGCTATTTTTAAAGTCAAGGACGACTAAGAGAATTTTCTCTTTTAAGCCACACACATAATATTGTTTTATGAGGACTTAGCGCTGGTTGCTGAATATGTATATGACTTGCAAAACACTGTATTTTATATTCAAAATGTTTCTATCCTATTTAACCATTACACGCACAATAGGAATTTCGATAGACTTATCTTATCTAGTAAATTATAAGTTTTTTTAACGCATGACATGAAAAAAAAATTAAAATCATTGTCAGTGATTAGTTTCAGTGAAATGAAACGTGAAGAAAAACTAAGGTCAAAACATTTTGTAATTACCAAACTTATCCTAAGCTTCGTCTACTGAGTAAGTAAAAATATAACAAGAGTCCAAACTGCAAGCTATTATGAAAGCTAATTTAAAATTCTTGTAACCCAAACAGAGCCGTACGAAATGAAACAATACAAAATGTACAATGTAACAATTTCCCTACAATAACAGAACAAAGGGCTTGGAGTTCGTTTAACAATAGACTCCCCCCCTTATTATACATATTTACTTTACGATCATTTTAGAAATGAGAAAGAAAATGAGGACTTTTGGATAAAACGTTTACATAGCGTCATAGAAGATGTCATTTGAAGAGAAATTTCGATGTATTCAACTTTTTTTCAGTCAGATACGTTTGTCTACATCATATATTGAGTTATTTTTATATTCCTACATATCCTTAGTGTATAAAACGTTATGTGATTGTTCAAAATATTATTTCCTGATATATCGATTTCGATGTGTCGATACGACAACAGTCGTGTTTGGAATGACGTCTATTTGACTCTAGTCTGTTGTCTGTACTGTGCTGTACACCTTAAACGAATGGATTGATTTTGATCAAATTTAGTATGTGACTTTAACCGGGCACATTATTTTGCAACTTTGATTATATTTTACAGGGAATAGTCAATTCACTGTAGTATATCACCCCGACCTTTAGATAAACAAAGTGAAGAAGGAAACCTAGCGTGGCTGTGTCGTGAGTACGGACAGATAAAGTGGATACACAACTTTAGACCATAAATGATTAAACACGTTACACTTAAGCCAAACGGATTATTGATAAACGTATTTGTGAAACGCATAATAGCTCCACGGCCTGTGATTGCACAGAATCGTCTATACCTTGTGGCTTTGACGTAAAAGCGACTTTATTAATTTACTTGCATGGCCGCCGCCGCGACAGATCTAATGGCGCCGTCGTTAACGAGCATCACTGTTGACGCGGAGGATCTCACTTGTTTCCGACATCGCTTTGCTTTATAATAAGTGGTTGGAGGGGTATCAATGAATTTTTGTTGAGTTGCTATTTCTAACCGTATTTAAGCAGAGTTCACATGACTTCAAGTCAACATTGTGGTGAAATATGTTTACTTTTAATATCAACTAAATCAAACTTACCAGATCAACTCAAATCTACAATAAATCAATATATTACACTAATAATAGTTGAGACCAAAAAAAGTGTCATATCTTTACTGAGTCGGAAGTTATACTGCATGAAAGTTTACAGTGGCGGGGAACCGTTCAAAAAACGGCAGCGCGTCTCACTCCATCCGGTGCGTGACATCACAGTACCCACTAAGTGAAACATATGATTTTATTATCATTTGGTATAATATGATTTTTTATGTAAACAACACGAAACTGTATTCCTTGATTTCGGTAAATTTTAAACACGTATTCACGTCAGAATAAAATAAAAATATGCTATACAATAAAACTCGGAATTTCTACTGTGTAATCATAATAAAATGACATTTTTATTAAAGCAGTGAACAAATTAAAGCGGATGTAGCCTCAAAAGGAAGAAGCTTTACATAATGAGAATTATTTAAAAATAATAATGGGTCAAAATTTGGGATTGCACAAGAAAATCACAAATTTATGATTCGGCTTGAAACTGAAACGAAACATCGCCATCTCCCAAAAATCGCCGGTTCATGAGTTATCGGTGTTACACGAAAATCCGTTTATTTAGTTGTTATAAAAGGGTCAAGGGTGTGCTAAAACAACGAATTATGGTCGTATGCATATAGGGAGAGTTATTTTTATAAAGTAGAAGCTTTTTGAGCGTCAGGTTAAATTCTACAGACAGACAGACACGCCCGTGGAATTATAAGGGTCCTGGAATTATAAGTTTTGTAAAATTAAGGAAAATGAAATTGGAAAATTCACGAAATCTTAAAGTCACCACAACTCCAGAATTGAAGGACGCAAAGGTTCAAATAAAGTTTGAACAGAACCAAGAATGGAAGGGGCTTCAAAATGAGCCAATATAAAAGAAGATACAGCGAAGCGAACGTGAGTTATAGCGAGTTGAAGAAATCAACGGTAGAAAATTCAATTTTCAAGTTGTCACAAGAATTGAACGACCGAGCGCTGACGTATCTTGCCACGCGGAGTAGAGGAAGGCCTACCACCAAAAATCAAAATACAAGGAAATCTTGTACCTCACCTACGGATTCTAAAAATAGAAATCAATGAAAAATCAATCAATCAATAGTCATTGAAACTAGTTTTCAATCAAATCCTTTAAAGTTATGGCGATTTAATGTAGAAGAGAGCTATATTTTGATATATTTTTTATTCTTTCTTAAATACGTGTACTGTAGTGAAAGTTATAGATAAATACGAGCTCCAGTTTTTTTTCTGATTTAACCTTTTTGAACAAAAAATAATCGTCACCAAAAACACCAGTTTGATAGTGTCATTCACAAAGTTAAAATAAACCACGACAGCCTTCTTTGAAGAAATTATTTATATTTTAAAATAAGAGTTTAAGCTTGTTTCCCCTTCGCCATAAACACGTAATTAATATTTAATTAAAACGTTTTTAAGGACAGCTGTCAGTGATGATGTCTGTTCTGTGCCAATTATTCTTGAACCGTAAAATGTTTTAATTGGGATTTTTTAAACTAGTCATTAATATTTACATTTCGTTAACATTTGAACCTGAGTTTTGAAAATGACGTATTTTATAACAGTCCCAAAACCGATTTTTTTTTTTTTTTTTTTAATAGTCTGTAATGTGAAAAAAGTATTATCATATTCAGCTGTCTGATGATGCTTAACCGGAAAACAGCTGTTACAAATATATTTTTATTTTGTGAAATTTACTTGTGAGTACTATTTGTTTACCTTAGAGTATTACTGTGGGGAAGAACTTTGGTTTCATTTGACGTTATAACAATAAATTGTTACTGATTTCAATTACATACGTTTTTAGTTCACATTCAACGATTTTGTTATAAAACACCAAACCCATTTTAAATGGCGTTTATAAATTATTTTCAACTAAACTTTATATAATGAGAAAATAGTTTCTTCTCGGAACAAATTGGATGTGAACTTAATAGCAGTATTGTGTGGTCTATGAACTTGTTAAACTGTTCAGAAAACCTGAGTCAGTATATAACAAGTTAGATTGAAAAGGGACCACAATTGCAAGGATCTAGGAACCTGCAATAATAATAGTGCAATAATTTTGTTTAGCAAACTACAGCAAATTGTTATTAGTTTTCCCAAGGATAAATCAATAATAACATAAGAAATATTTTTAATTCATGATATATCAGTTATTGTACATTAAAATGCCACACAACTTAATATAAGTTGAACATCAGGACTCACTATAATGAGTAAAAGCTCAGAAATCCCGAGGTAATATAGCTGAATATACACCATGTAGTCTTGGGTTAGATTCTACTAATTCATCTTCCTATCAGCCTCTTTTGGCAAACGCTTGTTCTCTTCGGACTCCTGGCGATATAAGAGTATACCAGGGCTAGAGGTCTTTATTTTATCTTCTTTTATTTTTCATAAGCCGATTATCACTGAAAGATATTTCGTATTTAAACAACAAAGAAACAAAACAAATAACTTTACCTGATTACCTTCATTCATATTTTTACATATTTTTTCATTACCAATCAAATCCAACAATATAAATATAATAGCCCGCTCAACAATATTCAATACCAAGTTGTGGGTGTCATGGTGGTACATACTCAGTCCCATCATACACTGTAATACATTATGAGCAGACCTCTTGAGTGTAATGTCTTCCTAATCTTATAAAATGTATTAAATTAAATTGGTAGATCAAAGGGTTTTTACTCAATACAAGTAGTTTTTTTTTAAATTTAATTTTATTATTATTATTATTATTTTATATATATATATATATATATATATATATATATATATATATATATATTTCTTGTACAAGTCCTTGATATTGCTTTAACTAGCGAAACCATGGTCGGCAAGTTTCAATTAAAATATTGTGGTTTATACTAAAAAAAATTGTTGTTTTAATTTATTTCAATACAAGTAGTTTAAGATACATTTTTAATACACTTTTTCTGAACTTCGTAATTATTTACAGCACTAATTTTTTGTCGCCAGTATATCTATATACAGTATATATATATAGACAAAATATATATATATATATATATATATTACAAGTCTTCAATAAATTTTTTCGTGTTAGTTTCTCGGCCCTAGTGTCTAATTTATTGTGTTATGCGTTACCGCACGAAATATGAACAAAAAATGTATTTAATGGTCGCCATTTTGATACATTTAGTTTGTTAATTGTGAATTACAATAGGGTTCTGTATGACGACACTATAGTCCTTTGTATCAAACTTAATGTTCCTATCTTAATTTTTGTAGCCACCATCGTGCTTATGAACAAACGAAAATGAACAGACGTACCGTATGTCGAAAATACATTTTTAGTTTTCCTGAGGGTATGAATTGTGAAAATCAGTCAAAACACGAAGATCGAAATTTATTACCAGAATTACCCTGTAATTTGTATAATAGGTAAGTGAAAGTGAAACCATAAGGACCAAATGTTAGCAGTCCGGGATTACTGCTTCATTCGACAGAAATGTGAAGTAAACAGATAAAGATTTCTTTCCTCTTGGGGTATCGTTCACACAACTTTTACCCAACAGTAAAGCTTGCATAATATAAAATAAAACACACGTAACATTTATCTTTGTCAGCAGCTCATGACTTTCGTGTTTCATGTGTACCACTATTTCAAAATACAAACTATTTTATTAACTAACCCAGAAAATTCTATATTTTAATAGAACAAGTATTTCAAGATACAAACCTCATTATCATCTAATTCAATGACGTCTACATAATACGTATACTAATATTTCGAAATACAAAATCTTTTATGAATTAACCAAGTGACATCTTTATGTTACGTGAACCAATATTTAAAAAGATAAAAAACCTATTCAAATAATCGCACTTAATGTGTTTAATAATGTTAGTTGAATATACGAGAAATTACTTGAGCAATGTCTTTCTTTCTCATTTCACAAATTGGTTTCAATCTTATTTAAAAATGTAAAGTCACGTTTTCGGAATTATTTCAGTCCATACGGTTTGAATCTTTAAGCCATTAAGAACGTCCTAAATTAAAAGATTTTCAAAGTTATTATTGGTAATAACTTTTTGAAAATGTGTGTATCTGTGTGTGTGCTTTTTTTGTGTTATTAAAAACTGAACTTTATTTATACTTTACAATCAATTGACTAACAAAAGTATGTTTGTATATTTTCAGTAGAACGTAAAGAGATTTTTTTTTAATGCAAACTATTACGTTTTAGTTTTAGAGTTTACTTTTTTAAATGTCACAATTAAAAATTTAAATACTTTGCGTGTGTTACATAATAATCATTAGTAGCAATTCTCGTCTGAAGAACCAATTAAACCATAAAACAGTGCGGACAGACAAAATTGTTCATAAAGTTTAAATTTCGTGAAAATAGTCAATTAATTGAAGGAGATTTATAATTTACGTTATTATAACGAGTCGATTCCACACACAAATCGAAGTAATCAGTGAGACTATTACAGAGCGAAGCTACAGTAAGCATAACGTGACATAAATTATTCGTAAATTAATCGATTCTTGAAAATACACAGTTGAATTAATTAGTTCACAACTGACTTTGTTCGTAAATAAATTATTCCGCATTCAAGTCAAATTATTTTCCTCGTTTTGATTTTATTTTTAAATTACAGTTTCAACTTGGAGTATTGTTAACAAGAAAGTTTCAAAGTAACTTCTCCCATAATGGAACTGTCAAAACTTTGCAGATAACCTAAAGTATTGGAATAAAAGTCAAAGACAGTCAACACAGGAAACGAATGCGACAAAGTTTGACGTTAAATGTAGAAGTCAATTTGTTAAAATAATTCCAACTCTATTACAATATAATGTAATGGAAGCGTAAAGTTTTTCACCACCATTTTTCTTATAGGGGAGTTACGTATTAGATTATCTGAAAATTTGCTCACAGTGTCTTAATGATATTTCACACTAAAAATAAAATAAGGCTCCGACTAAATTATAATTTATGTTTTAGCTAAAGGGTATATATATATTCATTTTTAATTACCTGTATCTCAGGAAATATATAAACACTTGTTACTATTTTTAATATTGGAATGATCTGCAGCTGTTGCTCAGTTTCGTACGACCACAGGACATGACTAGCTATAGGCTCACCTTCACCGCATTGTCCTAGCTACAGACACGATATCTGCCAGCTGTGGCGGACCGCCAGGGTGGATCGAGAGCACCTCAAATAATTCTACCCTGACCTCAACACTATACCTGGCAACATCAATACCCGTTATTTGGAGGCACGAAGTCGAATGACTGTATAGTCAAGGATAAGGTTAGAAAAGGTAAAGAAATTATGTAATTTTCTACATTGTACAACATTCCTAAAAGTTCCAAGTTGTCAGAACCATAAAAAAATAGTGATTTTAATTTGTTTCTAAACTTCGTTTTAGTATTATCAAGGAACATAATCGGATTTAAAATTGTTATACTGTCCAATATTTGTATCCATCTATAACCTATCATAGCTACTACCTTATAGATATGTACGAAAAATAACCATCTGGTAATATGTTAGTTATTACTAATACATAAATCAAATTATTACTTTTGTTTCTTTGTAAATTCTAAAGAATTTAATTTTCTTCCACCTACAGTTTATTTAAGGCAGGTCCTCCACCTAACCGCAGATTGATAAAAAGTAACTTGCTCAGTAAAGATGTTTGTCTTGTCTAGAATACTAATCTACACTGGTTTTCCAGTCATGATCAGAAAGCTAACACGCAAGCCATTTTTGGTCATTAGGAAAACACAGTCAACTGTTCTTACGCCCATTTGTGTTCTTAAATTGTCTATTTGACCACATACAGTGATATTTCAAGGACCATAACACGTATAGACTAACTTAGAGTAAGATTGGTTTTCCAAATTCATGAACATGTTAAAATATGGTCAGATTGTATTGAAAATTAACATTTTTATATACTTTGGTGAGTTGATTTCGAATTTGTCATTTTTTAACCCTACACTCCAAACAATATAAAGTATCAAATAATTTAATAAGAATGTGATTCCTAAATAATTGTAATGCCAACATATTAAAAAATGAAAATTCATATATAAAAAAAAATACCGATGTGAATCTATATGTGGATAATTGAGAGTCTGTAATGAAAATCAAAGTGAGGGAATCCTAAAAACTTGTCTGGAATTCCCTTTTACGGTATACTAATCAAACACTTGTATAGGTTAATCATGAAAAGCATACATTCATTATTTAAAAGTTTATTTTCAAATGAAGACAATTTTTCTGTTTAATGTATGTGATCTAATGATCAGTTTCTAGAAATAAGGAACAAAAATTTATAGTATACATATTGAATATTACAGAAGACAAAGTGTATTTCAATCCCACAGTATTACTTAGAGTGAATATTTTCTTTCAATTTTTAAAATAATTAAATATTATTTCAGAGACAACAAATATAAATATATTGGTAAATTTATTCCGAATAATGAAGCCTTACATTATTAATATAATATTTTCGTACATACAGAAGATGTATCCTGTGATTTACCTATGTGCTACACACATAGAAGAGCTACACTATGTGCATTGAAAAACTTTAAAGGACATAGAAGTATCAGTTGATTTATTTCTTATAATAAGTTTTTTCTTTCTATAGCCATTATAATAGGATTTCGTTTAGTTTTTTTTCAGTATTTATTTTCTTAGTAATTGCGAGTTTAATTGGGACTGTGGAGTATACTTAGGTGGAATTTAGTATTTATTTTTACATAAATGAGCTTGTTTTTGTGTTACAATATATTTTGCAAAGATGTGGATATCCATAGGGGGATTAATATTATTACGGAGTTAATAAAATTTGTGCTCAATTTGAAAGCGTGCTAATAATACTAATACTAAATATGTTACGTCACTCATTGGTTGTATCGTTTTTACAAATGGCCGCTCTTAGTATTATTGTCTCGACGTCTGCATTTTAATCCTTTGATAATGGCCAAAGCATAATATCAAACAACCATAACACATATTAGTTAACAAATTACAATCAATGGTGGTCGAACATTACGTAAAGAACGCCATTCCCTGATTTGTTAATGCGGAACCAACTGGTTCTTTATTTCGGAATATTCGCTTGTGTGAATATTATCGAGGGTTCATCGTGGTCGCCAAAGTTGTTTAAAATAGGTTAATCGACCATTTTCCGGAGAAAAAATATAACCCCAAAACTTACAAACACTCAAAAATGAGTTAGTCTTCCGTGTTGCTCAAAACACACTGAGCAACACCAGTTCATGCAACTTTCAAAATTCCAAGCCTTGCTAGTTACGGGATAAGGGGCTTTATATGCAACCTGAAATGCAATAATGTAGCTTATGAAGCATATGTTTCAGGGGTGCAAAATGATCAATTAGAAACAATATATATGTTAATAAAATTGTGTATTTATTTATGTTTTGAGCATAATACTATTTCATTCTATACATAATCGCCTCTGCAATGGGTTTATAATATATTAGGGCTGCCTTTACAACAATTTTGTAAAGTATATTTCAGAACTCTATAAAATATCGTTATATTATTGTTGCAATAAATGATTTTATTATTAAAGAATTATTTTTTCAGAACTCACCAAAGCGCTTCTAAAATTTAAATCTTAGTACTTGAAGGTGGAATTGTTAACCATTATTGATGTTTATAATAAATTAGGAGAGAAAATTGTTTTCATAACCGACGGCTTTATTTTAAAATTCCTCAATTTAAACAGAGTTAAGGTTCAAAAAGTATTTAAAATGTTCTATTCATTTTAAAATCTATTATGAATACTCGTTCCCTTAACAAATGTAGTTATTTTTCACTCTTGCACAATGAGAACAGGAGGTTTGCTGAAAAAGTACACATGGGAATTTGCAACTAATAAGCATTACTCCTTTTCGAAACATGAATTAAAAAAAAGAACGTGGTTAAATAATTTCGAGTAAAGATATGTATCAGTCCTCTTCCTCTTCTTTACTCAGTCCTCTTTCAAAGATATGTCAAATGATCTTCCTCGCACTGATTTTAGTTTTAAATTACAGTTTCAACTCGGAGTATTGTTAACAAGAAAGTTTCAAATTACTTCTCCGATAGTGGAAATGTCAAAACTTTGAAAATAAATTCAAGTATTGGAATAAAAGGCAACGACAGTCAACCCAGGAAACGAAGGCGACAAATTTTGACGCAAATGTAAACGTCAATTTATTAATAGATTCCAATTTTAATAAAATATATTGAATATATTTGTATGGGGAGCAATACGCCTTTTCCAACATCGCCTAAAAAACTATTGGCAGTATCTTTATGAAAAAAAAGAAAGAAAAAAAAATTACTTTAGAAATGAATATAAACAAATTTATTTTTAACAACTTCTAAATTAATAACCGGTATGTAGCTCTAACATACTGGGCGCGATTTTCTTTTGCAGTTTTACGTGGTACGTTCATTATCCGTGCTCAACATTAGCTTTAATATTTGGATGTCGCTAGATGAACAACATAACTTAGTATAAACTAATATGAATCCTAGATAAGAAAAAAATACCAAAAAGTGTTTCATTTTGGGGACCGTTATTTAAATATTATACAAACATTAATATATATATTGACGAATGGTAAAAACTCATTTAAATATTAATTTTGACAAATAATTACACCAAAATTGCTAGAACTTGTCACACTCTACACTTTGCTCTTTTTCAGTCAGTTGCTCAGAATGATATTCAGATATGAGGTAGCTCCTCTCAAATGAGAAGAGTATTTTTAAATTTAAAAATGTATTATAAATATTAACAATGTCAAAATATTTACAATATTTTAGACCACTTTTCAAATAAAATTGTTTAACTCTCCCAACTTAGTATATGTAAACCATCTTGTGTGATTTTTTCCATACAACTTCCAACAACAGATTGTCGACTACTCTGAGAAATTTAGATATATAGATCGATACAACTGGAGACGAAGACATAATTATATTTTACCAAAACATAAGGTAGCATGCGCTGGGAGCTCATTACATAAGTATAGGGCTGTTTAATCGGTTACCAGAAGTGTTGAAAATTTATAATGATTTTTAAACATTTAAAAAATAGATTGAAACTGTTTTTTTATGAAGGAAGCTTATTACTCTGTTGAATAGTTCCTTCAAGATTGATTGTTACTACGATGTATCTTATTTGATCTTTTCTGATTACTTGTTGTTTATTGAGCTTATTTACGTGTTTGTGTTACTTTGTGTTTTGGCTAAGGTTTTTATGTAACCCGTTGAATTACGACGCCTTTATATTTTATATTATTCCAGATTTTATCTGTTTGTGATCATATCTTTTACAATTTTCTTTCATTAATAACTATTTTATGGTCCCAGGAAACACGTATGTGCTCACTAGATGCTGGACAATGAGCTATCTTGATACTTGTATCAACTTCGAGTTAAATATTAACATAAACAAACAGTTTTTAGTGATTAAAAATGGATTTGTATTTTTAATAAACTTATAAAAAATCAGGCTTCGGTTGAACTTTCAGAGTGTTTATTACCATCCACGTACATATAAAAAAGGTTTTGTTTGGGATAAACACTTTTAAACGAGAAAAGGTAGAAAACTGAACTATCATTTTTTACCATTATAAGGTATATTAACCCTATTACAAAATGGGAATTTAGAGGGAAACTCAAAGGTTTCAACTATAAAGCCTCATCGAGGGCAATCTCATTTTAAAGTTCTTGTTTGATAGAAACTAACTGTGAAAACTAGAGGTCGCTTTCTGACTCCAATTCCAAATGGCAGCATGTCATACATGAAGAGAATTCGATATAATAAGGAAACAAAATTATTGTTATAAGGAGCACTGATATTTTATTGAAATTTGGTCAGAGATATTAAAATTAAAACTAGATATTACTCAATAGGTATTAGTTTCGCCTCAAAAATTCCATTTGCATTTGGGGGTGAATTTAGTTCATAAACAAAAATGGTTTTTAATTTGTACACCAAAAAAAATTTCTATATGTGATCGCCTTGGGATATTTTTACTACATGTATATTATATTTCTAAATTAGTCTAAAATTACTCCCGCGGGAAGGATCGGTGGGCATTTCATGGAAATAAATGTGCTTGAATGTGATCTGAACAGCTAGAATTTTGTGTTCGATATTAGTTAACAGATACATTTTTGTAGACGGAATGGACCAAATATAATACAAAAAGCATTTACTAAATTTGTACACCCCAAGAAATTATACACGTGGATTTTCTTACCTAAAAAAAAGTAACATCATTTCTGGAATTATCAAGTGAAGATAAAAGTTAGTTATAGTTTTATTTTGCCATATAAACGTAGTAGAGAAAAAATATGGATTAGTTCAAAAATATATGGTAATGTTTAGACAGGGTTTTGAGAACCCCTGAGTACAAGTATTTTTGTACGATGTCTGTCTGTTGTGTAATGCCCTACTGCAAAAACGTGTAGATCGGCTAAATAAAATTTGGTACTTGGGTATATTTTGGTTATAACAAAGGACTTTTTGTCATTTTATTTATAATTCAAAGTATCTAGTAGCTGCCAGAAAAAAATATAAATTCATAATCATCCCAAAAACGGCTCTATGATTTGGATAAAATTTTACTCAAGTGAAGCCTCTAAGGACCCAAAAAACAAAGTCTTTGGTTTATATCCAAAATATCCGATTCGTTAGTAATCCTTAGAAACCAAAATATTGGCGGTTGATTTTGTAAGACGAAATTTCTCACGATCAGAGCTTAATAACCAAAAACAGTTTGTGAAATCGCATTTTAAAAAAAGTTATGATTTAGGAATAATTTGTAAAATACAAAAATGAACTGCTGTTAATATAAGGCTCAAATTTAATAAAAAACTATTTACACTTAGGACGTGTTTATAGCACTAGTAAAGCAATTTTATCCCAAATAGAATTACATAATAATTTTTGAAAGTCGGCGTCATGATTCATTTTTATTTTTGATTGACAACCTCGAAACTGATATTTTTGGTGACGAGTAGTTTTCGTTCGTGTTTATTTGATTTTGAGAATGGGTGAGTGAGAAAGTTTGTGCAATGTTTCTGCAATGTTTGTTTATTATTTTATTAGTTTTTATATAAGATAGACTTATAATCTTCAAAACGAAAACCGAACTAAACATGAAAGAGTGAACATTATAGAAAAACAATTTATTTACAATATCTAATAACCATACAGCTTAGGTCCTCAGATTTAAGTTCACCTTTAACTTTACACTTTTGTAACTTGAAATGCCTTAAAATCGTTCTCTAAGACTATTTTTCACGACTCTCCATTAACAATAAATTATAATGCTTTAGAATTCGAGTGCACGTCCTGATTGAGAAATACCTCCGCAAAACAAATACCATTGTTAATCTTCTTTTCCCAAATTGTTTTTTTTTCTTTTGTATTCACTCTCTCTTTGTGAGCTAACATTGTACATTCACGTTCATTCACTGGTTGTTTGGTTCAATTACCATAAAAGTCAACGTTTGTATTTAAAACTGAAGAGAGAAAATGTTGGAATATATTCTAAGCTTTTTGTTCAGTTGCAGTAGTGACAATGGTTTTAGACACAATGTGTTCTTTTTGTACTGAGATTTATTTCGTGGTGTAATGTGTAGGCCTAAAGTCTCTCTACTTTGTTCATGATCGGTCAATGTTTCTTGAGGTTGTTTTCATGTCAGAATGAGTACATATTTATTTACACGTTACATAAGTATGAAAAACGTCATTCTATAAGATGGCAAAATCCTGGCCTAGGGATTAGTGAACCCATCGTCCTGTGGGCATCCACTGCACACAGCCTCCTCAGATTCCCTACACTTCTTGTTGTTCTGCAGTCTTTCCTATGACTATAACTTCTCATTCATGTATAGGTGTATCATTCTCGATCTATTTTTCACGTTAACTTCCTAGGGGACTCGTAGTAGGCTACGTTTTCAAAAAATAATAATAACACACTAGTGTAACCGCAACTCAACCTACTGATAAGTGGAGCATGCCTTCCGTGATGACTATCGCCACGGAGAGTCCTCCACCTTGTCGAGTTTTGCTAGTAGTGGAAGGTCACTCAGGAGGAAAATTATTAGAAGAACCACCTTACAA
The DNA here is from genome assembly GCA_963513935.1 of Aphrophora alni. Classification (NCBI taxonomy): domain Eukaryota; kingdom Metazoa; phylum Arthropoda; class Insecta; order Hemiptera; family Aphrophoridae; genus Aphrophora; species Aphrophora alni. Next base: position 90,579,762 of record OY740772.1, read on the forward strand.
ATAGGAGAAGGTAGGACAAAGATGCCTCAGAAATGTGGATGAAGGAATATCCCGCTCTCATCATTAGGATAACCTTAGGGGGGGGGATTAGACGACCCACTGATAAGCAACCTTAGTGAAAAAGTGTAAAATATGAGTAGAAATAAACTAAAAACCTTGATAGCGTTTCTGTTGGGGCATTGTAGACTCAAGGAAAACGTTAAAAGAATCGGATTAAAAAAATATAAGAACTGTACGTTCTGCCAAGAGGTGGGGGGGGGGGGAATATTCCACACCATCTAATAGTCAAATGCAGTGAAGTAACCAACAAAGGAGTAGAACCCAGACGTTTTTGTATCAACGTTTTAAAAATTGATGTATCGCATATAATTTCCTTTCTTCATATATTTTTGGAAGGTGGAAAATACTAATAAGACAATGGGACTCCCGTACTCCCAATACTACGAGTAGTGTTGAGTTCAGGAGTTATCTTGGCGCTGGGGACTTTGATCGCCAACTTCGGCGAACAGAGACTCTGGTATGTTTTTGGTTACGTTACTTATGGTGAGTTGGTTAGGTTAGGTTAGGTTATTTTTTACTGTGTTGATGAATCCTCAATTTTAGGGATGCAAGTTTGCTGAAACTCGTGTTCCAGATAGTGCGCAAACAGATTGACTTGTCTGTTGGTACTTATGATCGGGAGGTAACACAATGTTTAACTAATGACCAAATAGAGTGATAAATGATCACCAGTTCTCCCTAAACTGATTTAGACTTATTTTCATTATTCTTTTATGACGATTTAGTTCTGTACGTGGAACACATCTATTTATTTCCTGTTGTCCGTCTCAATCTATCCCGGGGTTTAATTAGCGCAAGGATGTGGTTCGGTGTGTAATTGGTGTTCTGTCTGACATTTAATTGAGACTGCAACTTTCGTCGTGTAATTTATGGCAGTCGTTAACTGTGCGACGGCAGTGTCTATGTTGTAGGGATTCAGGACCTTAATATAAAAAATTAGTGAATCCTTACAAAATGTGTTCTTATGGGATCAAAACGACGAGAACAATTAAAAACGAGATCTTGAATATTTCCAAACATTAACGTATATTGTATTTACTCATTTTATGAAGTTTGGTATTCTTCAAAAATTTTGACCTCCGTTTTTTGACTGATGTTTATGTTTCAGAAAACCTAAGACGTGATTTTCGTCATGCCGTCCCTCAGCGTTGTCGCCTGCACGTAAGAACAATAACGACCACAAAAATAAAGTAAAAAACATGAAATTTAGTATGAGAGACTACAGTGTACCCATATAGAATACTATTAAAATTCATAGAAATAGAAATAAAAATGTAAAAAAGCAGCTATATTAAACACCTTTTTGTTCATATGATGTAAGTTAATCAATTTATTCCATACTAAATTAGATACAAAGTTGTAGATCTCAGTTCTGCATTCAATGATACTAATATCACCACTCTTTGAATATTATTGTCAAAAATTTTATTTCTAACAATGACTTCCCAAAAAAATCGTATAGTTACGAGATCCAGCAGCACCGTGTCACCAATACGAGCGTTGCAAGTAGAGGCTGCTTCACTTGTATAGTGTGCTCGTATGTACAGCTTTGAGGCCCGCTAGTAGAAACTTTTTTTAACGTACACATCAACGAGGCTTTTTAGCTCTTATCCGTCGTAAAATAAGTCGTGATCACACAATCACGAGGTTTAAAAACTCTTTTCTTGTAACAACCATTTAACCTACTGGGTAGGATCCCTTGAGCTACCCATATAATTTAAAAATTCATATAACGCCCAATAAATCAACTTTTGTCCTCTGCTTGAGATACAATATATGATAGATCTGGATAAATACCATGATGGTGCCCAATAACTTTGTTTACTAAGTAACTGACAAGTGAAAAGTTAAAAAAGACCGCTGCTAATTAAACACGCTATACAGGTGTGAATCACATGTTAAATTTATCTATTTTTTACATTTTAATAACCTCAATTGTACCATTCTGTGAAAGCACATTATATCCAATAAAAACCTGCAATTTTTATCATGTAGAGTCTAATCGATATAAACAAATAATTAGTGTTATCTCTTCCTGCTACAAGGTTTATTAACCAATTACAAAATACCAATGCGGTATTTATGTAGAGTAATAAAACTATGTGTTTAATCATAGATGATAAAGTGTTGTTCAATCTGTGTTTATTGTTTTACTGAACGTGACAGTACCTGTAAGAGTGTGTGTATAAAATATAATTTGTGTTTGTAAACGGAAGATAACATTCAATTACAGCTCAAAATGTTAACGTCAAGGGACACTGAATTCTATTGTTTGATGCTGTAACCTATTTAAAAAGTGCACCTATGTAATTGTACAGAATAACTGACGTGAGAATTAACCCAATTAGATGACACGATGGTATCGATAAATTCACACTTTAACGTAGAACGGAATCAATTATCTATTTATATTACATATTTGTAAATATGGGATTCCACGCTCGAAAATTACTATGCTGATAATACATTCATTATTACATTTATTAATTTTACTTCCCAGTATATAAAGTATAGGGTGTGTGTGCTAATCGTTAAATATTTTGACATCAGTATTTTTACTGATTGATAGGTTTCATTGTCTCAGAAAACTGAAAAAAGTCATTTACGACATGTTGTACGTAACGACGATAAAGCTATAAAAATTAAGATAGTAACATAAAATTTGGTATAAGGGACTATAGTGTGCCTATTACACCACTTTAATAAATTCAAAATGTTTGAAGATTTCATAGGGATACAAAAATATCAAGTACATTATTAAATTTGTTCTGTTCAATAAAATTATCTGTAACAACTTTATATGTAATCCATGCATCTATATGTATTAGTAACAATAGTTGGATCATCACTCTTCTCTTTCAACAAATTTCATAACTAACCACAGAAGCCAACTATTACTATAAATGTAATGGTTCGGTTTTCAGTTAACTAGTCCGAATTCCGGAGTTTTTATATAGTTGGGGAAGTATCCTGCATACGAGCAGTCCTCATATATTACAATTTGTCAGATTCTAGTTGGCATAGGAAGGTGATAGACACATCAATGGAAAGCTCTCGATCGGGTTTATCTACATGGGGTGTAAAAACTCAGGTTCCAAATACAGAGTGTTACATAAAAATATATAAATATTTTTTTCCGTCGATTTTTTTACACGCAAGCATATCAATGTTCTCCCAAACCCAAGTTACTTCTTATTACCTAAGTAAAGTCCTAATATTATTGTATTTGAAATTAACACACTGTATAGAAATATTTAGTTACATCATCAGGTGGAAAAGGTAAATACCTTTCCAAAGCATTGTCACATAAATGTTTTTCATGTGTTGGGGCCTAATAATATTGAAATAAGCTTGTGAAATTTGATTCATCATAACTCAGAATGTGAAATAGAAACTGATATGCTAGAATGTATACGATACTTGTCAACCTAGTATACATCGATGGGTAGAGCAAAATATCTATTGCCGTTGTGGTTCCTATGGAATTACAATGCAATTAGCAAACCGTCGATGAAGCATTTTTATATTTTTCCCTTGTGAGTGATATTTTGTGCATCTATACAGTAGTTGTCGTTTTGGTTTATAAATATGGTATCATGTTGCCACATTTTATTTACTAGAACGATATTTGAATGATGTAAGGATCGAGGGCTAATGTTTAAAAAACATTAGTTCACGTGGTTTTACATTGGCTTTTACAGCATTTCAATGACGATATAATGACGTGCTTTGACATTGACTTTTACAGCATGTCAATGACGATATAATGACGTGGTTTTACATTGGCTTTTACAGCATGCTAATGACGACATAATGACGTGGTTTTACATTGGCCTTTACAGCATGTCAATGACGACATAATGACGTGGTTATACATTGGCTTTTACAGCACGTCAATGACGACATAATGACGTGGTTATACATTGGCTTTTACAGCATGCCAATGACGATATAATGGTGATTTAAAAAATCTAGAACCAAACCATTTTAAAGAGGTTCTATAATTCAATATGTCATGTATTCTATAATTCAATATGTCATAAATTTAATATTAATTGATAAAAATGTTATTTTTATCAATTAATATTAAATTTATGTTTTTATCTTGACAACTTCATTTAAACATAAATGTTATAAGGTAAATAACTCACATGTAAATTTCACAAAACATGATTTTAGAAATTTAAATGTTAGTTAATATTTACCTTAATATGAAATTTCACCAACTACCAACTGTGTTTACACTAAACATAAATAATATAATTGCTGGTGGCCAATGTCCGAAGAGAATAATTTTGTCCAAAACGTAACATAATATATTCAAATTTAATAAATATTGAGCTTGGCTTGTGAGATATTTTAAAATTAAAATTAAAGTTGGAAACAATTTTCTACAAATAATACGTTTATAATCTCACTCGCGTTTCAACCAAAATGTCGCCATCTTCATTGATACATTAGTTATGATTTCATTTTTGTAGGTCATACATCACTGAAGATGCGACATTGACGTTGAAACGCGTTTGAATTAATAAACGTATCATTTCAAGTTTTATTTCAATGCAATGAGTTATAATAACAGTGATAGTAAGAAATAACAAACAAGGAAGGAAACCGTGTAATACAAATTAACTAAGCAATTATTCTTCCTTGGGTGTAGAGAGTTATCTGGTTGTTGTGACATATTCGCAGGTTGCCACCCACGTTTTCAGGTCGGATTTAGAATTAATTTAATTAAACTGGAAATATGGCCGCATCATCAATTCATAAATTGAATTTATGATCTATTATTCTGTTGAGAGATGGTAAATAATTATCGAATTACAGCTGTAATAGTTGAAACTCTTGTTTTCCTTGTATTAAACAATATTAGTTGTGAACTGTAATATTCAATAATAACATGTTTAGTTTAAGGATATACAATATAAAAAACATGGGGGGGGGTACTTGCTTAGAGAATTGAGGGCAAAATAACTTAGGCCAAATTTACATTCAATTTTAGACATATAAATGGCAAGGTATTTTTCAAGACAATTGCAATTTATTTTCGTAGAAAACAATAAAATAACAACACATTTAAGTTATTTTGAACTACTTTAGTTTAAAACCAGTTTAATTAGACTATTTATGCAAGGTGATTCACTACGAAACTGATATAAACGAAAAAGTTCATGTAAACATAGATCCGAAAATGCTTAGTTTTTAAGTGTATCCGGCATTTCACTGTTTAAACAAAATCATATAAATTTGGAGAGAGATATGACATTGAGTTCATATTTGATCACGCATTCGCTTATGTAACAGTTTACAAGAATATAAAAACAATGACTTTATTTAGTGTATTTTCAAAATGGCGGCCGTTTATATGTCTACATTTAAATAATGATGATTTAGAAAATCGTAAACTTTATAAAACATTTTTCCCTTCTACAAATCAATCATTTTTTAAAAAATATTTCCTTGAGATGAAATTATAACCAAGTTATAAAAAAAACTATAAATTTAAGTTTTACCTAGTAGTAAAACGAATTTTTGGATTGGTTTGACATTGTCAAAATTCTGAGTCTTCACTCTAATACAATGATTCATTTAGTCCAACGATTGCAAATGAAAAAAATTCTGATATAAAATTATCAGACCTAGAAATTAAATCTTAGATTTTTGTTGCTAACTTAGTTATCTTTTGATGGATCTAAAAAAAAAACTATCAAAAATAATTAGTTTGTAGTTAAAAAGTGGATGGAAAACAGTTTTCGTTTTGAGATAGTTCTCTTAAATTTACAGCGGAACATTCACTAAATTGCACCCAACACTTTTTTCTCCTGTTTTTTTTAAATATCAATATAACAAGTCCCTATAGACGCTAGCTGGATTTACATCTTTTTGAATTTAGTTTGGGTTAGATCCCTCTCCATCATCTTTCCTATCAGGCTTCAATTAATTGACCAGATCTCATTCTCTTCCGACCCTCTATATGAGGACACTATAGTCTCTTCCAAACGATGTAACTGTTTGTGGCCGACATCGTGCATTAGATACAAGACAACGATATTAACAACAACGGCAACGACAAGTGACAGCACCTTGTGAGATTACCTGAGACCATGAATCGTAAAGATCAGTCAACGAAGGTGGTCAAACATACCCCATACTTCGTAAGCAAAATCACATATTTTAATCACGAGTTTCCCTGTTTTTACATTTTACAAAATAGAATTTTAAAATTCATTGAATATAGAAAGGAGGGTTCTCAATTTAAAGTACTCGATAATATATATAAAAACCAATATATATATATATATATATTCAAAAGTTAGATATTGTAACATTTTAGGGGGACACCCAGTATGTGTGTATAATTTGTAATTACAAGTAATATGAACAATAAAAACTCCAGGTTGTCATAACTTTAATATTTAGTTGTAATATTATTTAAGTGAATTGAACTAATATAAAGTTATTAAAACTAAGATCATAAAATTGTATCGCAAAAAAAACCCATAAAATATATTTTAAAATCCTAAGACAGTACCTGGTGTTGATGGAAATAAATGTAACAAGTGTAGATGAGAATAAACGAGAAGTCAGAATTATGTCTTGACTAGGAAAGCTCTCCTGACAATTTAAGCCTTTTAAAGAGAAGTCATGGGAAACGAAGCGGTGACGATAAAATAGAGCGGGAGTCGAGAAGTGAAATATTTATATTTGGAAATACAAGGTGTCGGAAATAAAACGGTTTTGCGTTCCAGATTGTGTGTAAACGTCATCGGGTTAACAGTTTACTGTAATGAGAGATGTAATTTTATAAAACTGCTGCAGGTACTTTCTTCAGTTTCTATATATAAATACAAGGATTTGTCTTTATAACCATTGTAATAAAATATGTTCTGGACTACAAAGTTATATGTTTGTTCTTTACTTGTAAATCTTAATTATCTAAAGATAGTAATCAATATGTAAACCCTTTTCTGTTTTCTACTTAATTTAAATTCAATTGTTTTAAAATTGCACTTCAAAGGAACTAATGAATTTGAATATCCCTAGAATATAGGCTATAGTTGAAGGAAAACAAGTTAACGAGGGTCATCATGGTACTTATCCAGACCGTTTAAACCATGTACTCATCTAAAAGTAATGTACAATAGTTGGTTTCTTGGGCCTTGTAGGAAATTTATTAGTAGATCAAGGATATTTATCCCGTATGGAATGTTTGTTTAAAACACAAGTTTTCTGGACATCGTAATATTGTGTATATTACTATTCTTGACATCGGTTAGCCCTTAACCCCCCCCCTGACCGGCCTTGAAACTGTACATATGTCAAGGAGCATCCATTCACTATGCTCTTTTCGGTGATGTGGTTCCGCAATTCTACGATTTTCTCATTAGTTCAGGGTTGGAAAGTGTCACTGTTGAAAATTTGGATACAATTACTTATAGAATTGAAATCTGCAAATTAATATGTACTTAGTTATAAGCTGAATAAGATAAGAGGTAAAACAAAAATCTTTTTTTAATAACCGCCATTTTTACATTTTCAATCCCATTTTTGTGATTTTCAACATAATTCTACTTGATCACAATTTTTATTGCCAATATCTTGCAGTTGACACGTAACGTCGTGAGGTTTAATTAAACAACGGAGGTTGAATTTTTTAAATATTACAAAACTTACCCTGTACTTCGTATACTGGGTAAGTAAAATCATACTTTTTCTATACGATGTATTCAATTAAAATTTATCATTTTCTGTGATTTGGTAATTATATAATTTGATAAGTAGTCCATCAAATTGAACCATTATAAAACATTTTAAACATTTTTCAAAAAGAGCCACATACAGACGTCATTAATAAAATAATCTATTTTATGAGCTCAATAATTCTAGAACAATCGAAAAAGCGAGGTCAAAATTAATTATCATCAAAATCCTTATTACTAACTAGCACCACGGAAACATTCTGGTTATTCTGTAAACATAACCTTAACATAAGCACAATAATTTATAAATACCAGATGAGTTAAAAAAACATTTGTTAGAATTGTTAAAAGGTTGTAGCTGTTGCTAGGGAACATAACCTTTATATGCTTATATGGAAATATATTTTTAAAATTAAATATTTTTCTGCAATCTAAAACACAAAATAATCGTTTTCGAAGGTTACGGACGATGTTTTCAACTATTAATTTTCATTCCACATAGTGTGGAGTATCAATTTATTCATTAAGCCTTTAAATGTTCTGTAGATTTCTTCACGTACCTAAAAATATTGACGAATTTTACACGTATAGTCAAATTTTAAAAGTATATAATTTAATCAATATTTTCAATTATTAACCCTAGATACCCTAGATGTGCTGGTCTGAGCATGCTAATTTATGAAACTGCAATTTATATTATGTGAAGTTTGATTTACCAACCAACATAAACAAATAATTAGCATTACCGCTTCTTTCTGTACAGAGTGTTAAAAACACAAAGTCGGTAATTAAACTCTGTGTTTAGTCACAGATTATAACGCTTCGTTCAATATGTGTTTATACTCAGTTATAAATAATAGTTTGTAAACTAAAGATAACATTCAATGACGTTGACGTTAAGTGAAGCTGACTTCTAATGTTTGATTCCCTAACGTGTTTAAAGAGTTAATTGTCAATTATTTGTATAATTGTAGTCAAACTGACATTTAAGCTAATTTGATGATACAATAGTAAATGTAGAATACAGTAGACGCAATAGAAAATACTGTTTATAATTAAAAATAGGGAACTTCAAGATGAACAATTACAGTGTTAGTATAATTATTTTAATATATTATGTATTGTTTTGGTATTTATATAGTTGCTGTATTAAATGCAGTATATTGCATGCTGTATTAAATTGTACACGTTACGTGTGTAATAATATCATTTTACGGCTCCTTTCTCAAAATTAAAAGGACTGGTGTTTTTGCAACGACGGAAAATTAGATGTTTAGTCAACTCCTACAAAAAAAAAAATGTATTTCCCCCTCCTTTCCTTTTTCGTCTCTCTTGGCGAACTCGTTCTCTTTTATCCCTGACTATTAGAGAACTAGATGTTTCAATTTTAATCCTTTTCTCCTTTTTTTTTAAATGCAATGATGGCCGCAAGGTTTTTCGCCTTTAAACCACAAGGATAAAAAATAATAACTTATTTTGTACAACTTTATTTTGATTTTCTTGATATACAAATAAGTTACAGTATATACATATACACGTGAGCGCTTACATTATGGAGTTGCATCCTCCAACCCCTTCATTTCAGAATTAAAACTCTAGAAACGTGTTAAATAATACTATATAATATTTAATTTCAATTCAAGAAGGAGTATTATAAATAGAAAACAATAATGGTTACCCTATCAAAATGTGCACTTAGAGAGAACACAATAAAAAATATTAAGTTTTAAAATTAGAACAAGTTTCCATTTATTGAAATAATTCTAGAATTCTCGCCTCAGTTTGAATAATGTTACTCCTTTATTGCTCATTAATATCAGTCAAGATCCTCGCAGGTTGAACCTACTGACTTACAGTGTGAATAAACTCTTGTTGAGAAGCCAGATCTTGGACGATTTGATTATTATTTGTTCAATTATGAAGTGTGCATTGCTTGATAACATAGTTTTAAATAATAATAAATAAAACAGTTATTACTAAATATCTTTACCTTATTATGATTATATACCTAGTAAGTTTTCACCGAAATTTATAAGATATACTATTATTAGTTAATACATTTTAATAGTTCTTTTAATTAAATATTCTTTCAACGGTAGTCAAGATAGTAGTCGTTTAAAATTTATAAGTTACTAAACTACAGTTTCAAACAAATACATTAATTTTTTTATTGTGTTTAATGTATGATTTCATTAGAAGGTAGAATAGTGTTTTATATAATTGAAATTACCTTTAGAACATACATCGAAACAATTGGTTACCATTTTGAAATTTACTAACATATTTTATTTCAATGGTCATAGCTTCCGTATATACGTATCAATTTACATTTCTTTATATCTTGTTGCATAAGAAAATTCCTCCAGTAATTATCACAAAATTACATCACCCACTGGAATAAACTGTTGACCCGATGACCTAATGATTACTGGAACTCAGTAGAAGGGAGTTTAGGCTGATTACTTGCCTACTGCCCGGACAATGTCCAGTGAATTACCATCTAGAACATAATATGGTAAAGTCAGCAGTGGTTTCATGCCTGCCTTACACATAAAGACAAAGCTGAACACTGGTTGTGTGAGTCTGAATCTCTAAACTACAAAAAGCAACTTTACCTCAGCACTCCTTTCCCCACCACTGCAGAGGAAAGGATTATGTCTCCCAGAACCATTTTAAGAGTCATAGGAAGCTTAAATCTTAGTTAAGATTAAAACATATTTAGTTGGGTAGTCACAAAAGATCCATTTGGGTCGCAGTGACAAGAGGCTGAATAGTCTCGGACCCCAAAAAACACTAACTAACTACAATGGTTATAATTCTGTGCACTATGTCTGTGTTGAAGTGTATTTTATATAACTTATAGCATGAGAAAGTTCCTGCAGTAATATCAAAAAATTACCCATCCATTGCAGTAAACTGTTGACCCATTGACCTTTACAAAGTGTCTGGAGCGCAAAACCGTTTTATTTCCGACTACTTGCATTTTCCAATATAAATATTCACTCCTCGACTCCCGCTTATCACCACTGCCTCGGTTACCTTGACTCCTGTTTTTAAGGGTTTAAATTGTCAAAAGAGCTTTCCAAGTAGAGAAATAATTCTGACTTCACGTTTATTCGCATCTACGCCTCTTTCAATCAATACCAGGTACTGACTCCGTAGAATAAAATCATTTTAGTATAAAGTTAATTATTTATTCCTGCTGTTTTTAACTGTGTGTAATTATATAGATTTGAAATATTTAATACGATTAACATTTACGTTAAATATTTATTATTGTAAAGTAATTAATAAGGTTGAGTTTTTATTTTAATTAACTGGAATATTTATTTATACTCTTATTAATAATATTGTATAAGTCTATCAATCTTATATTGTTCTCATATGCTCTAGGGTAATATTTTAAAAACTATACTTATGTAACCATAATTATTTAGATTATTATTTTATTAAAGCTCGGTTTTAGAACGTTCGTTAATCATTTAACAATCAGTTAAAATATGTAAAGTGTATATAAACCATTTTATTAATTCGTTTCATTGCGTCTAACTCTAGAAGGATAAGAGTTCTTTTGATGTTTTCCACTTTAAAAAAAATAATAATCTTAAAAAAAATACCTTGTTGTTATTACAAAAAAAAGAAACAGTTACAAATATTAAATTGAGTATTATTGCAACCGTAAATGACTATTAATGTTTTGTGGACGCCCTGTGTAGGACATCGAATGCGTCCTCTATATATTGCTACAGCTTACACCTATTTACGAAGCATCACGATTGATCATAGAGTGACAATATATATCATATTCAGAATGTAGTTTTCCACTATGGTCTCGACTATCAGTACAGTGTAGGGAAGCAAGCACGCCGGTGGTAAAATATAATTGACAACTCATACATTCTTCAGTTTTCTTATTATTGTTGCTTATACGTAATAGGATTTTTTCCAATATACGTGTTTATAAAGTTAATTGTACCATTTGGTAATTTTTTTGTATTACTATGTAATCAACAAAATATAGATATACTATTTATTATAAAAGTATTTCAGTCGTATCTACCCAGTGCACGAAGTATAGAGTGTATTAGGTAAATGCAAATAATTTTGAATGATCTATAAGTTCCATTGCCTCAGGAAACCAAAAAACTGATTTCCAAAAAGCCGTCCGTCCGTCTTCGTTTCTGTTTTCATCTGTAAGTAACAACTACATACCTATAATAATTAAGAAAGGTATATCCAATATGTTATAGGTCACTAATAAAGTACGCTGATATGGAACCCTATTAAAATTCATTTAAAAGAAATCAATAATGCCAAAATGGCGGCCATTTCAAACAGTTACCTGATCATATCTCTGTATTATTCAACTTATACCACACTATATGAGATAAAAATTTGAATATTACAATTCTGAATGTAATGGTACCAACCTTATATCTCTACGACAACGAATATGAAAAGTTATTGTTAAAATTTTAATTTCAAAACCTGACCTCTCAAGAATATTTCTTATAGTTTGATTTTTAATATGTACACATCTACGAGACACGTAAATTTAATCTACTGGATTAAACCCCTTGATCTATCATTTAACATTTCTTACAAAGTCCAAGAAACCGACTTTAGGGCATTGTAGTACATTCAATTGTGGCGCTGCATAAGTACCATGATGAATCTATCAACTTGCTTTTGTCTTTTAACAGTAGCATGATTTGTATGCGTATTAGAATCCACAAGTCCAGTTTTGAGAATTTATTTAAAATTTCCATAAGCGTAAACATTTTGTTATTTTAAATCTTCCTAATACAGAATATGTTTCATTACAATGGTTATATATATATATATATATATATATATATATATATATATATATATATATATATATATATATATATATTATATATATGGGGATAAAAGGTCCTAACTTTAGCCTTAGTATATCCCAATGTAAAATTCCAACTATATTTCAAGCCAAGATACACGCAATAGAGAGAGAATATCGAAAAAGGTCTCAAAGGCACAGATCAGGTCTCGGACAGTCAGGCAGCTCTTAAGACTCTAAGTTCATACACATTTGAGTCAATATTGGTCTGGGAATGTCTACAAGTAATTAATCAACTGGCAAAAATAACAAAGTCTCCTTACTTTGGGTGCCAGGACATGAAGGGATACTAGGAAATTAAGAAGCGGATCGCCTTGCCAAGGAAAGAGCAGAAGCTGATTTTGTTGGGCCCGAACCATTCTTTGGGGTTCCTGAAAGATATCTTCATAATATCATGGAACCCTGGGAACAAGATCAAAAGATCAAGTATTGGACCACCTATCCTGATCTAAGACAAGCCAGAAGTTTATGGTTTACTTTAAGACAAAGGCAAAAAAAGTACTGGATCTCAGTAGAAAGGAGCTTAGGCTGACTATTGGCCTACTGTCCAGTGAATTACCATCGGAAACATAAATAAGGTAAAGTTAGCAGTGGATTCATGCCTGCCTCACACATAAAGACAAAGCTGAACACTGGTTGTGTGAGTGTGAATCTTTAAACCATAAAAGGCTACTTTACCTCAGCATTCCTTTCCCCAGAAAGTAGAAAGGCTACTTTACTTCAGCAGAAGTAACGATTACGTCACCCAGAACCATTTTAAGATTCTAAGGAAGATTAAATCTTAGCTAAGATTAAAACTTAATTAGTTGGGTAGGCACAAAAGATCCATTTGGGTCGCAGTGACAAGAAGTTAAATAGTCTCGGACCCCAAAAAACACTAACTACAATGGTTATAATTCTGTATGCTATGCCTGTGTTGAAATGTATTTTGTATATCTTGTAGCATCAGAAAGTTCCTGCAGTAGTATCACAAAATTACCCATCCATTGCAGTAAACTGTTGACCCATTGACTTTTACAAAGTGTCTGGAGTCCAACACCGTTTAATTTCCTACCCTTGTATTTTCCAATATAAATATTTCACTTCTCGATTCCCGCTCTATTTTATCACCATCGCCTCGTTTCCCTTGACTCTTGTTTAAAGTGTTTAAATTGTCAGAAAAGCTTTCCAAGTCAAGACATAATTCTGACTTCTCGTTTATTCTCATCTACACTTCTTTGCAATCAATACCAGGTACTGACTCCGGATTTAACATTGTGTTATAAAGTTAGTTATATATTTCTACTCTGCAATTTTTAAATGTGAATTTTAGCTATTTCTTTTTATATACATATGAAATATTTTAGTTATAGCTATATGCTGGATTAACATTTGCATTAAATATTTTAAAATAATTGATGGGCTTGTATTTTCATTTTATGTAAACTCCAATGTTTATTGTGATTATTAAAATGTGTAATACTGCTGTCATATAAACAGTTTTAAGGGACAGAGTTATTTTTAAAAACAATTTAGGTAATAGCATTCGTATTATACTACAGTAATAAGAATAATACCCAATAAATAATAAATTTCTCATTTACCATATTTCGCCTTTTGTTTTAGATCAAAATATTCCGAACCGTTGGATATATATCATTGCAGCAACTTCATAGACTGACCTCCAAGATCCCCAAACATGATTGCGATTTATTCCCATAGGGGTTTTTGAAAGAAAAACTGTTCTCATCTTATAGCATCAGATGAAGAATTGTTAACGCTATTCAAGAGGAATAATTACTATTGATAATTTGGCAATTTTTCAAAAGCGTTTAAGACTCTTTTTTTTTGTTGCTCGGCATCAGTTCCGATAAATGTCAAATTTGGATCATTCATAATTTATTACTGTTATTTGTCTTTATTAAGTTTTACATATTTTATTATTATCCACAAATCAACAATTTGTATTGGTTATGCAAATAAAATAATTTGGAGAAAACGTACATCTTTTGGCAACATTTCTTTTTTTTACATATCTATATAACATAACTATAAAGTGTCAAGTTTGTAGAGTGTTCCATATGCCCGGAAAATTATTTCAAAATAACGAATTATTCGAGGGACATCCCTTATATCATAATTTCCTAATATATCAACAATTTACCATTGCCAATTTTGACATCTTTTAAACTATTAATCTGTGAAATAACTTTGGAATGGGAATCTATTTAAATTTAAGATTCCCTATTGTATGTTGTCGACAGATCAATAGTTTACGAGGTGCCTATGGTTGTGAATATAAAATTATCACCTTTTATTTTTATTTCTAAGTTTATCTTTTGGTGAAAAAACACGTGTTGAAACATATAGTCAAATTATTTTATCACGAATAAAAATATATACACAATGTAGGTGCTAAATTTCAGTAAATATAAACGTACAACAATTTAATATTTTTAGTCAAATATAGGTCTTCAACAAACGAAAGAACATTACGGAGAATGGAAGGTAATGAACCAGCCACCGGTACAACACTTGAGCAGAATAGTATAAACGGAGAAGTGGGAAAATACGTCTGAATAACAGGATAGAATTGGTAAGGTGTAATCCGATTATGTGCACAAGCTTGTTTAATGGTGATGGTTTAGTTTTATGATGATCTATAGTAAAAGAGGAATTAAAATTTATGCAATATTTTTAATTTTGCATTTGTAAAAGTTATACGTTTAAGTGGTGTTACTCCCTCCCCCCGCTCCAATTTACGAACAATTTGTCACATGGTTTTTGAAACCTTCACTTTTTACAAAAATGGAGAACATTCCCAAACCAACTTTTAATTTTGTAGTTTTAAAAACCGCTAAATGATCGGTGAAAGGCAGAGAAGTACATAATGCTCAATCAACTTTTCGAATCTTTTTATTTTCTTTGCATATTTTATTTTAGAAAAACACAGTTTAAAGTACAACTACGAAAGAAGGAAAAGGTGTTGGTGTAACACAGTATTGTCTGTAAAAAATAAAAATAAACAAAATAACTTCAATAACCGAACAATAACACAATGGATGTAGGTTTTATATTTAAATATTTAATTTATGGTAATGGACAAAATGATGAAGAAAAATACATCATTTCATTCTTGTAATGGAAATTCATTCACGGACTGTTGATAAAATGTATTGTTTTGTTTCTGAATTTTCAGTAGCAATATAGGATACTAAGGGAGGCCGAGTTACATGGATTTGATTTTTGTAGTAAACGGATATAAATAGGGATCAAAATATACTTTAATATCACTTATTTTCTTCTTCTTCTTTCTTGTAACAATGCTCTTGTAATAGGGAACAACAACTGTTTAGAAGGCACTTTAATATTGGAAGAGTTCCTATTTTTAACAAGATAGATAATTGGGTGAATTATTTTTACCTTCCACGGTTTGTAGAAAGAAACCTGGAGGGAACATAAAAGATGTTAGAACAAACGACAATATTCAAAGGGTTCGATTAGCCATGCACGTAACCCTAAAACACCTACACTGGAGCATTCGCTACAATTCAGCATTTCAAATACCGCAATTTGCTAGATACCTCATTATAATTTGAACTATCACCCATATAAAAAAAAACAGGTTGTGCAGAAGCTATCTGAACGCGATTTCATGGAAAGAACAACACCCTTTTTTTAAATATTTCACTGATTTAGGTAATCATTTTATCACAAATAAAAATATATACACACAATGTAGGGGCTCAATTTCAGTAAATATAAACGTACAACAATTTAATATTTTTACTCAAATATTTATACTGTATATATATATATATATATATATATATACCGGGTGTTCAAAAAGTCTGGAAACCCCTTAATATTTATTTTATTAATAAACGCAGTACAATGAAACTCTAGGATTACGGCCTCACTGTAGTTACCGACTTTTTGCTCATTTTAACTATCTTTTTTTTTACTTTGGGGGGACGTCCTGTGGAGGAAGTGTAAAAAATCTTAAATGTAAGCATAGGTCGAATTATACCTCATTTTAAAGGTCTTTGTTAGAGGAACACATTGCCACAATCCCGACTGAAAAAGGACCATTCAACAGTTGCTAAAAATTTTCCCCACAATCTTGACATGCGGATCTTTACTGACCACAACAGAGTTCTTTACCAATTTTAAAGATTTTATATTTTTCTCTTCTTTTCTGAGCCAGAATGGTCCATAGAAAAGTAACGCTTCTGTGTAACCTGAAAGTACACGAAAAACGTCTGGAAGGAAACCACGAACGGATAGGCCTAAGGATTTTCTAATATCTTCAGTATTTGTCATTACGAATGATATATTTAGGAAACCCGAGTCTAGAAGGAAGTAAATCGAAAATGGTGAGAAATTACAAGATTTAGAATTAGAAAGGAATTAGACTAACTAATAATTAAGGAAATTATAAAACTTCCTACAAAATTAACTGTAGAATCAATTCAAAGTTTTTTATACTTTATTAAAGACTATTCATTCCGGAAATCACAAAAGCTAAAAAATTTTACAACACAAATTTTCATGTTTGTTAAAGACAAATTATTTCAACTATTTTGATTAATTGTTATTTTAAATATCGTATTTCATTAAATCAGGTCACTTCATCAAGATTGTGGGCGCCTTTTTGGTACTTAATCAGCCCGGTCATAAAGCGTATTGCAAGTAAATTATGTAAATATGGCCTTATCCCCAAAAGTTGGTCCTTCAGGCCCTGTAGGATGCGGAAAATTCAACTGGTAGATCTACGGGTGGCATACATGTTTCTTTAAAACAGTTGTTATGCACGTTTTCTGAATTTCATAATTGTGTACATCTCTATATTCTTGACTTTAGCTGGGCGCTAACAGGCCTCTTAGAGTCTCTACTTGTTTTACTCGTGTCAGTGTATTTGCGTCAACAATGAAAAAATAACAATGACGTCGGACTGACGCCATTACGAAAATAACTTTTTTGTTTCCTGAGGCCATGAAGTGTGAAGTTCAATATTTATTTATAATGATTGATATATAAACAATATTAGGACGAGGAACATGAGTCACAAATGTTGATTATCTCAATAATTCTAATGCTGATAGAAAAGCGTCATAGTAGTACTGTAATAAATTTGTTCATTTCTCTATTTCGGTTTATGCCTGAAAGAGGCATATTAAAAACCTCATAAACACCCTAAATATTTTTTTTCACTTAAAAAAAAACTCATTTTTGTACTCTATTTTGATAGAACTATAAAAGAAAAGTCATTCGTTTTAATAAGTGTACTTTTAAAGTTCAACTTCGCGAATCTGATGAGATGTGACTGATAATTAGTTAAAACTACAATAACAATTTTAGTAATAGAAATATTATTTGATTGGAAGTTCAATTTATTATATAAATTAGATTCACTATTTGCTGAACATGATTGAAAAAGTGCTGGCAAAATGTTAATTTGACAATCGTTTGAAATGGTTTTTCGGTAGTTCCTTTTTTTCTAGGACATATATTACACATCAAAAACTCATTTTGTTTAATTGGGAATCTGTACATGTTAACGTCAAGACAAAGGTCGATAATCCTATCATCAGCTACATGTCTAGTTGTTGTTGCTTACCGTCACACAAATCAAATCCTAAATGCAATTACACAGTCAAAGCATTAATTTAACGACCCAATTATTGCTCCAGCTGAATGCACACTAGGCACAGTAGTTAAGTAATAGGGCCTACTTTACGTGGAACTGTAATTTCAAACAGTGTCTCCTCAAGTATAAATCTTAATTTGACATTCTCTGATAAAGTATACTCAGTTTTTAAAAGTAATTTACATTCAGGAAAAATTTGCTGACATTTGTAGTTTTGTTTTTCTATTTTCTTCCGTCAACAATTTTCTGAGTAATTTCATTTTCAGAACTTCCGATTTACTCAAAGAATTTATAATGGAAATTCTTCGATAAACTTCAACTGAAAAGATATTAGGACGTAACTAGAAATGTAATATTTTAGTCAGTTTAAATATTAAAGTTAGAGCAGAACTATAATAAAGTAAATGGTGCAAAAGCATAGCACAATCTTTCTCCAAAGCCCATCCCCAAAAAGAACCAAAATTAATTATCAAGAATATCATTTCAGTAGTTGATAATGAAAATGAAAACTAACTATGGAAGCTGATTTTGAAAAATATTTATATATTTAAATAAGGGTTAATTGCTTTGCTTGTGTTATAAACACTTCTATAAAGAAAATCCACTTCAAGATCCCCTGAGTCCAGAAGAGTTATTTTGACCGATTTTAAGGTTATTTGATATGTAGATATATTTTTGTCATATGTAAACATATTTTTCTCATATGTAGACATATTTTTGATTTTGTAGACATATTTTTAATATATGTAGACATATTTTTCTCACATGTAAGTATATTTTTTTTCTTTATTTATTGGTTAACTCTTTGGGGATAGTTGCCATAAGAAATAACACCGAATTACAATTTCTTCGAAAAACGTTTTATAGATTTTGAACAAGCTAGTACATAATGGACACATTTCGAGCACATGTTTATTCTTGTAACATTTATTTAGAAATTAAAATTGCCATGTAAATAAAATGTCATTAATATTTTATTATTTAAATTAATTAATGATTTTATTGTGTGTTTTATTATATTTTAATCTGAAAGCCAGAAGAAAAAAATCATTCTGGACTCCAGTCAGTAAACAGAAGGAGAGAGAATAAAACGCTATAAACTATGTTTATTTCGTCAACCCCTTTAAAAGACCAGCCTTGTTACTTTATACGTTTCAGTTATGATTTCTTTAAATTTCAAAAATTGTACATATTTCGTAATCGTGGACAATTAAAAAAAAGATGGTTGTGTAGCGTATTCCTTGAAAGCTTTTTTATTGCTCTTCAATATTCTGTCTTTTTGTTGGGATTTTCAAATTACTGGCATGATAGGTACGTTAAAAAAAAGTAAAAACCTTTCATTTTACACGTTTTAATCGCCTATTTGAATCGGTACCACAAATTGTTACAGTTTTTCATCAATATACTTAGTTTTTAGCTTTCTTTTAAATCAATAAAAAATACTAGTTCATAGTTGAATATTATCAGATTGGAATCATAACTTTATATGTTTATAAGTTAATGGAACAGTCTTTACATAGAAAACCAAATATATGTTTTTTATAAAATTGTCCATATTCAAGTTATAAACTGTGAAACACCCTGTATGCTAAAATTGATAATATACATTATGTGTATATTATTATTATTATTAATGTAATAATAATTGAAAAAATTATACAAATATAATACTATAAAAAAGATACATGGACTCTTAGAACGAAGTGTGTAGCAGCAGTATTATATAATACTAATAATCACAATCACTGCAATTAAATCAATAATAAAAACAACCTTATTAATTACATTTTAATATTAATATATTTAATGTAAATGTTAATCAAGCGTAGCTATAACTAAAATGTACATAAAAATTTTATATATAACAAAAATACTACCATAATATCTCTGTCAATGACTTATTATCAGTTTCTCTTGTAAATTCATTGACGCGTTTCGGGATGGCACCCCATCATCAGAAATAACAAATATGTTCGTCGATTTTCATTTTATAACAACACAAACCACAAGCACAAAGCACATCAAAAACGAATAAATTTACATATTCAAACAATAAAATTTTTAATGAAAACTGAATTCCTTAAAATCATGATTAGGTTTCAAGATATTATAATATACTAAACATTATTTAGCAGAACTTCTGTTATCAGATGAATTTTCATCATTTGAATTGTGCTAATAATTAATTGATTGCAGGTAGTTGGAATCAAATGAAAGCTGTTCATTAAGTATTATATCACGAAATGATATTAACAATAGAAATTGATATTAAGTCAATGACGGATATATTAAGGTAATATTTATGTTTTATATTACTTTTACTGTTTATATACAACGTGACTTGGAACATACATAATGAATTTACAAAATATCTCAAATATTTTATTGTATATAAAAACAAATACCTAGAATTACATTTATTAATTTAACAGTAGGATAAATAATTACCATTATAATGCAAAGTTAAAACCAGTCAGTACCTAGTATTGATTGGAAAGATGTGAAGACGACAAAAAAAAACTTTAATGAAATAAACAAAATTATTTTGTTTTCCTTTTTTGTAAGTAATATACATTTGTCAACAAATATTATGTTTTGATTTATTTTGGTTTCGTAGATGTATGTATGTGTGTGAGAGAGAAAGCTAGTGAATTATTATAGGGCTCTAAGTCGAAAAACAAAGTTCATCAAACTGAACATAGATGCTAACTCCGTGCTCTAAAACACAAATATTGAGATTATTAAATTCACCGTATTAATAAAAGTTCGTAAAAAACATAACACAATCTATCTAACTCACCCATCCCCCAAAGCTATTCATCAAAAAAAAATTTAGCTAAAATATTAAAAAGAACCATGAACACTGTCTTTAAAAATAAAAAAAAAATTAAAATGTCCTCCGAGTATTGCATTAGATTAAAATCAAACTTTTTTTTCATAAAATTATTCTTTAACCGTAATGTTTTTGTTTTTTTTACTTGCGATTTTGTACACTGGTTTGATTAATCTTCATATGTCATAAAAATTTAAAAAAAAAAATAATAATAATAAAATAATAATAATACACCAGATTGTTGAAATTACGTATTTTATAACAACCCAATCAATGATTTTTTGTTTGTAAGCAGATAACTCTCCAAACGAAACTTTTGGAGAGTTTGCGACCAATATCTGTTTTTTGAATCAAAATATTATCAAAATCGTTATATCCGATTCTGAGAAAATCATATTGTTTACCCCTCGCCCCGGATGAACATTGTAATTCACTGTGTTCAATTTCCTGCAGGCTGGGTTCCGTTTAGCTTCGGCTGGTTGGCTACTCAATTCCATGTACATTGGTAACGAGCGCTGTCCTTGATATATGACGTGAGGTATGGTTTTGCGTGAGCAACCCGACGGCTACTCATCACACGTGGTTTGACGAACCTTGCGATATGAGTACTACAACTCACGGTCCAAGATAACTGCGTGAAAACTATTGGCATTGCTAATTTCCTTCCAGCTTCAGCTGTTGGGCTACCCAATCTCACGGAGGTGATTAATGAGAGATATCCTCTGGAGATGATGTGGGGTAGGCTATCAGTTGATCTCCTCGGCGGTGATTCATCATACTTGGCTTATGGAACCCTGACAACGTGAGCCACATGGAAGTATGCTCGGCTAGTTAAAGCAGTTTTTAAACAAGTTTTCGTGGTGGTAGTGCTGTGATAGTTGTGTATATATTGTTGTTCTTCTTTTGAGTAAGGGTTTGGTGTTGCGGCCAGAAGGCTCACCGTGCGTCGGATCACCTAGTTAATTATAAAACTTTACAGTTCATGTCAAATTAATTCCCTTCCGTGATTTTTCGATATCAATACATTGAAAAGAGTCATAAGATATGGCCAAAATATGTCCACTTACAAAATTTTATTAAAATCGGTTCACGCGTTTTGCTCTTCATTGTCTTCATTACCTAGATATCTTTGGAGTTTTATAGGTTAAAAGTGACCAAATTTTATAAAAACCGTTAGAATCTATTTTTATAAAACCGTAATTATGTATTTTTTTATGTCAATTAAACCCAAATTTTGATTTATAATAAAAGAAAAAAGTCCGAAGATATGACCCAAATATACAGACATATTTTGAATAAAATCGGTCCAAACATTTGGGTGTGTAGATTACTACTATTCAATAGATTATAGGCAGATATCATTCCAAAAAAAAAAAAAAACAATTTTTATTACAATTGGAATCTCAAAACAGATATAATATGACAGATATGGGATGACTCGATATTTTGACTCATATCAAAATTTTCTCTAACTTCTTGAACTATAAATGATTAATTACAAAATTAGACGTTTTGAAATCATGGAAAAGTTTTAAATAATGACGAATAATGAATAAATACACAGCTTGCGGTCTTCCCTAAAATTCAAATAAACTATCCCTAATGATCTCCGATCCTATTGTAAAGTTTAATTACTGATCCCAGATGACCCAATAACCTTTCAATCCAGTGCATTTAAACTATTTATTATTCTCCAACTGAAATCCAATATATTGGTATCATATAAAATTATTTATTATAGCTAACCTAATGTAAGAAGAATGAAATGTACGTTAGTCTTATGGAGATAAATATTGTTTTATTTATTTAATCATTTTGTATAACTATATTTAATTGTATTATTACGTTTTATTTAATATTTATTATTAATGCTACATAATTGGTCAGTATTAAATTTGTTTTAATATTCAATGGGTTGTAATTTTATAAAGATTCATGATTGTTTGTTTACTATCTGGGACAACCTTCATTCGGCAGCAATATCAATTAATCGGTTTCAAAATGGGAACCATAAAACGTTTAAAAATTCTATTACATATCTTATTATTTAATTTTGATTTTTAACAAGTAAAGAGGTGTTCAGTTCGATTACCACTATCGTTCTACTGTACAGTCAAATAGCCCTTTTCAACGTTACCAGGTCTAGGTTAGGTTAGGTTAGAACGGATTAAAATTTTGGAGAAAATTATAAAATATTAGCATTCTAATTTCCTTAAAATCTTACATTTTTTTACTTAATCATTTCAAAATTGGTTTTATTTTTTAATGGATGACAAATACCTGGTAAACTGGTGGATTTACTAAAAAAAAATTATAAGATATAATATATTTTATCTTTGTACTGAATAAGATTATCTTATTGTAAGTTAAAGAATAACCTGAATATCGGTAAAAAACTAAGTGTTGGTAATTTACCAGAACATACATTTTTGCAACGTATAAGTAAATAATTAATTACAAGATTTGTGACTAATCGACAAAAGATCCATTTCTTTTTTGCAAATATTATTGTAAGATATTTAGAAAAATTTAGTCTATCATTAATAAATATTTCAAATATATGTGAACCATGCACTGACAATTTATGAGTGGTCTCTGAAACCCATCCCCAAAATCCAATTAAAACAATACGAAATTAATAAGCATCAAAATTGTCTGTTCAATCACAGAGGGAAAATTAACCATGGTCACCGTGTTTAAAAGAATATTTTTAAATTTAAATAGGGCGTAAAAGTAATTCGATTGTGTACTACACGAGTTCACAGCATAAATCATATTTTATGAAAATATAGTTTTTAATTATGCTCGTCAAGGTTTATTTGTTTAACTGTAACAGCAGTAACTACTTGTTGAAACTCCATAATAAGGATAAAATAAGCACTAAGCTACAGTTTCAAATGTATTTATTAACTTATTTAGCTACAATTGTTTCGCCTTGCGATGATGCCGCAAGGCGAAACAATTGTAGCTAAATAAGTTAATAAATACATTTGAAACTGTAGCTTAGTGCTTATTTTATGTTTATTTGTTTTGTCAATTATTTTAGGAACGTAATATTTTTATAATTACTATTCTTCACCGAGTTTAGGTTACTATACTTTACATTTCACTAAAATTTCAATTTAATCGGTCGAGTTGATTTTGAGAAATTACATTTTTATAACAGACCTTGGCGGTTTTTTTCTTTTCTACCAATAACTCGACTTGGTAAGTTGGTCAGTGAATCAGTCGGTCAATATGTCAGTTTATTTAAAAATAATAAATAAAGTGAAAACAGTAAAGGTTAATTGTATGTAAAGTAAGTTAATACAAGATGATGCAAAACAGTAAAAACAAAACGTGTTTTAATGAAGCTAACAATAATGATTAACTGACAGGAAACAAACAAGTCTCATTCAGGTTGTTAATTAGGTTATTGGTTTTTATGTTTGCGTTATTTACTTCCAAGAGTCAGCCAAACAAATTTGAAAACATTGTTAAATCTATTCAAATATAAATATCTATGGAAATGATATTTAAATGATTAAATCATTGATGCGAAGAAAAAGACAAGAGAATAGAAAGAAAATATAAAATAAAAACAGCAAGTAAAGCGCTGAAATGAAGGAGGGGTGAGTATTTCAAAAAGATTAGCTTCATTAGGCTTGCATTTCAAATTATTATTTTGATAATTGTGTAGAATACTCAAACTGATGGTTTATTAAGTTATTGTATTTTGAACATCCTGTCACGTAAATGTTTTATAACACAAAGTTAGATTTCCCATTTTAAAATGTTTATTATAAATTAATATTGGAAGGAGACCTTATAATTTTGCCGACAACTTCCTACAATTTTTTTTAGAGGGTCATAATATAAAATTCAAAATATACATTTGTTTTTCTTATAAGGCAATATAAAGAAAATTAAGTGATTGGTAAAAAGTAGCGAAATTTTTTTAATGGTTTACGTATATCCCCAATCGCCTGCAACAATTTTAGTTAACTATTTATGAAAGTTTTTTAAAATTGTTTTGATAACTCCAAATTGAGTTGTAATTACGAAGAAAACAGAACCTTGCATTTTTCTCAAAATCTGCTATAACGATATCTATCACATTTTGATTAGCTTTAAAATCCAAACAAAACGTATTGGCCACACCTCAACAACAACATCAAAAACGACGCTCCGTGAGTCAATAATAACCACAAAATTGTACATGGGGGCTGTTGTTAAGAACTTAATTTCTCTAAATCGTTTACACAGATTTCTTTGATTTTAGTGAAGATTATTGACCCAGGCTCGTGAGAAAAATTGCAAGTATAATACAACGATTCAGGAGTGATTGAAATAAAACAAAAACAAACCTGACCGCAGTCATTAAAAGATCAATTTAATAAATTACAATTTACACTGAGAATGGGTCTATGGTAAAGGCAAAGCAAGTTTACGTCCTTTTGAAATATATAAACATTCTTTTAAACATTTTCACTTTTTGAGTAACAACTACCGAACTGATACTGTTGGTGACTATTAGTTTTGGTATGTTCATATTTTGTTTTGAGGATGGGTGAGTGAGAAAGTTTGAATAGTGTTTTTGCACTGTTTAGTAACTTATAACTCCTGAAATTATAGATTTTTGTGAAATAACTATGTAGTGGTTTTCCTATTAAAGGCTAAATTTAGCGCAAGTTTATGAAAATCACCAATCCGATTTATGGAATTTTCTAAACTAACCTACCCCAACCTAACCTCAGATTTTTAATTATCCAAATAAAAATAATGAATAATTACAACTTTTTCTAAACGAACAAAAGATGTGTTCAAATAAGTGCTCGTATACCAAATTTGTAATTCTTTACTTAAAGGTGGCTCCTAATTTTCGGGATTTTGTTTATCTTCTACTGCATACCTCACTTCTTAAGAATAAATAATGTTTTCCTTGCGAAGGTCACTTTTTTTCACTGAATAATCACAATATAAAAAGTACCAAATCCGACGTATTTATAAGTAAGGGCGTATATTAAACATATAGTGTATTAAACCATTATTACCAAATTTAATATAAAATTATGCCTACTGACAACTGACAAACAATATCCTTAAACCGTTTTTTTCTCTCAGAATTGCAACACTGTCATAATAATTCAATGAAAATTATCACTCTACTTATTACACGAACACGCATGAAGGCCCAAAGTCGTTCCTCACCGGACTAGAGAGGTTTTGGAGTCCTGTCTACGACCTTGAGGATGATGGACGTGCAGTAACTACGTTCCACATTTTTAGTTCGGGCTACATTACCGAGGTTTATATAAAATTGTGTGTTATTCCCAGTAGGCGGTATAACCATTATTAACTCCGGTTGTAGAAATTTCACGGTATTACGTTTCAAATGCCTAAAATGAGGTTCAAAATAGGTTTCAGGTAAGTAAAATGAATTTAATATATTAATATTGTCAGTCTTCTTATTGCTTACTGGTGTGCTGGTTGATTAATGGTGATATTATATTATTTTATAGTGTCGAGAGATTTGCGGTCCTGTTTTACCCACTGGCCTACCATTTTCGTCATTAGCCTTCCTTACCACCAACTACGTTGCAGAACAAAACAAAGTGGATACTTCAACAAACATCGTTTTTAGGCCTATTACGTAAGTTTCTACTACGAATATGTAGGAATGAAAAAAATAAGCCACCAGAGTATCCAAAATCTGGTGAGAAGTATACGAGTTAAAAATAACACCGAATATACTCTTTTGGTATCCAATTGTGTTCAGTTGTAGACAATTTTTGACCTTAACAATAGACAAATGTATTTTGTCCCTGGATAATAGACAGCTGATCCAATGACCTAGTTAACCTTTTAACTGTATTGATCTATTTCAAAGTATTATTTATTACAACATTAATAACCTCCAATTAACTGGAAAGATATTGTTTCCCAGGTTTCCTGTGAGACCTACTATTAATTAAACTCGAATTTATGTGTCAGTAAAATTTAAAAAAAGTCTCATTGATTGACACAGATTAAAAATTTGCTCTCTAGAATGAGGTTAATGATTTAAGATAAATAAAATAGTGAAATATTTAAATAAGAACCTTTTTTTTAAACCCATTATGGTAAAGTATCCAAGTCAATTGGATTTTGACTGATTTTGACTAGTTTCGGAATGTATTACATCTTCAGACGTTCGCTCACAGGAGGTCTTTATCACATTAAAATTAACACAAACACAAATAACACATTTAAAATTGAAAGCACGAAATTTAATCTGAACGATAAAATGTCAGGTGCGCACCATGGTACCTCGGAACCGACTAATTTCAGGTTCACTTGTAAACACTAACTTGTTAACAAATATACCAGCTCAGATATGTTCCAGGTTTGTCCCCTTTAAGATATTCACAAAACGAAAACACGCATACCAATTAATTTAGAGTTTAAATCAAAGTTGATTGAGAAGTCCTTCATAGTTTCTAAGGAGAACATGGTTAATAAATCAACATTTAGTGTCGAATATTTCTATGAACTGGTTTCCGCCTGCAGCAATGACTTGGACATAATCAATACATCTTAATGACTCACAGCCTGCCGGTACTCAACTGTTTACGTCTTGAAAAACCAGCGTCATTTTCTTATTTTTAAAGAAATTCTGTTTTAGCGATCGTAAAATTTGTTCCACGAACGTTTATAACACTATAATTAGTGTCGTTAATTGATAGTAAACAGAACTTCCCAAAACAAACACTTTAATTTCGACAAAATGTCTTCCCAATGATTCAGTTGTTGAGTGTACACAAAACTTATTTCAACAAAAATTAGTAGTAAATATGAAAAATGTATACAAAAATTTTAATAAATTTTTATTTCACAAAAACGAAGATCTAATCAAACAAATATTCATAGCTATCTCACAAAAAATACTGTTTCAGTATTTATTTCCATTTAACTGTTTACAGCACTGAACCCTCTTCCTTTTCGAAATTAAAATATTTATAAGGATCTAAACACAATTTTTTTAAAGAAGTTCGAACAATTACAGAGACGAGAGAAGGAGTTAGTTGGATAAATTTTAAAAGAAAACAAAATTGATTTAAATAAGAGAGACTTGCTTCTAAACCTGTATTTATCTTTTTAACTTGACGCATAAATTCGGTCAGGATCTGCACTTTTTTGGACTCCAACGACGACAAACATTGTTCCAAAATTCTTCCAACAACGGAATCTTAATTGAATGTTTTGAAAAATAGCAACATTAAATTTTGTCCCATCAGTTAACTATCTCTCTCATACATACATGTGAGAAATATATATGTCCATAGTAATAATAAAACAATCTTCAACACATATTTAGTAATTGTGGTCAATGATCATTAAAATTCCCATTGTTAGGTTACGATTCTTCAATTAGTACACGATTATTTTGTATATGTTCCTAAGTTTGTTGATTTCAGTCTTTAACCTTTTAACTCGCAACTGTCTATTTGTAAATGGTCGTGTTTTAAGTTTTTGAACTGGTTACTATTCCTTTAATTATTACCCGAATCAACTACTTTTCGAAATATTTTCCTGCAGATCTAGTATGCACTAGAACATTAAAAATTTTAGAAAATTGTTATAACAAAGAGGCTATAAAACAATTACTTTCAGACACAAATAAATAAAAATCGAGACAAGTAAAATAATCCCTCCAATTAATACTTCAATCGAAAATTCCAGATGGTCAAAGTATTAGAATTTAATGCTATGAAGGATGAAAATGATCGGAGATTAAAAAACAACACAAAGTAATAAATGTTGGGAATTATATAGATTTGGTAGGAAGCATAACGGTAGACGTGTACATAGGATGGAAACCCGAATTTTTTTTTGGAACATCCTGGAGGAAAAAGACTAAGAGGAAATTGAGAAAGTGGAGTGAGATGCTGTGGAGAGCGATCTCGTGGCTGTTAGGATAAGAAGGTAGAAACAGCAGACTGCAGACAGACACGAGGGAATGCTAATTGTTGTGGAGCCCTAAGTACTCCAGGGACTCTACCCCGTGGGGTAACATGGTAACACCATTCTGTTACAAACTGTACAATCTACAATATATCAAATTTTAACGAAGGCAACACGTGGCTTTGAAACCATGAAAGGATAACAAATTTGCGTATAATCGACAAATATAATTAAACTCTGAGACGAGTTATTATTTATTGTTGACGATTTAACTTTTAACTTCCAATACAGGTTAATAACATGTATTTGTTTCTAGTATGTAGTCCAAATAGTCAGAGGACGACAATAACTTAAGAATACAATACAGACTCATTAGTATCACAAAACATAGCCTTTGTATAAATGTCTATTTGTACAAAATGAAGCACAGTTTACTGACCTACAACCGTTTCTGTGAAAGTACAAGTTCATGTTCAAGCGCAACTTGTTCAACGTTGAAAGCCAGGTTCGGAAATCATTATTTATCAAGAGTTTTACGCTAGGTTGGATATTGCGAGACTTAATTTAACGGAAGTCTGATATCGGAAACGACATCACTGTTACCCATCGCCTCCCAGAAATTGATAGATATTATCATCGTACTTTACTGATGGAAATAATGGTGATTTTATATTATCGGTGAAAGCGGTGATTGCTATCGATCAATTACAGTGATTGTAAAGAGTGATTAAAAGTGAGTTGGATTTATGTCACACTGTTATAACTTTAAACACGAATTTTATTATCAACAAGTAATTGTGATTTTGTAATACAAAAACACGTCCACCCAATAAACAACAAGCTATTCGTTAGAATCATTATGGTACTTACCCTGCCCCATCGTACGGTGTAATACAAACTGTTCCTCTAAATACAGTGCTAAAAAATTTGCTTCTTTTGCCTTCTAGGAAATTTTAAATTGCAATGGTAAATACCCAGTAGGGTATTTTAGTTAAAACAATTGTTACGTCAAAATCGGATGTAAATTACGGTTGAGGAATAATTGGCAAATCTAAATGGACTTAACCGCCGCCATTAAAATATCGAATGTATTCAAATACGTTTTATACTGAGGATTATTTATGCACAAGCGAAGAAAGATAACATACAAATATCATAACGACGTCCATGACACTTTTTTGAAACTGACCTTTTTGGTGACGACTAGTTTTGGATGATATTGTGAATAAGTGAATAAAAAATTAGTAAAGTATAATGTTCTTCCATCGTTCATTATTAACATACCTCGTTGTACAAACACATAAATTGTAAAATATGATAAGAATAAGTTACATACATACTCCTGAATCAGTACAATATCAAGATATAAATGTGTAAAAAAATATATATAGGATTATATTTCCTGTACTTCCGGTCAGTCGACGTCATTAACACCTGTGTCCGGTATTACATCCAGGAACCCAGACATGTGGATTACTTGACCGTATTTCCTTATGTAATATATTGCGTGAGATCACATCAGTACATATTATGCAAATACTGAGAGCAATAATGCACGGATATAATTAATCATTTTCGCCATTGCATTGTTTACATATAATATTTAATAATATTTAAATAGTGTTGTAAATATTTTAATAAACTTTATAATTATTGGAATTGTATATTATTTTCGATATTCTTTCATTCCTAGTTGTTTAAAGGCCAAGATTTCTCGGTCATCATCGCCTTATAAAAAAAGTAAAAAAAGAACACAAAATAAAGACCACTAGATCTCAAATAATCTAATAGCGTCAAGGTCGGAACACAGAATGTTCTTCATGGTGTGGGATTGTCACCAGTCCTTAGTTAAACTATTGACCCAGAACCAGGTGGATACCTTGTAACAGAGGATAAAAAGGCAATGAAAAGGCGGACGAAATGACGATGAAATGCACAAATGCACCTTTAATTAGCTCAGAACCACAGGTGTGTGATATAAGTAAAACTGCAGTAAAGAATTGTCTGGAAAAGTAGATCAAATCGGAGTCAAAGTTCGCTGGAGAGAATATTCAAAAGGGAAGCTTTATGGGTCACTGTCAAATCAAAAACTCTCTAGATTTATCCCTAAACAAAGCAAACAAAACCAAAGGAAAATCTTAAGCTTCGTGACAGGTTACGGTGCTTTTAAGAAACATTTGAATAACATGAGATTAACCCAGGGTAACTTGAAATGTAGAATATGGAATCACCATTTGGAAACTGCAGAACACAACTTATGAAATGTGAAGCATTGGATGCAGAAGACTAGCGATCTTTGGTCCAAATGTAACGCCAGAATAGATACGCAAGGGTGTAAAAAGTGCTCTCAAAACTAATAATAATAATACCCCTTCCTTATCTGTTGACTTTTGTCAAAATGACTGGTAGTATTTTATGAGGATATTATTCTTTAAACGTAGTGGTAGGTAAACAGGATCTTATAGGTCTAACTATGGGGACGTATATTCCCCTTTAATATATAATAGATTAGAATGTTACAATGAAACCATAAGTCCACATATTATCCTAAAGGAAAGTAATTTATTAACATATATTGTAGATATTGACTTTGACTACGATTTTGTTCGCGTGTAACGTCAAGCATATAACGTATTACCTTAACATACTATCTCAGAATATATTGTTACTGCATATAGTGACGTGTTCAGATGTATATTGTAATATATTATCTTATATACAGACTTCGTAGAATGGAGAACAAAAGAAAAATATAAAAATAATTGTTGATATTTGTTAAAACCGTTCTTATATTATTAGTTTTACTTTTAGTTCCTAACAAAGTCCTAGAGTATGTCCCCGTTTTCACTTTTCTCGTGTTCGAGGTTTATCTTAACGGAGATTAGTTCATACTGTAGAAACGTTGTATGTGAATTATACACAATTGATGGCGAACGTCCGTTTAAGCAATATAAATAACATAATGTGAACAATCCATCATTAACACGATCACGGCCGGGAATTCGATTGAATCGCTGAACCTGTCACTCAACTGGTTGGAATATTCTGAAAGACAATACGAGACCACTCTGAGTGAGAATTCCTCGTCGTGCGTGTTCTTCATTTTTCATCCATCAAGTCGCCATAGTAGTTGCACTTAAGAAATCGGTCGTGAACTGTGTGTGTTTAAGTAGTGTGCGTTAAATTAATTATAACTGATCAAGTTTTTTAGTGATCGTGGCAACTGGCCGTATCGGGGGCCGATAATCCCACGAGCAGTCCGTAATGAGATCAAATTCGTGAATGTCTGTGAACGACACAAAAGCGCTTTTATATCTTTGGACTAGGGTTAAATGTGTATATTTTCAATTTTAATATTATAATTTCCATGAATATTTATTGTTAAGTAATTAGCCTATCAGAGATGCTTCACCTTTGGTCGGTTAGACATTGTTTCCAAAGGGATTCACTAAATTTCAGTGTTAGAGATCCACGGCCTGTATAGAAAATGACATACTGTCAGGCAAATGGGGTAACTATATTGCCTAAATTACAAACTCTAAAACCGGAAGAATATGGTGTACCAATTTATGACAATTGAATATATTTCTTTGAAATATTCTTTAATGTGTTATTATTCTATGTAGGTTATTAAGAAAAATCACTAAATTACTAAAGTATTCTGTTTGTATTATTATTCTTAGGTTGTTAATTCATTAGAAATAATTCAAATCGACAAAATATTGTAAATACATTCTTTACGAACAATTTGATTTAAATTTTCTTTCCGATACGACTTATAAAATAGGAGATATGTTAAAATAACTAAACCTTAAACACGAAAAAAAGTAAACACATATGACTATCGATCAACACCTGACATGCAGATTTTATTATAGACTTTCTCTAATAGCTAAAACATTTCAAATAATAATTTCTTTGTCCCCACATTTTTCAAAATCATACAACACTTGTATATAAACCCATTGTAACGAATTTTTTACAAATGTATGCTATCTACAGCAACCTTAAGCAAGACTGAAACTAGGTCACCTTCAACAATACAATTTCAGAAGAAGCGATGAGTCACTTACGTAAATTCGTACGTATGGAATAGTAACTAAATATATTATGTAACGTCAGCAAGTAAACCAAATCACAGAGTTGGTGCTTAGGGTTCATAAATGTAATCCCGAACAGCTGGTCTCACTCATATATAATACAAAATAGTGTTTTAGTTCAATTTAACTAATTTTAATAATAACAAAACAATTAAATTTGTTGTTAAATCTTTTATTTTATTACAAATTGAAAAACGCCGATTGCTCTTCAAATCGATGTATATGAAATTATTGCAAAAAAAAAAATAATAAATAAAAAATACCAACTGATTAATTTTTATTGGTACTTTTCACTTATAAGTTTAGACAAAGTTTGTGATGGGTAAAAAATCAATGTAAAGTTTCTTGAGTTTACAACAGTTTAGAGATTCCCTGGGTACAAAACAATTGTTTTGTTTTTAAAATTGTGTCTGTTGTCTTCCATTTTGTCGTATGTCTTGTGCTTTACAATCTAAATTAAATTTATTATCTGGGATTATTTTCGCTATATCTCTGGATACTTTTGATTCATTTTTTCAATAACAAAATTTAATGGAACAAAATTACGATTTTCACAAAATATAATACAATCGTCTTTATTAAATTTTGCACACGTATCACCCTCAAAAGAACAAACAAAACGAACTGATCGATATCTCCTAAAAAATAGACAGTCGTTTGTAATAAACAAAAATCATTTATTTCTAACGTAATAGTAAGACGTATGCTCTAATTAAAATATTTTGTATCCTTAATGATTGTAGAGATAACGGTTTAAAAAAAAACACTTTATATATTCCACTATGTAACAACAATTTCCAAATTGTATAAAGGTCATTTCTCTTATCAACACTTAAACATTTATAATTTCCAATGTGAATATTTACTTTAATTGTAACTAAGAGTATTGTAACAATACTTTCACTTATTTTATTAAAATTCTTTGTTGAATCTTTTTTCAACATGTTTTTGCTCAATATTTTAAGGTTATTCACGATAGTTTAAAATCTAAAATGGCATTTATAAACGATGAAAAAGTGGATTTATTAGAACTTTACTTTCTCTGCAATAAAAATTGTTTCTTAGCTACAGTTACTTATAAAGAAAGATTCCCTGACCGATGAGCTCCTAATAGAAGATTACTTAAAAAACGTATAGAAAATCTCAGAAACTCTGGATCGCTTACATAGTTAAAGCGCCTTCCAAAGATTGTACTAACAAAATAAGTATTGGACACTCTAATTCTTGCGTATTTTGAGGCAAATTCAAAGTTTGGCGATAAGACTTTGTGTGGTGTTTCAAGATATTCAGTTTTTAATATGTTTAAAGCTTACAAAGATCACCCCTACGAATGCACCATACTATACCTGGTGATAAAGAAGGAAGATTGGAATTTTACTGTTGGTTTCTCGATTTAGCTATTAGTAACCAGACTTTTTTCAAGTATATTTTTGATAGACGAAGCATATTTTTCAGATTTGGAATAATAAACAGACATAACAATCATTTTTGGTAACTAATGACCTTCTTATCGTTAAGGGGGTTCCTAAGAACCTTCTGAATTACAATATTTTTTTTACTTGCTATTTTAGACACACATTTGTTTCATTTATCTTCTAAAATATAAAATTTTATTCAAATCAGTGGAACCGATTTTGATAAATTAAGTATTTTATAACAACCCTATAGCCTATTACCGAGAGTGTAACCTGAATTGTTTAAGATACGGCGACCAAATCCTTTTGTTTGTGTCCTTAGAATCTATATTTGATCACAATCGTTAGAATCGAGTTTTAAAATCTTATTATTTTCTAATCGCGGCAACACCCAAATACTAAGTAAAATTTTTAAAAATCTCGAAATATGGTCAAAATGTGCATCCCAAATATGATAAAAATCTGTCCACGCGGCTGTAGATCATTGCACATATACGACAGAAGACAGACAGACATCATTCCAAAAACATCTTTTTTAGACTCAAGAGATCTCAAAACGGATATGTCTACAAAAAACTTTAATTCTATTCTTTTACCAATCATATAACTTTCTCTATACGGTAGGGGCCTACTATGTAGTATAAATGAAAGAGGAAAAAGAAAATAATAATTTTTTTTTTAACATACCACGTTTTTAAAACGGACTAAAAAGTATAAAATAATTTTTCATGACTCTTCTACAATTTTGAGGGAGGATTGTTAGTGGCTATGGATATATTTGGAATACTTGGAGAGTAAAACGCGGGACGCAGGCAATCAATCTATGATAGTTAAGGAGGAGTAAATAAATTAAATTGCAGTGAATCTCATTTCCGATTCTCTGAAATTAGCTGTGAATTCATCCGGATTGTCTACTTGTATTATTTGCTGGCTGCGCCCCACGTTTTTCTCTCCAAGTATTCCAAATATATCCATAGCCACTAACAACCTTCCCTCAAAATTGTAGAAGGGTCAAGAAAAATCATTTTATACTTTTTAGTACGTTTTAAAAACGTGGTATGTTATTATTATTATTATTATTTTTTTTTTGATTTATTATTTTCTGTTTTTTAGTCTTATGTCCGGGTGAAAGATTTCAATCGGTTTTTTATATATTGATGAGACTCTGACAGTCACTAGCTAGGCGGGTGATATGCGCTTCAGAAATTTTTTTCAGAATGGCGGTGTACATCGTCAACTAGACGAGCGGTTTGCGTCTCGGGAGTTTCGCACGTTTGTTTTTCAGGATGACGGCGTGCATCGCGAGCAAGCCGAGCAACACGGGCTTCGGGAGCCTCATTTATTCTTGCTTAAGCATGTCTATGCACGTCATAGGCAAGTCGAGAAGAATTTGCGTCCCTCGTTTCACGCGACCTCGCTAGAGCCTTCCGTTTCTTATCATTTTCAAGTTCGATTTTGAGCTATTTTTTCGGTAGGTTCTGCTCGCTTACGGCGTTTGGCTAATCTTGCCAACTTATCTGCTTCAGATTCCTGTTTTTCCCAACTTGCCGTGTTTGCTTCTTCTTCTCTAATCGGCGCTTCCGTTGAGTAGCCGTCTCTCCGTTGTAACGATTGTCAGAAATGTAATATTCACATATACGCTGAGCACACTACTCTGGTATGTTAAATTAATTATTTTTTTATTTGATTTATTATTAATCTAATAACTCTCACCAGCTATGAAAAATTTTCCTCAATCTACTTCAATATTCCAGTTACCATTCAAAAGCAAAAATACGTTTAAGCGGTAACACGGTTGAGCGGTAACGCGGTTGAGCGGTAACGCGGTTGAGCGGTAACGCGGTTAAGCGGTGAAGCGGGAACGCGGTGAAGCGGGAACGCGTTTAAGCGGGAACGCGGTTAAAAAAATCTATATCTCATTGGTCAATTTTTATTTGTTAAACAAATGTAGAGACAAGAAACCAACTGAATATTGTATTGTCATCCAATTCTGTCCTATGTTCTAAATTTCAGGTCTCTAGCTTTTCGGGAAGTTAGTTTAAACTCGATTAAAAAATTCCACCCGGACAGACTGACAGATATGACGGAAACCGAACTAATAAAAACGTGGTAAAAAGGTGAAATACCTGAGATTTTTTTTTAATTATATTTTTTTTTATTGTTAACTCATCCAATTTATATTGATTTATTTATTTATTTTTAATTATAGTAAATTCACTTACGTCAACAGATCCACTGTACTTTGACACAACAAATTCCCGTAGTTTAGCAGTTACTCTTTAAAAATTCTGCATGCCTTAAATACGTCACAAACAATTATGTTAAAAATGCATTGAATAAATGTCCATGTAACGCCAAATCCACCCGTTTCAATTTAAAACCCTGTAAAAACGATCCAACTGAAGTGTCAAACTTGCGGAGTAATTTGATATCGTTTTAAATATTGCAACGTCACCGGAACTGTCATGAAGCCGTCCCGAATTAAATCATTTCCCTCCCATTCTCAATGGACAGTGAGGGATATTTTATTTCACTACACAATGGAAATCTACCCTCCACGTCTGTTTTATGGGGTTTAAAATACAT
This sequence comes from Aphrophora alni, assembly GCA_963513935.1. Lineage (NCBI taxonomy): Eukaryota > Metazoa > Arthropoda > Insecta > Hemiptera > Aphrophoridae > Aphrophora > Aphrophora alni. The sequence goes on from OY740772.1 coordinate 90,616,890, forward strand.
ATTTGTCGGCAAGCCGTGTCAGATGCGATAGGGACATTGTTACGACAAGCCACATTGTGGTTTTATTAGAGCGAGCTAGAATTGTATTAAATAAAATTTCGACTGATATTTTAGCAAATTTTATATTTTAGACGGTGAAAATACCATAGATTGATGTACGTTCTTTTATTCTTTGACATTTTATAATATACTAGCTGAATGGCGTTGTGCGCATCAAAATAATTGATGATTTGAACCAACAATTTAGTGTATAATTACCTGCAGATATTAAAAAAAAACCTTTTCTTACGGGTCTATACGTTTTGGGAGGAATATACTCAGGGATTTTTAATTTTCTTAGTTCTCAGATTTGGGCTGAACTTGGTATGTCTGCAGTACATTTGTGTATATACCAATATTGTGTAAAGCACTGTTAGGGCTCCTATTGGTAGAATCGTTGCCCTTCTTACATGACAAGCACTAAGAACCAGATTCAATAACTATAGAGGAGAAATAATTTAACTTTTTGAAAATAGATCCTGTTACAGTAGCAATGAAGTGAAGTTCCTTGTAGCCTCTCAACCATCTAAAATGAATTTTAAAACTTGAAATTTCTGTTTTACTTTTTCACATAAACGAATAGCAGAGAAAGTCAATAAATTCTAAATAAACATTTTAAATTGCTGCTGAAACTGGTTAAAAACTGGAAGATAACAGAAAGTAATATAAAATGCATCTTATGTAATATTATAATAATACGTGATGATCCTAAATTTACCAAACTACTTTTGAGTCATGTAGTGTGTGGTCAGAAAATCGAATTTCCGTTGTTAATATTTTAGTGTTCACAGCCAGAATTTTCTACTAATAGTTGCTCCTTACTCTAATAATATAATGGAGCTACACCCTAATTTTTTGAGCTCACATAGGAATAATTGAAATCAAAACATCTAGCCTTTTTTTATAATTAGACTTCTAGGGATTCAGACAATCTTACTCAAAGTTATTTGCTTAGAAATTCTTTCAAAGTTCCAGCTCTTTTTTCAAGATTAAATTTACATCAACAGTTTGTTTCTAGTAGATGCATACGAATGTATAATAAGGTTGCACCTAAAATAACTACATATAGATATAGATTTGTTCTGAAAATATTTAACTTAATATCTTTTTTCGGTTTATGTAAGTTTTATTTTTATTTTTAGGAGGTTTTTTTTTAATTATTACTATTGGGAGAATTCATGTTATTTCGTTTGATTTATTTTTATATTTCCTGCGCTTGTGGTCTGTGAATAAGGAAAAATGTGAATTCGATTAAAATTAAAGCACATGGGTGTAATTATATGAACAAGTGTATCTATTAACTGGGGATTGTCTGATTGGTTTGTTTTGACAGAGTATATAATATTGTGTTATAATTATTTACTACTGATAATGCGATATGTCTAGATTATAAGTTCAATAATTTTAAGTTTATATATCGTTTATTCGTAAGTTAATTTATTTTGTGTTTTTCTATATTTTAACATGTTTTTATTTATTTAAGTTTTATTTGTATTTTCTTTTTTTCCTTTTGTAAAAAACAGGTATAACCTATAAGATTCCTATTTGTTTTATCTAAAATTATTTGATTGTATTTGTTTATTGTAAAACTTGTTTCTGGTGGAATTCAAAATAATATTATGTTCCAAGTCCATTATTCATGAAAGACACATATTTTGATTTTCTGTTTCTAGAAAGTGAGTAAAGTGGAAATCGATTTAAAAAATTCACCTAGTCAAGTTTTAATCAATATTTGTAGAACAACAGCCAGTGTTTATTTATAAAAATAATCACACCAAAATCGTTTCCTTTTTTAACCGATCTTCACGCTTCATTGTGTAAAGAATACGAAAAACTGATTTTCGGTGCCTCCATTTGCGTTGCCGACGGAAGTTGACGTTTGCGCATCGGAAGTCATTAAAATTAAGATTGAGATTTGAAATATGACGCAAAATTCTTGTGTTTCAACAAATTAAAATTAGGCTGCTAGTTAAAGTTATAACTTACAAAATTAAATAATTTACGTCTTTCGTGTAGTATAAATTAACTTTAAATTTCAAGGATGAAAATACCGAAATTATTGTCAAATTTAGAATCCCAACTTTTTAAGGAAATTGGATAACCTTACAGTCACAATGCGTGACAAAGCTAAAATACAATAGAGACTTTTTACTTTCTGTTTCGAGACTGACATAGCCATCTTTATATAGAAACGAAGCAAGTTAAATTATACACAATTACAAAGATCATCTCGACCGAGTTTTGATATGCAGTCTGCAATTACAAAGTCTCGGGAAATAAGTCAGTTTTAGTAAGAATAACTGGATTGGAAAAGTACTATGATGGCCATATAAAATTGTTAATATTGATCTTATATTGTAAATTAATATTCTTAGATTTTCTGCCCGTGGTTGGCGATACTTATTGCTACGAGTTACGCGTCACGTGCTATGTAGACAGATGGACTATCTTTAGTTATAAAGATACGCTTTATCAAACTGTTTTTACAACTCTTGTAGCGCGTTTGGATCAGATGGCCTTGCGTATCAGCATCAAGTATATGGTACCAAGTTAAAACAAGGGTTTTTTGTGATTTGTAGTTCAGATGTAATCTACAGTACATTCAAAAATGGGTATTCATGAGTGTTCATTAGCGAAAGTATTATGAGATCTAGGAAGTGAAAACAATAAGAATTAAAGCGTGGGAGAAGATCTGTATTCTCACTCGCAGATTTGAAGAGCTTCATGATAAGAAGAATCTCGGTGTTTTTTAATGTATATTTTAAAACTGAGTTTACTATTCGCAGACAATATACTGCATCAAGTTAAATATAAAACAATTTCGCAAATTTAAGCAGACTCTTAAGTTGGTGATCGTTGACATTGAGTGAGATGGAAATATTACTATTTATGGCAATAGTTCGTCGAATTTTTCACGGCTTTTCTGGAAAGAATTGGCAAATCTACTCCCATCTTTGGGTAAATTCGTTTTGTTTTTAGCATATAGTCTACATTGTAGAGATTTTGAATAGTTATTGGATTAGCGCAAAATAGCCTGCTCCTTTATCTTGTTATAATTTCGTACGGATATGTAACCACTTTCTTTATGAAGGATGTCATGTCACAAGCTCGACTGATTTACGAGTATAAAAATCTATTATTTGTAGAGTCATAACGCGTAATTACACCGTTCATAGAGAAAAAAAATTGCCCTGAAAAAAATACTGTTTTCTTCGATTAATAGCAAACATCGGCTGTCTTGTAATATTTATAAAAGAGTAACTTTCCGGCTCAAAATGACGAAATGAAGTAGTTATTTTCAAGACGACAAAAGTTTAGATCTTATTCTACACTCTTTTCTCAACAAAATGTTGGAAAGTTATTTGATAATTATAGGTTGTTCATATGAATATGATTTAATAGCACATTTTTGATGTCATTTGTGTATATAAAAAAACTAATACACGACAATTCAGGAGAATAAATCTCGTTATCAAGTGTTTAACGTAGAGAATAAAAAAGAAAAACACCAACATAGCCTAGTAGCAGAGAATATTAGAAACTAAAACTAAATCTAGGCTTAAAACTAGTTTAGGTTTAAGTTATTAAGTTTCTTTTAGACATTTTAACAGATAAAAGCTGAAGTTTAAAACTAGATCGGGGAAAACGAAGGTAAGTTTATATACAATCGAGATCAGATAAAAACAACCACACACAGGGTTATACTATATAAAGTACGGCAAGCAACTGATTGTTAAAAAGCTGGAGTCGAAAGAAAGTTGTCTCAACAGTGTTTATCTGGTGAAAAACCATTTGCCTCCTCTTGCAAGATTTTCGTACACGATCACGTCATTATTCCCATCTGTGGATTCAAACGGCAATATTTCATAGTTATTTAGAGTAGAAAATTTTTTATTTCCTACTTTAAATTGATTTGTGTTAACGGTAGCCATAACGACTTATTTCTAAACAGGTTCTGCTGATAGTATTTTCCAATAGCTTTACATTTGAGGCTTGAATTAGTTTTCGATTATATATTTTCCCCCGTGTAATATTTTTACCCCACCCAATTAAATTTGTGATTTAAGGAATATATATATTCAACTATTTTCGCTACATCGTTAGGTCAAGTCACGTGTTCTTTTATGTTCTCTAATTATTGATTTAGAGGGTTTTTGTCTTCCAAATATATTGCTTGACACATTTTTTAGATTTATACTCTAAATACAGTTTTTAGTACTGAGTGTCATTTTTAAGTTTGGTTTGCTTTCTCTTGGCTCCACCTTTTTAACAATCAGTTGCTTACCGTCCTTTGTGCAGTCTGTATGTGGTGGTTTTATCTGATCACGTTTGAATTTAATATTATCTCGAGTTATTCAGATCTACTTTTAGGCTTGAGTTCTTTTCTTAGGTTATAGATTTAGTTTTCGTTTCTAACATGACCTTAGGGTCTTTTCTTTTATTATATAGGTTTAACACTTGATAAGGATAGTTGATTTATACTCTCGAAACCTTGTGTAATATTTTGTATAATTTATGGTAAATGTTCTAACAAACCATATTAATAATAAATGTATATAATGTATATCACCGTATAATAATTTTATAGCGTATATAAATATTTCAATCGTCCAAATGTAAGTATAGTGGATGATTCTTAAAATTAATTTTTTTGTAATATATGTAGAAAAACAAGTATAGATCATATGGGAACAACCCCACACACCATATTTAAAATATCTTACATCGATTTTTGAATGTTTCACTGAAATCGGCCTCTTGGGTTAAATGTAATTATTGTGGTTTAATTGGAAATGAGTACCGTCAAAGAACAGCATTTATTGAAATTCGGTTTGGATATTTCTACACCCTCATTTTGCAAAAATCAATTAGTTTGTATAACCTAGTTATTGTAAACCTACCCTTAAAAAAAATTATTACAACTTAAAATTTGAAAATATTTAAATAAATGTTGTAATATATTTAAAGTAAAAGAGTGCATAAGTTCTATTTTCGTAACAAATATCAAACCTTGTAACTTTATAGTGTTCCATTATATCAGACCACTAAAACCAATTCAAAAATGATCATAATTGAAAATACGTTAAATAATTAATTAATTTCCTTCGAAACGTCAACATTTCAACGAAATCTACATTAACCGTTAATGATTTTTACTTTTTTAGAAATTTACGATCAATTATCTTTTCGAATAGGAATCTACAATTTTATTTATAAGCACACATTTTAAGACAAATAGGCTATATATTTTTAAAAACAAAAAAAAAAACAAAAAAAAAACGTAAAACAGCATACATTTAATGTTACGTGATTTATATTATTATCTCTGAATAATGCTGTTGTTGGAACTTTAGTTAGGTTAGTTTTGGTTTGGTTAGGTTAGGTTTTGTATTGTGATTGTGAATGATTTTATTTTAATTATATCTGCTTGAAACTTATATCTATATTACCTTCTACTACATCCTGTATAATGGGAATTCTGTATAAGGTACAACCATAGATTTAACAAATACTTTACATTAAACAAATATACATTTATAAATGAGTATTAAACTCACAAGTTATCAATATCAAGATGTGGAACATTAATCTATTTTCATCGTCAGTTGTAGATATTACCATTATTATAAATAATGAAACAGGAAAACCCCTTTTAAAAATAGAATACAATTTAATAATACACCCTTGGTATATGAGTGATCATAATAATTATATACCATCATAGTCACGCTACTGTCACAGCTATCGGAAGAAAAATGATTTCTAACCTAATTTCACAAGTATGAATGGCAGCTTCTTTTTGTCTAGATATCATGAATAGATTGGTTTAAATAAAGCTTTTATACATAAGAAGATTGGGTTACAGTAGAGTATAAATAGATTTTTTAAATAGTGAAAAAATATGATTATAAAAACTGTGCAAAGTTGCTTTAAAATACTACTTTTTTTAAGAAACTACAAAGTTTTCCGAAGAATCACTTTTTAAGGCGAAGCAGATAAAAATCGGGTTTTAAGATTATTTCTTAAAATATGAAATCCATGAGAAAATGTTAAATGTAACTTTTAAAGATTATCAAACTCCCTAATTTTTTAATATTTTTATTGTTCGTTTTAATGCGATTAAAATTAACAGATGACCTTTTATATGTGGTCAATTGAAAAAAAAAACTCATTGGAAATTAGTTTTACATCTAAATATTTAAAAATCACTATTGTTTTGTTTCTATAACCCAGTTACGGTTGGCATTACAATTATTTATCTCTCTTTTTACTACAATTATTATGTCTCGATTTTTGAATATTTGTATAAATTAATTTGTATCTTTGTAACAAAGATTTATTCCCTTAAATCCAACATACTTTACGAAATTTTAAGTGTAAAAACTGCAACTTTGTGAAACGATTTTAATACTATTTTTAATGGAGAAGTGAAGAACTTACCTTTTTTACTTTATTTACATTCAATTCCCCTTTTATGTTTTTTAACAGATCAATAATTTTCGAGATGCTAATGGTATTAAAAAAAATGATCACCCTGTATATATAATATAATGAGAAATTATGATATACGGAGTGTCCCAATGAGTAGGTCGCTGTTTTAAATGCCGAACATATGTGGAACAATCTACAAACTTAACACTTTATAATTATGTTAGATAGATATGTAAAAATAGTAAACTTAAATTTCTTTTTTTTTTATGGTCAATCAAAACAAAATGGCGTAATAACAAAATAATGATACATTTATGACTTTTTTGTTTCGTTGTTATCAGTCCATAGTTATAGATGGACATTAAAATCGAATAAAGGTCAAATTTGGATCATTAATAATTTACTACTGTTATTTTTCTTTACTTTTCTTCATAAAGTTTTACACTGCTTCATGTTATCTGTAAATCAACAATTTTTAATAGTTATGTAAATAAAATAATTTTCGAGAAAACGTATGATTATTTAGTTACTACGCCATTTTGTTTAGATTGGCCATAAAAAGAAGAAACTCGAGTGTACTTTTTTAATTATATATGTGGCATAATCGTTAAGTGTCAAGTTTGTAGAGTGTTCCATATATTCGACATAAAATTAATTTAAAAAAAAAAAAATTAAATAAAATAAATAAAAATAGCAACCTCTTCGTAGATGAAGTTTGATACGAGAAAAAAGGAATGTATAATCTAGAAAAATAATTTTACGTCTCAGATTTCCATTTAAAACTTGGTTTCTAAAATGCATCAACAAAATGTAATATTGTAAAAATTGATTACTTTCTAATTTCTTGAAATTGTATAATGATCATGTTTTCAAGACTTCTTGGAGACCCTGTATATACTGACATTAATGAAGTAGAAAGAGGCGACTTACGTGCTAGAAATAATTACGAGTTTTTAACCTGGAAACTTGAGAATAACTGGTAAAGATAACAATTGCTACGGCTATTCATAAATATTTAAATCAACTTAAGTCAGTTACAAAAGGTATTAAGAAAAAGTTGAAAAGGAAAATTATTCTTATTTTAATTCTAATACTATTCATAAGTTTTTAAAATATGCATCTTTAAATTCAATGAACTGTAAATTTAATTACAGTTAACTTACTTACTAAAGTTTTAAAGTATCAACTACATATCCTAATATTAAAAGTAGCAAACTTGGTATAAGAAGAACAATAATTTTTGTAATAAATATAAAAACCTGTTTGATTAAAATGTTAAATCAAATGGAAAATATGAATTAAATTAGAATTTAATAGGTTTCATTAAAATAGACATTATTGCCTCTAATTAAATGCTACAACATATGAACACATTAAACAATAAACAATAATAAAATTATAAAAATTTCTTTAATAAATTGTATTTTTTTTTTAAATACAAACATTGTTTTTAACAAAATTACAATTTTAATTTTTTTTTAAATTTTCTATAAAAATGCTATAAATAGTTATTTTATAAATATTGTTTTTCTTAAAAAAACTCACCTTTGTTGAAAGTAAACACTATCGCTGTAAACAATTCACTCACTAGATACGTACTGTGCTAATACAAGTCGGGCGCCGAATGAAGGGATCCACAGTAAACATCATACAATTACAGTGCACATGCGCGGGTTGAGGAACTGAACGTTGAACCAGAAAGTACGCTTGCGTCAATGTAACCAATCTGCTAATTATGTTCCGGGGAATTTGTAAACCCGCAAGGGAAACTGCCGTTACATTGTGACCTACCCTTCAATCACGAGAGACTAATCTTAATTACGTAGCTAGTGGTGAATAGTGTAGTTTTTTTAAAATAAACTAAAGTGTTAGTAATTAACAATGTTGTACTTTGTTGAACGTAAAGGGAAATTACAGATAATTGCATCAAAATCGTAAGCGTGTTTTTTGAACAAATAACCTGACAAATGTATAACATAATAAAGCAAATAGATTATGTTATACAGACCGTATTGTGAAAACGAACGATTTGAGAGTGTAGGCGATGATTATTCTAGATCTTTAAAAGCAAAAAATCATCGTCTTATCATAAACGTAAGGGTCAAACGTAAGTTATACTAAAACCACACTACTTAGATTGCGTAGGCAAATAGTGACAGTTATTTTTATAAAAACAATGTCTTTTAAAGCGAGCTAGCGCCAGCATATTAATATCTTCGTCAAATAAACAAACTTATTTCTTAATCAGAATAACTTCTGGTTTTATATGTAACCCCGCGTAATATTTCAAAAAAACTTTTCAAGTCAATAGTGTTGGCCTCTTAACTACTCCATAGTATTTTTTTATTTATGTTTTTCCTATATGTGAGACAATACAAAGAGTACAAATCCAAAGTTTGAAATATATAAAACACTGCCAAAATAAGTTATATTAAAATAGTTAAATAAAAGTTTTACAAAATTATATTATATGACTTTCTTTATTGGCCCTAATCTTATAATGAACCAAGTAAAAGCTCCAAGAGCTAATAAAAGTAAACGAGACGGAGTGAGATAGAAAGCGAGAGCAAAAGAAGGGTAGATTCAAACCGACATGGCATTCAAGGGAGGGAATTTTAGGGCTGTAACGCAGAATTCATTGCTTGGAATTCTCAACGTATTATTTGATCTTGTTCCAAATAGAGATTGATGGGGAGGGGGGGAGAGTTATAATATCTGTGTGTATATGAGAAACACTGAGATTTACTCAGTGGTAGAAGGGGGGGGGGTCGAGTGAACGTTATGTGTACATAAAAATAATAAAACATTTTTATTTATTGTTTAAAGGTGAAAATCCAAGGTCATCATCGCCTTATAAAAATAGGAAGACAATAATATAAAATAAAGACCTGCAATATTATAAACAGAAAGAAGAGTCAGAAAAGAAGAAGAGTTGGTCAAGAGAGACTCAATAAAAAAAGTGAAACAGAGAGATCTTACCCAAAACTGCATGAAAAAAGTATATATCCATCTGTGATCGCACCTACACACTATAAATAAAGCATTCACAGTATTAGTAAAACAACTGCAAAGTTCCAGAAAAATACACTTGTGGTCATTGATGACAGTTGATCTGATTGAACGGGACGGTTTGGTGATTGATACAAATAATAAGGACCCGTTCTGCACATCTGTAATGTCTCTGGAGTTCTTTAACTGGGAAGGCTACTGGACCCTCTAACCAGTAGCGCCGGGGGTCGGGAATTATAGTATTTATGTATACAGGGTGTTTCAAAACTACGTTCCAAAACTTTAGACTATGAGGCTTTTTGGGTTAAAATAAGTTAAAAAATGCCTATGAATATATGTCCTAAAATGCTTAGATTTACGTCTGTCCGAAATTTTGTGTTTTTTTTTAATGGAAAAACGTTATATTTTTGAAAATGAATTATATATCGTGTCCAAATCTAGTAAACATATTTTTTATATACCACCTTTTATAAATATACCAAAAACAAGGACTTTTTCGTATGTTATTAAAATGACAGCCGTTAAAAATGTTTACTATCAAAAACAATTAGCTTTACAAAACATTTACAAGAGATCAAAAAATTGTCTTTTTAATGACAAACAAAATGAGTTTTGTAATTTTTCAGTTTCTTAAAGAATACCCAGTTATTGAGGAAAACATAAAACATAATTACTTAGTAAATATCTACAACACTCAAAATTAGCCTAATCAAACTGATTTTTAATTATGGTATTTTGAAATGTTATATACTAATATTATATTATATATATAAAATATATATTTGTTTAAAACGTTACCTAGTGATGATTATCAAAATGTGATAAATACGTGTTGTTGTCATAATTTTAATCTTATCGTAAAAATAAATCAGATATATAAAGTTGTATATATTTTAGATGACATTCTAAAATAATTTTTAAAAAATACTTATAATCTTGTTTCTGGCAAAGTTTAATTTGTTTGTTTTCATCTTAAATCCTCCCCCCCATTTCCCCAAAAATGTCTCCGTACCGGTTATAAGTGGAAAAAAACTATACTTTTCTTTAGTTAGTTATAATTAATCCAGTATACGATCTCGTGTAAATTTGGTAATCGAAAAAAGTTTGACAGTTTTTTGACTAACCTTTACTTTTTATGGTATCAAAAAACCGAAAAAATGAATATTTGTAAAGATATTTCTGTTAATTATTCCTGATCCTTAATTTATTTTCATTTGTGATGGATCACGCTAGTTTGAGTTAATAATCTACCCATCTCATCGATATTTGATTGAAATAATGAAAGTCGATTTTGAGACATTCTGATTTGTAGTTTTAGTTTTTTAGAAACTATCCTCAAATTTTATGATAAATAATTAAAAAATAAGTCTAAGTACATATCGATAAAATATATTCACACACCAAACACTTTATCATAGTCAGTTGTATATCACAAGCATATGGTAAAGGAACGAGACATCACTAAAAAACAAAAAAAAAAGAAGTTTTTTGGCCAGAGGACCTCGAACTGATATTTCACCGAAAAACTTGATATATATTATTTGACCCAACATCTATAAATTTTCACACTACAAATATATGAAAAAGGGTAAAATAATTTCAAAATAACAGTCCTATCTAAGTCTTTTAATAACTTATTGTGAGCAGTTTGATTATTCGCATGTTTTATATCCAAGGTCAATGTAAGACGCAAGCGGATACAACCTACACACAAGTATTTCTGGTCCAATCGCAACAGGTGTAATATCCCGAATATTTATAATAGTCCAATAATTATTTAAATTTCTTAAATTATTCATGGATTTTTAAATGGTTTATGTGTTTACCTATATTGGACATAGAAAGAGAGAGAAATCAAGGTCAAGACGGTGAGGAAGAGGGAGAAATATAAGGAGTGAGTGAGAAAGAAGGATAAGAAGAGTGGTAAAGAGGGTAAAAAAAAGAAATTAAATATAAAACTCAATTTTTAGCAATTACCACTTACAGATATAATTATTTTCCTTTCAATTCAGGATAAAAAGAACGAGCGTCTTGTTTAACCTCAACATTTACTAATTACCTACTTCACTTTGGTTGAGTCATTACAATCATTGAAATCCTTCACACAAATTCAAACATCACATTTCAAACGATTTTAAAAGGTGAAATATAACTTCTAGCTAAAACGGGGAACAATCAATCTTCAATGCCCGATGAGGACGGCTAAAGTGCGAAATCACATACTTTCAAGGCGTTGTGCTGTGCTGTTCATTGCTCAATGTCAATAGCAAGGCAATTTAGTGATTGGAATGTAATCACTATATACAATGAATGTCAAAGCATAGAGTTTCCAAGTGATGAATTTCAAACAATGGAGTGACAATGTTGTCAACTTCAAACAGTGGAATGTCTAAGTGACGGATTCCAAACAATCAATTGATTTACAATAATTGTGTTGATGTGGTCCATTTAAAACAATACCGTGTGAAAGTAATGAAATTCAAACCAAAGGGAGTTTATATATTTGATTTTAAAATACCGATAATATGAACAATATTAATTCACATGGTATGTTTAATATAATCGAATGCTTCAAGTAATTATTTTTTGCACCGCCTAGTGTCGACATGTTTAATTTTGAACAAGCGAGTGTATACGTGATAAATTTAAAACAATTGAATATTTTTGTGATTAATTTCAAATCATCGAGAGCTTAAACGATTTAAATTTAGAATAATCGAATGTTTATGAGATTTGTTTGAAACGCTCGAATGTTTATGCGATTGAGTTGAAGCAGCCGATTGGCCTTGTAATGAAATCAAAGAATCAAATTTTGTGTGATAGAACCAATGAAGTGGATGTAAAATAATAAAAGGTTGAAGTGATCAGTTTTAAACGATCTAGAGTGAAAGCATTCAATTTTTAACAATCTAGTGCCTACGTGATTTATTTCAAATAATTGGCTGTTTTTATAATTAATTGTTTACAAAAAATAACTGTTTATGTGATACTTTTTTCAAATAATAGAGTACTAATATTAATTATGCATTTTAATAACTAAATTTTTATGTGACTGAAATCAAATGTGGTGGAATTAAATCAGTCAAGAATCTATGTAGTGAATTTCAAAGAATCGAGTTTCTGTGATAAATTTCAAGTAACAAGGGATTTAAAATAAACAAATTTAGTCTTTTAACATTGAATTGTTTGATTTAAAACATCAAGTATTTCTGTTATTAATTTCAAACAATAGAAAATACCATTCATGACAATAGACATACAAGACACTTTCTAATAGAATTATCAATCGAGACTATACAATGTGATTGATTTCGAACAAATCGTATTTTATCGTGGGACTGTTAAGAAACGATATACCGGATGACTGATTTTATTCAATCTATTTTAAATAATCACGTGGCTAAGTGGTAGATTTCAATCAATCGAGTTTCTATTGGATTGATTTTAAATAATTGAACTAGTAAAAAACTGGTTTCCAAAACATATCCTTTTTATAAATGACCATTTAAATTTACAAAGTGGTCACATCAATATCGTCGTTTACAGGAACTTTTAAACGTAAACAAATAGGAAATTCAAGTTTATCGTATTTTGTAACTTGTGGATTTGAGGATATATAAATAAATTCAGAAAATTTTTATAAATTGAAATTTGAAACAAGTTTTTTTTTTACAGTTGATAAATTAATATGCACGTTTTTGTCAGAAGCGGCTTAGCACAGTTAGCAAAACGCGAGCTTATTTCGCGGCAGTGCGGACTAGTTAACTGTCACTTAGTTCTTTTTTTTTGTTTCAAGATGAAACATGTTGTCATCATGAAGTTAAAAAAGAAGAAGAAACGATTATGAAATAGAGACCCTCCAACTTTCGAATAACGCCAGGGTCGGGAAAGAATAAAAATTGGTCAAAACAGACCTGGTATGAAAGATTAATTGATCTAATTGAAGAAAAGTGTACATCCAGCTATGATACATCGGGCTTACAACACCCTTACTCGATATGAGTGAACCCCTTAGGGTGTGAACCTTTAAAGTTTACGCAGGTTCGAGTCTGTTTGAAATATTGCTTTCCTTGTGTTGCTTACTCACCCGATTTTATTAATCTAACGGCGATAAATAAAATATGTTATTAAAAAATAAAAAGTTCTAGTATTTTTTATATAAAATTGACTGTATATTCTTAATATGCCTGATTAAAAGGTACCTCTTAGTGCATTTCAATAGCGGTTATCTTAATGTTTAGTTTTTATTTTGAAATTATATTATAGTGTGTATATTTTTCGGCCAAATCATATTGATATTATGACTGTATCCAACAATTAATTCGCCGCCATCTTGTAAATAATAAAAAGATGATTGTGGGATTCGTCCTGATCATAACGATCTCCCACGATCTATGATCAGTGGTTTGTGTGGATTAGGTTTTCCAAAATACCTATCTTAATACAGTATTTCCAAATTATTATTGTGGTATCCAAATTAAAACTATACAACTTTTATTAAAAACACAGACAATTTTTTGTTATAAACTACTCTGCTCTATTTTTATAAACATTTTTCAGATGTCTGTTTTCAATTTTGACAGCCCTCTATTTTGGATTTATTTTCTTTTCGATATTTTTGTCTACTCATCAATATCTTTAATATAGTGTATTTACCCGACCTTGGTATTTGTAATTTAAGCCCTTTCCCTAGATCCCACATCTACCCCTGAGTGGGGTTGGGTGTTATTAAAAAAAATTAGGATTACCAAAGTTTGAATTTTTATTCCAATTAAACACGAAAATAAAAGGAGGGGAACTTTTTGAACACAATAAATAGAGAGAGTTTGTTATGAAAGATATTTATATTTGGGGATGCTGAAATGAATGATCAACAATATAATCCTCTCATTTGAGAGTCGCAAATATATTAGAAAATAATCATACAGAAAAATGTATGCAAATATACAGAAAAATCATCAAAAAATTGCATACAGTAAATACAAGTTGTAGTACATTACACATAAAAATTTCTACATTTCAATATAAACGCCAATTCAATGCCACTTCAATATACATTTCCCTAGCCTCTCAATATTATGACTCTATAGACTCTAGAGTAATTACTGCGTCATACTCTGCGCTACCTCTAGGAAGCATTCTTTGTTAGCAAAGCAAGGCTTTACAAATACACCTTCATCTATTTTAATTGGACTTGAAGTTACGACTCATAATACATATAGGTCACATAAATTATAATGAACTGACGGAGTAAAATAACGTAGTTTATAAATAATATTTGAGCAACTCCGTTGTAATATTATGATCAGACGTTTTGACCTAAAGACTTGTAAATGGGTTGGAACGTGTTGTAGGCCTGGCCTACAAGCATAGAGACCGTATAAGCGTCCAATGAACTCGTTTACAATACTGAAAATCAATTCTTCTTTTGTTATTTAAAGTCTAAAACCTTTCGGTCATCAGACCTCGAATATAGATCCTTAGAACTGGAATATTCTAATAGTTCTAGAGTTGGAAAAGAACAAGAGTTGGTCAAGAGAGACATGATAGGAAAGATGAAAGAAAGGCATCTGACTTAAGATTACATTGAAAATATGTGTAAATTCAGCTAGGGTTCCACGGGACTTGTAAAGCTCGTGCTGACTATAGGTGAGCCCCGGAGGGTACCTAACATACAACTATAGACTCTCAAAGTGAATTCAACACATCCTGTTTTTCTTATTTTTTTTTGGAGGGGGAGGAGTATATTCCGACTTCTTCTGAGATGTTTTAATTCACATAATAAATGTTCTTTATGTTTTATAACCAAATGTGTCTACTGCCAATCAAACAACAACATTCCTAGATGTAGAAAAAAAAGTAAATAATCTTACAATATTAAACATTTGAACAAAATACAACTTACAGAAAAGTGAAATCCTGTTAAGGTTCCTTGCATTATGGTAGTGATTTACTTTTCATATGGTCACAGTCATAGTAAATATTAAGCTATACACGCTAGAGTTTAAAACCATAGAATGCTGACTACCTCATTTGAAGGTGGGTGACTCAATTAGTTGAAAGCGTAATGGATCCGACTATTGTTTATATTTTACTCTATTTCACATTGATACGTATGTAAGATACAAGAAGGTTATTTCAATTATGTAGAGGAAATCATAATTTTACAGAACAGTTTAACTAAATGTTACTTAAATAATAATCTATGTGTTATTTTTCGACTATATGAAAGTAAAAAGAAAACAATTTAAATAAATTAAAACTATAAATCGTACTAAATGAAGGAGTTTTTACTTTTCGGTCTCGTCAAAACTTCATGAAGGAAAGATTTAGAAAATTATTCAAACCTAATTTTTAATTGAAGTTCTTTTTGTAAAACTGATTCGTTCACCGACTTCCGATTAGTCGTACTTTCGACTATTATATTCAAAGTCAGAATACCAGCAACATGCATTTGGTTTTGTTCCCCTTGTTGCTGAAGGAAAAAAATCTCTCGGTCATCATCGGATTAAAAAAATAATATATTAGAGAGACCTGATAGGAAAGATGAGAGAGAGGGATCTAATCTAAGACTACAATAAGAATGGTGTACATCCAACTTGAATTCCTCGGATTTGCAACTGAAGGAATCCCTGATGAACCATTCCAGGATATGCATAAAGAAACAGGGCAATCAAGATATGTATCGTCCACATTACCTAGATCATCATAAGTGGAACTAATCCACGACAAACGTTCCGTTGATGTCAAGTCCCCACTACAGGCATCATCCGCAGCAGTGATGTTGCCAATAGTAGATGACGTTTACCTCCCCATTGGTGAGCATTGGACAACTGCGTGGGTAAACTACGTATACAAAAGACAAAACTTATAGTTTGATACAAGTGTAAAACGGTGAAGAGCGACAGCTCCAGGACCATCAAGACACGATTCAAGTTAATGATAACAATTACCTTTATGACATTTTACAGTATCTGTATAACAAACACACAACCAAAGATACAAATAAAATACAAAGTGATTGAGTTAATACAGATTAGTTCGACTGGTTAATAGAGTGCAAATAACCTTCGATTGACTGCGGACTTTAGATTTAATAAGTTGTATTAATAAAATATCTCGATCAATAAATGTCGATTAATAAAATAAAGGAATCTCGATCAGTTTGGGTGGGTTCCAATGTACTCAGGAATAGTAAGGAATGAGTGAATGAAGAAGTTGGAAAAAAAGGTAGGTGCTGCCTATCTTGTAGGATTGGAACCAGCCTGTAAGATTACTCATACAACGGTGAAGTACCCGGGTTCGGGGTGAGTCGATTCACTAACCAGTTGATGGGGAAGCGCCTGGTCCGACGGTGACGCAATATTGCTCTTAAAAGGACTTTGACAAGAGAGTCATTCAAGCAGGTAATCGGCATGATCCAACTCATTCGACTGTGAGCCACTGGATCAAAGGATAGTTAGAATCTTTGGAAAGCAGCAAAATAGAGCAGTTTTAGACACTAACACTACGGAAAATATTTTGGACCTGATCTAAAGCACTGGAATAGGTCTACGGTGATGGGCTTGACTAGGAACAGTGGTGGTTTCATGAAAATAAGGTTCATTAAATTGTTTACAAAATTATGAAAAGCTTTTATATTTTACTCATTTTTTAGCAAATATTTTTTAATAAAATTATTTTCAGAGGAAATACTAGTCAAGTTTAAATTTGGCAATGAAATTACAAATATCAAATTAAAACATCAAATGTTACAATATGATATTGAAAAAGAATGTATGAATACCAAGACAAGAAATTGATTGTTTTTTTTTTTTTTAGGTTAATTGGGATAAATCACAAAAACGGCCATTTATTCAGCTACAATATATTTTCAAATAAAAATAATCATTTGTGTCTAATCAATCCACATATACTGATTTTTTTTTCTTGTTGTTTAAAGGTGAAAAACCAATCGGTCATTATCACCTTCAAAAAAAATAAGTAATAAGATAAAATATAGATCTCCTAGCGCTCTAGTAGTTTCAAGGTCAAAAGAGAACAACAGTTGGTCAATAGAGACATGATATGAAAGATGATAAAGGAGGATTAAATTTTAAAAAAAAATTAGATCCAACTAGAGTCCCTTGGGTTCAAAAAGCTCGTACTCACTGTAAATGATGTCATATATTCTCTGTTAGAATCTATATTTCAATTTATTATCTGCATAATGCTGAGGTGAACAGTTGGTCAACCACTTTGTTCATTTATCTTCTTCTCAAGCGACAGTTTTAGTTGATAAACTTTCATTTCACCAACATTTATAATCACAACTGCTTTGATACGACTAATTCCGGTGATCGAGCAATGTCTAGCCAGCTAGTTCTCCCTCCACCTTGCCATTAGTGACTCGTTACTGAAACGTCAGATCACGGTCTCCTTTTTAGCTTTCTAGTTCATAGACAATATTCTGCTCACTTGCCCCATGTTGCATATACATGTAGTTTGCAACAGTATACTTTACAACCATTTTTAGCACAATAAATAATGTTTTCTAAATGTAGTTCCACTTTATTTTTGCAGGGCTTCGCGTGATTTAGTAGAGCTCTCTTCTAGAACGAAAGCAACAAGTGTTTTAAAGAAATCAATTTTTATAAATTGAAAATCTGTCCTTGAATGTTATTATAAATTAAGAAGATAGCTGACGACTAATAATTTACTTCTAAGTTTTAAATAAGTCTATATTGCTTCAAAAGAAAATTACCATCATAAATTTAAAACTAATACTACTCACGTTTGCTCAAATGTATTCGATAATAATGTTTGAAGATTTCACAAATGATTAATCAAATCAAGACTGATATCTCAAATAAAGTGTGTCAGGTATTATCGATTTATTTTACAATAAAAGCTCTGTTATAACCTGGTACGTATAGAAACAAGTAATTGGTTTTATTACGTCATTAATGTCAGGAAATATCAGATATAATAACCTGGATAAAACTTCCACCATATTGTACAAGCTGGATATAAAAATAAATAGTGAGTATTTTTGTTGTCTAAATAATAATTTGAATAAATACAGGATAAGTGAATTTGGAAATTATACGTTGACTATACTATGAAGTTATATGTGAATTTGGGGTTATATGATATCATATAGTGTAATCGTTTTAGAAATTATGCATCCATGCGAGAAGATCTTTAAAACAAAAGAGTCATAATAGGCCTATTTTAAACAAATATAAAATTCACATTCATACGTGGGGTATTTGAGACTTTTTCAAATCTACAATTTATTAACAATTGTATTGGAAATGAGAGCCGAAACACTACCACAAATTTAAAAAACGAATTTTGGAACTGGATTTGCAGAACTACAGACACCACTTGATTATTGTGTTTTTTACAAACTGCATTTGTCAAGGCGAGTTTTTTTGGTTGCCGATTCAACACATACCGCCTATACCCTAAGCTGATGTAAAATATGGTTTAAAAATATTGGTAGATTGCTTCATAATCAGCAACTCATATATCTCAAAATTAAAATTAAACTCTATCGTAACTACTGAGATATTTTCAGCCAATCGAATTCGAGATATTTGTCGAAATCATGTCAAATTTTCACAAAGTTTTTTTTTGTAAATATTCAAAGGTAACGGAATCTTTGAATATTTACAAAAAAAACTATGTGAAAAAAAGTGCTTCTTGGGAGCCCTAAAAGTTTTGTGATAAAAAATATATTGGATTTGTTATTTTTGTGAAATTCATTCTCTTGGGAAAATTGAAGATAAACAAGTTTAGATCTAACATAAATTTGTCTCCGTGTATTTGAAATGTCTTCCGTTAACTTTTGTTTATTTAATATAACTCGATCTATTAGTATACCAGTAATCCAGTTTAAGTATTAAAAAAAAAAACTTTTTAAATCGTTTTGGTCCGGACAAACTACATTTATGAGGTGTTTGCTACACTCAAAAATCTGTACTTGTTATTTTACTAAAAGGAAAATATAGCACTATCTTTAGACATATATTAATATAGTGGAGTCCCTTTTTATTATTGTCAAAAATGTATTTCAAACTTTATTCTGAAATTTTCAACCCATAAAAGTCTAGATAATTAAAAATATCAATTCAAACTCTCACAAAATATCTTTTCCAAATAATGAAAAATGATCAAAGTTTGATAGTCATCGGAGAAAAGAGTATTTTTGAGGTGATAGAACGTTTCGCCACAAAAAATACGGTGATTAAAAAAAAAATTATTCGATCCCTTTTAAAAATAATAAATAAAAGAGTTTATATTCAACAATTGTTCTCTCTATATTAAATATTTTACATCACAATGATAAACAACTTTAAAGCATTTATGTTTTATTATTTCACAAGTATTACTTTGTTGAAGTGTACAGTTGAAGTGTGGTGTTATTTACTGTTACTGCCTGGTCTATGAATATTTCGACGGGGGAAGGATAGAGTCGATTTTGAGAAACTCGAGATGTTGAGTTATAACATTTAATTTATAACTAAGAAGAAGTCCAATATAAGAAAGTGACAATCAATATGTAAAGATGTAGTTTTATGAGAACAGATTTAGGATGCTCTAGTGTTGGAGGAGTCTCTTTATTCACGAGGGATACTGTCCTAGAAGTTACCAGAAGTAGACCGTTAGATATCAGCGCTAAATTCTCTAATTTCTTAACTTCAAATCGTACTATTGAGTCGAGCAAAATAGTTAGTATGATGGAAAATAAATACTTTTAATCATATGGCAGCTACTCGTTAATTGTAAAAAAATTCCAAATTGATAAATAGTCTTATATGGGAAAAAATATACCCACATACTATATCTGATCAAAATCAGACTACCCGTTCCTGCTGTAGACAACTGTAGAGTCGACTTTTTGCGTCTCACGGACTTCAAACGGATAATTTAATGAAAAACTCGCAATATAACTTTATATTTGAAACGAGATCTTTCTATAGAGGAAATGTATGTTAAAAACTAAAAAGAAAGATACTTTACATCCACTCTTGATATGTTAAACAAATACGATTTAAGTAGAAATGAAGTAGTGCCTTGCAAGACTATGTCAGTTTGGAAAAATTCAATTTCCAATTAGTTCCAATTTCCAATTAGATTTCCTCGGCAATATGACGTTAAAAGTTTTTAACATTAAATTTTCACTGTTAGTTGCAGTCACGATGAAATGATTCAATCTTTATTTGACGAGAACTCCGTTATAGTTTACACGATGAACGATGAACGATGAACACAATGTACGATGAACGTTTTCAGTGAAATTATAAAATAATAATTCCAGTAATATTAATATTCCTCGTAGCGCCTGGGAATTTGAAATATGCAACTTATATTACATTTTCATATACAACACATGACAATAACTACATTTCTAAATAACACTTGCAGCACCTATGACAACCCACTCATTCAAGTCTTCAAATAAAACTAAATGGGCTGATAATGTTTCACATACCTACAGTTAAGTAGAGTAATCAATATTTATTTAATGTTTACATTACTATCAGTTGTTGAATATTGTATGAATGTAAAATAAACTGTGTAAATGATTGCATAACTTTTTCACTAACCCATCCCCAAAATCAAAAGAAAACCTACTAAAATTATTCGTCACCATATGTGTCAGTTCTGTTGTTGTCTATCAAAGTGTGAAAATGAACTTGCTTAGATAAAGCCTAAAGTTGCTTCGTTTGTGCTAAAAAAGCGAACTCAGACAAAAATATGCTTTAACTAAAATACAGCTTTACATGTCGATGGTTTTTTTCAATTGTTTAAATTTGATCCTGAACAGTAATAGTTTTTTAATTGATGTTTTGCACCATGGTTTGGGCTATTAATCGACACATTTCACTAACATTTGAAAGAAATATGTAGATTAGATTTTTAGAAATTATTTTTTTTGTAAAACACATAATGACAGATTTTCTAGTATTTTACCGACCGATAACTCAACACCACTATTTTTGTTAGATGGCTCTAATACCTTAGTTCTTATTATACTTTAGGTACTTAAATGTTATACTTAAGATTTTGAGAAAAATATATTTTCTTGTTTTTCTACCTCAAAATTTTCAGTTACTTATAAAAAGAAAAATATACCCATAATTTTGCTTATAAAATAAGAATAACTATCAAATTGGATTATAATCGCCAATGCGTTTAAGCTTTAGAGTTATTACACAAAGTACAAACTACAGATCTACACGTCATTCTAGAAACTGCTTTTTTGTACATAATGGATTTCAAAACACACCCCATTAAACTAGATATAAATTTTTTTCACTTCTTTTACATGTAAGAAATTAAAAAACAATCAAATCCCCATATTAATTTAAAAAGCTGAAAATTTGGATAGGAATACAGGTAAGTAGAGCAATTATTATTACAATATTTTTACATTATTATCAGTTATTGTAAGAATTTTGTATAATTATTTGTGTTTAGAAGTAATAATACAAAACGTTTAAATAATGTAACCCTCGCGAAATGGAAATCTTAATTGACACTCGTTGGTAATTATTAGAATCAGGAATATGAAAGGAACAAACATAGTTGTGTGTATTTGTTTTAATAAAAACAAATGTTGAAGTATGTGGGAATAAATCAATTCAATAAATAAAAAGACGATACATCATTGTCCAATAAATTTAAAACCAGAATAATGCCCCACCACTTTTTTAATCAGCAATGATAAGATAAGTTCGAATTCTCTAACACCAAATCGTATAATCTAAAGAATGTAATTATAAAATGATATTTAATTGAAATAATTCATCATGGGAATATTTAACTTTAACAGTGAACGTTCCCCCAGAAGCTAACAAGCGTAGAAAATCCAAGAAATGTAGTTGGATCTACACATTTCTTTGTCCAGTCTTGAGTTGGATTTCACTTTCACCTTTTCTATTAGTCTTTATTGAACAACTATTGTTCACTTCCGACCTTGGAATATATTAGAGTGCTCTATGGAAGTCTTTATTTTGTGCTCTTTAAACCTTCTTTATAAAGCTATGATGCAAGAAAGAATTGTTATAATTAAACAAAAATAAAAAAGGAAACCTGAACTTTTTTTTAATTAACTAACATTTAAACATTCATCTTTATACCAAATAAATGAAAAACCAATTTTCCTTAATAACTACTTTATTTGTAGCAAGATTAAGTTTAACGTCAAGGTCATTATCTTCAGTACATCTACACAACCCTTCTGTCACAAGAAGTGATTTGAAAGACACACAGATTTTATAACAAAATAATCAATATTTATAGGTAGTTAAGATGATTTTTTCCTTTATTAATATATATGTATAGACTAAAGAAGGTGAAACGTTGTGCTAAAACAAACTAGGTATTAATAAACAAAGACCAGAGCACTGTGGTGACAATATATACAGATACACTTTCAAAAGTTCCTTACCACACTTGGGAATAAACAAAATAACAAAAAACAAAAAATTTCGTCAAAAGTAAAATGTTTATTCCTATTAGACCCTTATAGCTATTACAACAACAAAGTTGTCATCTTCAGAGGGAATCTTAACAAAGACTAAATTAAAACTATTTACAACTAAAGTGACCAGTTTCTCTACCCCACTCCTCTGGTGCATTGACCTATCAACAATAGGGTTGACAGTTCAAACACCTGCACTGTTACCTGGAATGGGGAAGGCCCAATCCTCTAACAAACAAAGATGTTTTAGAATTTACAAAATAATCATCCCTAAACTAATTATCTAAACATATTAACTAAATAATAATAGTAGATACATTTTTTTTTTTTTTTTTTTTTTTTTTTAATACATGAATATAACTATTATCATAACATATTAAACAAAAATACGAATAATACACGCTATGTTACAAATTCTATTAACATATTAAAATGAGATACAAATATTTACTTTTACAAGAATAAAAAAATTAAAATTAAAAAAAAAATTAATAATTTTTTTAAATTTTAAAAAAACCACTATGCTGAAAATACCATAACAACATAAAAAGGTTAATCTTTAATAATAGATACAAGAATAAATTTTTTACATGAATCATAAGAATGATGCTAAAAAATTCTATTAATATAGTAAACCAGCATATTAATGATAAATATAAATAATAACTTTCACATAAATTATAAAAAAAAAAAAACTATTCTAAGAAATCTATTGCTTAACAACCTAAAAGGTCTATCTTGGTTGTAACAAAGAGAACAAGCATGAATTAGGAATAGGGCCTTTGTCAGAATTTAATAATTTTGAATTTTCAGTCTTAGCAATTAATATGCTTTCATAGCTATTTAATAATTTATTGGAATTCACTTTTTTTAACAATTTTAAATTTTTAAGGTCTGTGTTATGGTTAGTTTCTAATAGATGTTCCGCTATACTAGATTTTTCTGGTCTGTCGTATTTTAAATGGGCCAAATGTTCTTTAAACCTAGTCGTGATTCTTCTCTTTGTTTGGCCAAGATAAACCTTGTCACAATCATTACATTTGATTTCATAAATTCCTGAACTCTCTAGGTCCGGAATTCTGTCTTTTGTATTGCCAATTAAATTTCTTATGCTATTCTGGCTTTTGTAGGCTATTTTGAAATTAAATTTTTTAAGGATGTTGTCTAAACCCTTGGTAAGGTTACGGTCAAAGGGTAAAGTAAAAAATCTTGTTTTTTGGTTGGTTTCAAGTTGGAGAGTTGTGGATATGTTTCTATTATGTTTAAGTTTTTGTTTCCTAACAATGTTTTCCACAATTTTGGTATCAAGTCCATTATGCTGGGCTAAAATTTTAATGTTATTTATTTCATTCTTTAAACGTCTATTTGTTAGTGGTATTGTAATAGCTCTGTGGACTAAACTATTGAAAGCTGCTAATTTCTGACTATTACAGTGGTTAGAACTACTTAAAATAAATCTATTGTTATTTGTGGGTTTCCTATAAATATCAAATTCAATTCTATTTTTATTTCTTATACACAAAACATCCAGGAAAGGTAATCTATTGTTTTGTTCTATTTCATGGGTGAAGTTAATTGAACCATGTACGTTATTGAGTTCACAAATGAAGTCATCTATTTTACATATATTAAGGTCAAACACTGAAAAAAAAAAAAAAAATTGTATCTACTATTATTATTTAGTTAATATGTTTAGATAATTAGTTTAGGGATGATTATTTTGTAAATTCTAAAACATCTTTGTTTGTTAGGGTTGGGCCTTCCCCATTCCAGGTAACAGTACAGGTGTTTGAACTGTCAACCCTATTGTTGATAGGTCAATGCACCAGAGGAGTGGGGTAGAGAAACTGGTCACTTTAGTTGTAAATAGTTTTAATTTAGTCTTTGTTAAGATTCCCTCTGAAGATGACAACTTTGTTGTTGTAATAGCTATAAGGGTCTAATAGGAATAAACATTTTACTTTTGACAAAAACTTTTGTTTTTTGTTATTTTGTTTATTCCCAAGTGTGGTAAGGGACTTTTGAAAGTGTATCTGTAAACTAGGTATTGTTCACAAATAATTAAGAGAAAAGAAGACGGAAAATAATGTTCTTAAATGGTCAATACTATTAGTAATATTAAGGGTTTTAAGAATACCAGACGTTTTAATTTTTGTTATTCGAATTTTAATAAAACTGAGGATTAGTGATTTATTTGCTTTAGCATTGCTCAAATAACGTTTTTTAATCTTACTTGTTAGAAGAAAAGTTTAGTTTTGAATGCAGAAATAGTCGGAGCAAACAAAAGATAACAAAAATGAAATCGTAATATAAACTAAGCTTCACTATAACATAAAATGTAACTTCAAACAAAGTTATTAATTACAGACTTACGTGATTAAGAGCTGGAACTCATATCTGTAATTGAAAAACAAAATAGTTAAAGAAGTGTACTTTCTTTTTGGTCCAAAATACTCAGCCCCAGTCCGTTAATTTGCCATTTAATTTGTTTTCCTTTAGGTAGTACTTGGAGTCAGTGTAATTATCCAAGAGAGAATTTTTTGACAATGGCGTCCAATGGAAGATCGAGGAGATGTTTTCAATTTATTACACTGTCTACATATCACAAAGTTTCAATGTTAAACATTTAGTTTAAAAAGTACGTATAAAAGTGATTTTACGCAATCCATGTGTAGGATAGCTGATAAGACAGTCATCCTCACTTTTTTTCCTTTTCTTTCTATCCTTCCCCGACGCGCTCTCAGCGTTCCTAGCGGCCGATGGCAGATGGCATAAATTCACTTTTGTACCTGATTCCCTAGTCTGAACCCTAGTCATTTAACGTTTTCGTCTTTGTGATACGTAGTTAGTGCCAATTGGAAGTAGCATCCTATAAATTTTTCGTTCTTTCCCCCCCCCCCCCCAAGTCTATACTATTTCTAAGCAACTAAGTAATTCCTAAGCAACCTGATCCACTAATATGGAAAGGGGTCACAAATTCAGAATAACATCCATGGAGGTGGTAGGTAAAATCTTCATTTCTTCCCTTCTTCTAATTTTATTTTTAAAATGCAGTGATAATTAATAAATAAGTATATTTTTGTGTACGAGGGAGAAGTTTGTGAACTGTGTGTACACTGTTCATTTGTAATAATGGTAACTATACGTAATTTACGTTTTTCAAACTTTGATGTTTAAAACTCTATACTTTGGTTTCTTTCCTTACATAACTATAATTAAATTTCCATCATTTCAAAGTACAATCATAAAGCGAATATACAGTCAGGTACTAAGAAAGTACATTTCAAGTTATTAAAAACGTGTATGTTGGTAATATGAGGAATAAACCCATCACAAGGGGTTAGATAACCATTTACAAGGGCCAACTGCGTAGCACTATTTGATTAAAATCCTATAACCCGTTCACAAGTCATGCTTTTAATCTAAGTCGGAGCCATTTAATACATAAGGCTCCAAAATTTGCAACTTATTGGACTATACCACAGGAGTTGCAATGGCGTAATAAACTCTTCATTATTTTTATTAACATTTGTTTAATTGTAGGAGTAAAAGTTACAAAAAAAATATTGCATTATTTCGTGGTGAATTTTGATTGTTGTGAAGAGGTTTTGATGCTAAAATTACTACACTTAACCTATATACCAGATTCTTTACTTTATGATGTGTTCACCTAATTTTTTCACTTCTAAACATAGAATATAAACTTCTATCTTTCTTTCAAAAATATATAAAATCCACGGTTCACCAAAAAAATTCCCTCAAGGATTAGTCCTAGGTTCGTTACTGCACCTTCTATATACTAACGACATCACCTTGTGTTTCTATGATCCTTTGCTAATGATGTTAGGTTATCCTTCACTACAGACGCTTCCCAGTTCCAGTAGAATGTTAAGAAGAAAATTTCCTTAAAAATTCTGGACTCTTTACAAAACCATTGCACCGAGATGACTAATTCATTCTCTATGGTAGAAAGATAACTTATTATATAATGATCTCAAAAGCTCTTCCCCACATCGAGCCGTATTAAACTAGATGGAAAACTCACAGAAAATTATAATCCCTAACTGAAGATTGCATACAAGCAGTCATTAATAATGCAGATGGAACTGTAAAAAAATCAAGGTCATCCCATATTAACATTCCAACAAAAACATCAACACAAAACAACCAGAAAATTTCTAGGGTTGTTATTCATTTGCATCGAAAGTTCGGGGCCTGAATTAAATTTTCTATATCTAAACATGTTGTTAGTTTTTGGTATAGAAATACCGTTTGTATAATTACAGATAAAAGTACAAAGATATTAACCTAAATTGTCGAATTTCATAATCTGCATTGGATGTCTATCAAACTTTAATGAAGGTTACTTTCTCAAATCAATAGCACACCTGCACGTACGTTAGCAAACTATTAAATATTAAAAATAAATCAAGAAGATCGATATCTAAATCAAAGTCGGACAAAATATTTGGACCATATTTTAGAAAAATATAAAGATTTAGTACCCAGCCCAAAACAAACAACAAAATACAAAAAAAAACACGGTTCTAGATAAAATTTTATGAACGCAAACGAAAGATGTTAAGTTTTTCAGTATTACGATATTTAAGTTTTATTTTTGTTCTTATTTGCTACATTGACTTGTATTTTTCCCCAAAGATTTATCGAAAAAGCTTTTAGCCATTGATACGTATTTTTTTTTTTTGGTTTAATTATGAGAAAGTTTATGCGGTGTTTGTGTATCATTTATACTGTTTTTATTGTTATAGGTATCTTGTTTATTATTTCATCTCAACAATTGTGTCTCCAACAACTACATCATATCCAATTTTATGTGAATATAAATGAATTCTATAAAACTTACGTTTTATATGAGATTTTTGAACTGAATGCTTGTTTAATATTATGTAGACAGAAAAGTTCAGCCAAAAACCGCTTCCCATGTAATATTTACAACATCTTACAGTTTAGGTCTTATTGTATTTGGAATATTAAACTAAATCTAGTTTTTGAATTCAATAATTTATATTTTTATTAAAATATAACAATCTACAAAATAATTTTTAAGTTGTATTCATTTGAAAGGTATTTATCTACACCTAATTGGAGAAAACCATCTCATAAACCACTCTGTGAATCTTCACTTTATTTTTTTTTAATATTGCAAAACTAAATTTTCTTGTAATTATTATTTTAGACACTTTTTTGAGTTGTTAATAATAACATTTTACCAACAAAATGCAAAGCATATTTTGAGGAGTTTAATCTTTTATTGCTTCATGTTTTTACTGCTAACTTCAGAAGCGTCAATTTTGGGGAGATGATAGCAAATACTTTGGGGGGGGGGAGATTCTAGAGAATACATTATCGAAAAATATTATCAAAATATTTCATTTGATTTTAAATGTTTGATTTAATTTTATGGGTCCTTAGAGGATACATATGAATAAAATTTGATCATAATTTAAGAACGATTTTTTATAAATTAAATTTGTTATTGACCATGGTTATTACTGGGGGGGGGGTCCTAGTGCAAAGTAATTTTACTATTCTTAGAGATGAATTTATTAAAATCACACCGTTGAGTTTTAGTCATATAATAGCTACCCACCAATTTAAGTTAAAGAACATTGGAAAATCCATCTTAAGATGTTGCCAAATTATAACTACATACAAGTTTTTTTGCAAATCGCGTTTTTTGTTCCTGAACTGATCAGATGAAAGACAAAACAGATAATTTAATTAAAAGAGAAAATCTTTCTTTTTTAAAATTTTTTTTTTTTTAATATCCGTAATGTTATCTTTCTCTATACAACGTATTCTTGAAAAAATCAAAAGAAGGATAATTTAAAACCACTCTCAATTTGATAAACAAATATTTGGAAAGTAGAAAAATAAGTAGTGCCTTGTGAAATACTTTTAGTTCTCACACAACTTATTTCCAATGTCCAATTATTTTTCTCGAATGTGTGAAGTTAAAAGGTTTTAATATTGACTTTCCACTGTTAATTGCAGTCATGTAAAATGATTAAACTTTTTGACGAGACTTCAGTTACAGTTGCAAGAGAAGTTTACACTGTACTGTACGATCCACGTCATTGGTGAAATTATAAAATAAATATTAATTCCAGCTATTCCATCTCCCTCGTGACGTGTGGGAATTTGAAATGTGCCACTGGTATTATATTTCAATATACGAGCAATGTCAACATCTAGATTTCTAAATAAAAATTGCAACATCTATTACAACCCACTCATTGAAGTCTCCACATAAAATTAAACATGCTAATACATTTTCACACGACTAAGTACATTAGTTAATATTGTTGTAATATTTACATGACTCAGTTGTAGAATATTGTAAAAATTAATTGAAATGTGCAAAAATATTGCACAACTATTCTCACTAACTTATCAACAAAATCAAAAGAAAACTTATCAAAATTATTTGTCGCAAAAATTGTCAATTCAATCATTTTAGTCAGAGAGTGAAAAAGAAGTTGTAGAATTTATTTATTTAAATTGGACATAAAGTTACTTCGCTTGCGTCCTCATTGGTAAAATAGTGTCCAAATTATAAATTTTAATTAACTAAAATAAAGTTTTACATGTCTGCGGCTTAGGTTCATTTTTGTTTTTGTCAATTATTCCTGAACGTAACAGATTGGTACTTGCTGTTTTCCATAAGGGATTGGGCTTTTAATGATCAAATTCCACTTATATTTGAAATGAAAATAAAGAATCGATTTTGAGAAATTACGTATTTTTTTTTAACACCCAATGACCGATTTTATTGTATTTTACCTATAACTTAGACCCGAATTGTTTTAATATATAACGCATAACTCGATTTGCTTATGTTCTTAGAGGTTACTCTTAAAGTTTGAGAAACTCATTTTGGTTTTATTCCTACACCATTTTGAGTTATTAAAAAAAAATTATAAATACACTCTTAGATATGATCGAAATCTCCCTACATAACATATTGGATTATAATCGGTCTATGAGTTTAGATTGTAGAGGATTACATAAATAACAAACTATAGATCCGCGCGGTATCCTAAAAACACCTTATTTTACACTTCAAAACACACCCCAACAGACACGACATCAATTTTATTACTACGTTTATGTAAGAGGTTAAAAAACACTCTCACATCTCTCATACACACTAAAAAAGCTGACAATTTGGATACGAATACAGGTAAGTATAGTCATATTATTACAAAACGTTTAAATTGTTATCAGTTTTGGAACTCTTTCATATATGATAAAAGAGTCTTTTATAATTAGTTGTGTTTAGAAAAACTAATACAAGACGTTTCAAAAATGTAAACCTCAAGAAATAGAAATCTTAATTGACTCCTGTCGTTAAGGAAAAGAACCAGGAATAATGAAAATATCCAACATAGTTTTGTGTAGTAATTTTAATCAAAACAAATGTTGGAGTATGTCGGAATGAATAAATCCATCATTATTCAATAAAAGTAAAACCAGCATTATTCCACACCCCGTTTATAATCAATAATGATAACGTAAGTTCGAACATTTTAACTCCAAATCGTACAATCTGTAATTATAAAATGATATTTAATTGAAATAATTTAACATCGAAATATGTAAATTTATAACTGAACATTCCCCCAGAGGCTAACAGGAGTAAGAAATCCAAAGAATCTAGTTGGATCTATACCTTTCTTTGTCTAGTCTTGAGTTGGATCCCTCTATTTCACCTTTCCTATCAGTCTTAATTAACCAACTCTTCTTCACTTCCAACCTTAAAACAATAAAATATTAGATCGCTGGAAGTCTTTATTGTGTGATATTTTATTCCATTTTTATAACGCTATTATGAACTAGAAGATTGTTACCATTAAACAAAAAGAGAAATATTAATGTGATTTTTTTTAATAAACTCACTTTTAAAAATTCGTATTTTTATCAAAAGAATGACAACCCAATTTCCGTAATAACTATTTTATATAATGCTTCAGTACATCTACACAACCCTTCAATGACAAGAAGTGATTTGAAGGACACACAGATTTAATTTAATAACAAAATGTTCAATATTTGTAGTTAGGATGATTTTTTTTTAAGTCACTTCCTTCATTAAAATATATGAATAGACGAGATTGTCATGCGGATAAAAAATTAATTAAATTTAAGAAGGTGAAACGTTATGCTAAAACAAACTTCTTATTCTTCACAAATAATTAGAGAGATTTTTAAAAAAACGATAAATATTATTCTTAAATTCTCAATACTATTAGTAATAACAAGGATTTTAAGAAATCCAGACGTTTTAATTTTTGTTGTTCACTATCGAATTTTAATAAAACTGAGGATTAGCGATTTATTTACCTTAGCATTGCTCAAATCACGTATTATAATCTTACTTATTAGAAGGAAAGTTTAGTTTCGAATACTAAAATGGTCGGAACGAACAAAAGAAAACATAAATAAACTAAGCTTCACTACAACATAAAATTTAACTTCAAACAAAGTTATTAATTACAGACTTACGTGATTAAGAGCTGGAACTCATATCTGTAATGGAAAAACAAAATAGTTAAAATCAATGTATAATAATGGATGTAACTAACAAAAATAATAAGGAAATTTGACGCAAAAAAGATCATTAAATAAAAATAGATGGAATGTGTTTTTGGGGATTTCAATTTTTAAAAAGATGGTTACAGTTGAACTCGCTCAAATGGTTTCTAACCAAAAATAGTTATAGGCTGTGGTGCATTTGTTTATATGCAAAATGTTAACCTTTATTGAATAATAAAATATCTTTATATAATCAAATAAAACAAGTTTTTTTTTAAATTGTACCTTGTCATTTATATAGGAGCATAGTAATTAATTAGAATCGAAACACTGCAAAATCAAAAGCTATAACAAAAATGTACTTCCTTTATTCACAAAAAAACTAGATTATGAAACGTGATAAATAAATTGTTATTTTTTTAGTAATAAATTCATTACAAAACCTAATAGCTTCAAAAGTATACAATTTATTAATTGAATCAAAAATTAATATTATTGCATTAATAAATCCCCAAACTATTTTTTTATAAAATAAATAGAACCAAACCCTTTTGCGATTAATATCAAGGTCAACTGAAGTTTTTTTGTATGATAGTATAGATTTTGTCCCGTCACCCTTATTTGGTAAATTTTGTGGGGTACTTAAAATTTTCAAAGATGAACAAATCTTGTGACATGTCTAAGTAATCGGTATAAAAATAGAAAATTAATGGCACTCATAATTTATTTTTTGGATGTCTTTAACCAAATACTTTAAAACGTTTACTGTTTCATTGGCAGTAAATTCAATTTCTGATCGTATTTTGTGAATAGGTGAAGGAAGAAGACAGATAATAAAAAAAACTCTTATGGAGCTGAAGTCAGAATTGAAAACCAGTGTTAACATTGTATTACATTATCTTGTTAACACTATAATAATTTGGCCTAATTCCAAAATTGTGAATACAAATTTTGTAAACACCATAAATCGTTTTTCTAAAACATGTTCATATATATACTATACTATCCAAATTGATATGCAAAAATGTTGATAATGTGTATGTGTGTGGGGGGATGGGGGCATTAAAACAACTTGGTATTAATTATTAGTGAAGGTCATTGTTTGAATTATAAGTGTAATAGGATTTTTTGTGTAATAATTATATGGATCTTTTTGGTATTTACAGTTTCTGTATCACTTAGGAAAAGAGAACAAAGAGAAAAATTATACATTTTTTTATAATTTCTCTAGGATGCTTATATTAAAATCATTTAAAATATATAATTTCCAAAGACAATTGATGTTTTGTTTTTAATTATTTCACAGCTGTATTAGATATTGATGTATTAAAACTAATTACTTTGCTGAGGCTCGCGCAATACATTAAATTACTACTTTTATTATACTATAAAATAATGAAGTAATAAGTAACGTAGTATGAAGCCTTTGTTTTATGTACGGTCACCAAATATAAAGCAATATTTTTTTTATTAAACTTTGACGTCCAATGGTGAAGACAGTCGATTAGAATTCAAGTTATAAATCGATCCTAGGCAATGTACTAGAACAGAGGTTCCAATTAAACTTTGTCAATCAGTACATACTTAGCCGTCGTCTGCCCTTTGTACGACTTCCATAACTTTGAAGTTAAACTTAAGAGGAATTAAAATTAACTTAAGTATTTGCTAATGTTAAATCCTTAGTCAACATTTCAACTGTAATTATTTCTTGTGACAGTTCTTTTTATTTTAGTCACGCTAAGAAAATGATATAAATACTATTGAGATATTGATTTTATATTTAAAACTATATTAAACATGTTTTAAAATTGATTATTAATTTATTAATGTTTATGGATATATTTTTAAAACAATTTATAGACATAACTTATTTTGTTGGTAATATTTATTAATGTTAAGAATATACGTGGACAAGCTAGGAATGAATTTGAGGAAAATTTTATTAAAACTATAAAAACTTATTTTGAAATAGTTTTTTAATTAATAATTATGATTAATATATTTTTGTTTTGTTTTATAGAGAATACCTAAATTTAACATATGTTGGTAAAATTATAAGTGAAAAATTAGTATTGAAATAAAAACAACCTAGTATCAGTCACACCTAACGGAATCAGTCAAACTATTTATGAATATATCATGTATTTGAATACCACGTGAGACATAATGGGATGAAAATGCATCTGAGAAATATATATTTTTTAAATTATTATTGATATTGGGGGTTAAATGTGACTTCTAGATATACTAGTATAGGGAACTCTAATGTTTAGAACCCCTCCAGCCCTAACTATATTAGGAAATGCACTATATAAACAGAATCAAGTGTAGATATCCCCTCTATATCAATCTATAATTTTTTATATAGATTAAAACATTTCAAAAGGACATTTCATAGAAGGGCATTAACTTAGATTGTTGAATTTCAAAATCTATCCAGCCGATTTATACCAAATATTAATTTTACCGAATCGCGAAAGGGTATTTTCTCAAAAACAATATCTCACCTGCAAGTAAGGAAACAAACCCTTAAACAACAATCAAAAAGATCAATATTGATTATTAAAGTCGAAACAACTGATTTGGATCATATTTTAGAAAAAAGTCAGATGTATTGCACAAACTAATAACCAAAAAGAAATATGTTTCTCGATCAGAACTAAAAATATTAATATGAGTACTAATCAAAACATGATCAGTTTTTCAGTATTACTCACGATTAGTCTTTATACTTTTTGTTTGTTGTTTGTAACATTGATTTAGGACTTTGACTTTTATAATTCACCAATCTTTTATACATAGCGATTATAGCATATTATTTGTATGTTTGTTTGTAAGAAATTTAATGCCGCGTTTGTGTATCTATTATATTGTTTATATTCTTATAAGTATCCTGTTAATTATTTAGTCCGAACAATTGAGCTTAACAACAACTTTATACCCCATTTTATGTAAATATTAACGACTACCATAAAACATACATTTTATACGAGAGTTGTGAGATAAATAATTATGGTTTAATATTCTGTAAACGCTAAAGTCCAGTCGTAAATCGCTTTCCTTGCAATATTTGCAACTAAATTCAGTTTAGGTCTTATTGTGTTGCTATATTAAACTTAATCTTGTTTATAAATTTAGTCATTAATATTGATATTAAAATCTAACTTTGTACGAAATAAAATAAAATAAGTTTAAAATTGTATTCACTTGAAGGGTATTTATCCACCTTAAATTGTGAAAACCAACTTAATAAACAAATCGAACAATGTTAGTTTCTTTTGTAAATAATTCCAGATCTGTAGGTCGACGCCGGTGAGGCCTCTGAAGGAGGCTTTCACAGCCCAGAACGGAAAAAAAAATTCCAAATATTACTTTTCATTTAATTACGATTTTATACAATAGTTTGGATAATTAATAGTCATATTTTACGAAACTGTAAACGAATTCGCAAAACTCATTTCGAGAAGTTAAAATTTTCATTGCTGCATGATTTTTTATCTATAACTTCAGAAGTTATATATTTGGCCAGATGACAATTGAGTTAACCTAGAATCTAAATTCTATCAAAATATAATGAAAACTATTAAAGTTAATTTTGTAATTTTAGTTACATGGGTTCTGAGACATTGTATGAGTGAAATATATTGAAAGTTGTGATAACAGATTATATTAAATTTAAATCCATGGTTACTTTTGTTTGTTTAACAATAAATTCAGAACGGAAATTTTGGGCAGATCTCAACCAATACATTTTCCTAGAGACTTACACTCTTGTAAAACTATATGAAAATCGTTAAAGTTCATTTTGAAAACAAATCATATTGCGTCTTAATCACATGACAGCTACCCCTAATTTAAATGATCGAATATTGGGAAAACAGTTTTGAGATGTAACCATACACAAGATTTTATCAAAGCTAGGTTAATCGTTCCTAGCTAATTAATTAAGATAATTAATGAAGAACAGGAAATATAATTTTATATATGGAACGTTGTGTATTTCTGTAATACGTATATGTTTAAAACTGAAAAGAAGGACACTTTAAACCTACTCTGGATATGATATACAAATAAATTTTAAGTAGAACTTAAGCATGTAAGATTACTGACAGCTTTGATGAAACTTAGTTCCAATCTCCAATTAGTTTTTCTCGACAGTTTGACGTTAAAAGGTTTTAATATTGACTTTCCACTGTTAGTTGCAGTCACGTGAAATGATTAAATCTTTGACTCCGTTATAGTTACAAAAGTTTACACTGCAGTGTACGCTATACATTATCAGTAAAAGTATAAAATATTAATTCCAGTTATTTATTACAATTTCCCTTGTGACGTGTGGAATTTAAAATGTGCAATTTGTATTAAATTTTAATAAAGGACCAACGGCAACAACAACATTTATAAATACAACCTACAGCAACTATAACAACCCAGTCATTCAAATCACTAAATAAAAAATAAACTGGATGAAAATTTATGTACAACTTTCAGTTAAGTAAATTAATGAATATGTTGTTGAATTTTACAGACTATCAGTTTTAGTTTATTGTAAAAAAAAAAATTAAAGTTGCAGAAACATTTAAAATGAACTATCTACGGCGTCTAAAAAATATATATATAATTTAGTAATTGGTCTTTAGTAATTGGTCAAAATCGAGGTTTTAATGACAGCGATCCAGGTTCATTTTTTTAAAATATTCTTTTGTTTTTTCCTAATAGTTTGGTTTATTTATCTTAACATTTCACTAAGATTTGTAAAATTTGGTAGAGTTGTTTTTGAGAAATTACGTATTTTATAACATCCCATTGCCTATTTTTGTGAGTTTTTACCAATAATTATCAACCGATGGTATTGGAGAGATGGCAAAAAATACGTTTTGTTTGTGTCCTTATGTGCTACACTTTCAAAATCGTTAGAGCCAATTTTGAGTAAAATGGTTCTTTTTCTTTTTTATGGCAGCTACCTCCAAATAATACAATTTCGTAATTTCAAAGTACAATCAATAAATTATTATGCAACCAACTACGTCAAGAAAATACATTAATAGTTATTAAACAATCTTATGTTGGTAGTATGGCGAATAAACCCGTCATATGCGGTTAGGTAACCATTTACAAGAACCAACTGCGTAGTCTTATTTGAATAAGATTATACGACGTCTTATGAATATAAGACATGTTTTTAATTGGTAGTCGGAGCCATTTAACATACAAGTCTCTATAGTTTGCATTTTAATCTACTGTATATCACAGTAGTTACAATATTAGAATAGGTTATTATATATTTCTATTAACTTTAGTTTCATTATTATTGTAACAGTAAATGCTACAAAAAATAGTACATAATCAACCCTGTCATACAAACTATAGCATTCTGATTTTAGTGAAGACTCTCTCTTGCATTCTCTTGGGACTTCCGACACAACCTCTCTGTACAACCTATATCACAGTTTCACCATCATATCTTCACCTAATTTGTTCATGCTAAACTGAGATGGTTTCTTGTTTCTTTCGAAGACTTGGTAGCTACTCAAGGCTCACAGTTCGGTAATGTACCTAACGACATGCCTCTCTATCACCTTGTGTTTCAGAAATCGTTAGGGTAGATGAGTAAGATCATCCTGTGTATTTATAATGAAATTTATATGTATATTAAAATTGACTTTTATAAATTTTGAGGTTAAAGCACAAGTACCAACTCAGTAATCTCTAAAAATTGTATATATCACAGAGGTTATTTATCGAAAAAGTTTATCAATTATATATATTTGTATAAAAATTAATTGAATTGTATATATAATTGCCTTTAATCGTATTATGTTTAATTAAAATAGGAAATAACAAATATAATATATAAATATTAAATTATTAACTTGTAATTTGCATGCATAATTATTCCTTTTTATTACTACGCTGGTTTATAAATTACAATTTGAACAATCCATCTTGGCTTAATTGTGCATGTTTTCAACAACAAACGATCTGAAAAAAATACACAACCGTGGACAAACTTCACAATTAATGAATAAGTAAAACCAGGATTACCCGAAACACAAAACAAAAAACAATTAATAAATTACTAATAAACAAATAATAATAAACTTATTTATACTAATAAATTCAGTATGATTATTACATTACATAAATTAAAGTGACATTTAAATTATTATGTACATTTCAATGACATAGTCATCATCCTCAGAAGTTTACATCTTTAATTCACAAAGGTGTTTTAAGTACTGACAGAACTAAATCAGCTGATTGTATTCCAGCGATATGTCTATTAAATTATCACCTCCAGCAGAAGTTTAAATATAAAGGACGAGTAGCAGTCATTTGCAATACTACGGTTCAAAAATCTAAGCTCATCCTTATTTAAATCCTAGCAATAAGTCTATACAAAACAAATGCGATAATTAGAAGGCATCACGATGTTTTGAATATCGGTAGGTTCCTGTTGAAACCTATACCTAGAGGGTTGTGTACATTGTACATGTTTTCGATTTTCAGGGAAGGTGCAGGGCGAGAAATAAAATAAAATAAAATTTCCATACTTAAATCTCGTTATTTTGTTTCATCATAGAAAGATATAGATTCCACCATTACAGGAAAAGAAAAATCTTGGACATTTACGTCGACTAGATTATCTGATTTAAAAATCTGTCCAAAGGAAGACTATCAAATTTGAATGAACCGTGAATTTAATTTCTCAAATCAAAGTGTCCCTTCCACATATATAACAAAACTATTAAATAAATCAAGAAAACTTTCTTAGTAAATTGATCTCTTTCGTTACAAATTACTTTGTATTTTACAATAATATGCTAGCTTATTACACATACCACCAAAAAGAGAATTATGCTTCTATGTCAAATTTAATTAAGGTCATTTAATTTTGTCCTATTACTCTCATTTTGTTTATTTTTTCCTTTTGTGTTTTGTTTGCTAAATTAACTTAGGTCATTGACTTACATTTCACTAAATATTTATCGATAACTATTTTAGTGATGTTTACACATTTGTTCTTTGGTTTATGAAAACAAATAATGCGATCTCTGTGTACCTTTTGTACTGTATTTTACATATCCCGTCTACCATTCCATCTCAACAATTGTGCTTCCAACAATCAGTTTATGTAAATATTAACGACTGATATGATGCATACATTTTATACGAGAGATGTATAGCTTAAACTTTTTGGCTTAATATTCCGTAAACAGTAAAATCCAGTCATAAACTGCTTCCCTTGCAACATAAAGAACTGCCTACAGTGTATTTTTATTGTGTTACAGTATTAAACTTAGTGTAGTTTATATATTTTTTTTAAATTTTAGTAATTATTATTGTTATTACAATATAACTGTACTAAATAACATATTTTTTAATTGTTCAACTTAAAGGGTACCAGCCAACTGATTATCTACTAAGTATCAGTTGGCTGTGCAAATCATTTCTAAAGTGCATCAGTTGGCTGTGCACCCCTAATAATTGTGCAAATCATTTCGAACTGACAAACAAATTTCTTCATTTATTTTCTGTACAGCAGTGAATTGTTCTTTAAAAATTCAGGGGTTTCACATTAAAAATAGTCTTTTAATGATAGAAATTTTAACGTTGATACGATTACAAGAATTTTAAATCGTGTAAATAATTTACGTTTCTACTTAAGTTTGTACTTTAAGTCATCGAAAAAGGTTTTACTAAATGTAAAATAGTTTTTTTTTTTTTTTTTAGTAATCGCTACTGATTGACAAACAGACACATATATGTTTGTTTCAAAACAACAAATAATCAAAATACAAAAATGGATTTATTTATAATGGGTTTCCTGATATTGAAAGGAATGCAACCGCTAATCTCCTTTTACAATTTTATTTAGACTTTGCTAGCCGATCTGTTACATCACTTTTCAGATTTCCCTGCTAATATTTGTTCCCAATATCTTTTCTTCAAGAAAGTCAAACACAATTATTTAATTCGTTACAAAATTCCATTGTATGTTTTCAATTTTTGTCTTACTCAGACATCTTATGATTCTTTAAATTTGATTTGGTTTTGTCAGTTCTTGAACTGACAATATATTATTATGGTTATTGAATATGTATGTATAGTATTATTTGCATATAGTACGAGTAAAATTAATATGTTTATGTTAAGTACAGTTTTAGGAAACTAATTATATTCTATTTGATTAATATATCATAGATAAATTATAATACATTGATAAAACTGAAAATAGCTAGCTCTTATAGGTCTAGTAACAGGTTTATGTTAAAACGGA
This sequence comes from Aphrophora alni, assembly GCA_963513935.1. Classification (NCBI taxonomy): domain Eukaryota; kingdom Metazoa; phylum Arthropoda; class Insecta; order Hemiptera; family Aphrophoridae; genus Aphrophora; species Aphrophora alni. Next base: position 90,656,681 of record OY740772.1, read on the forward strand.
ATCACTTCATCGCTTCCTGTATTTTAGTTGATCTGATTTTACACGTTTGTAAATTGACTTTGAAAGTACAAATCAAACAGTCAAAGTGGGAGTCAAAGTATTAACAAATGACAATTACGCCATTAATTAGTGTTGCGTGATACAAATGTCAAACATAACTTTGATTTGCTTTGATAATTAAATGTACGGAGGAAGACCTACTTTGGTTTTCATTGTTATAATTTAGTTGCATGTTGAGGTTATATATGTTGATGATGAATAGTTAACTTGATTGATATAAATGTATAACAAAGGTCTGATTGTTGTATGGGTAGAATGCAAACAGGGATCTAATAGTAGGGCACTAATGGAAAAATTTACAATATACTCTTTAGTATGGACAAGAAAAATTCAACTACTATTTTAAATGTAAATTCCAACCAAATACTTCATTGCGTGACTTAAACTGGACTGTGAGATCCCAGTTCTTTATATATTTCATAATTTACATAGATAAAAATTCGGGAGATTTTGAAATGTAGTTATAGTTACTCATCACTGTATCAGAATTGTTCACTCTAAAATATAAACAGTGATACCATACTGATAGTGAGTAAGGAAATCTCTAGAAGTTCCACTTGGATCTATGGATCTACAGCATCTTTTACGTAGTCTTGGGTTCGATTCCTTTCTTTCCAATCAGGTCTTTTTGTAACACTTGTTCTCTACTGACCCTGATGCTATCATAGTTTTCCATGGCTATGGGTATTTATTTCTTCCTTTTATATAAAAGGCAATGATGAGGTTCCTCCCATAAAAAAAAGTGGAATAGTTTCTATCTGCAATTTACAATCACAAATACTCTAAGAATATATCACTTTAAATTTGAAACTTTTATTTATTTATATAGTTTTATTTCTTATTTTCTGAAGCCACTTGTATTAATAATATGAGGAACAATATTTTTGTTTAAAATAGCAACTTCTGTTTTAAATCGACATTGTAACTAAATAGTAAATGGATATACAAATTTAAATAAATTAAATTTGTTTGGATTTAATTTATTTCGCTACTTTAAGGGGGTTACAAACTCTACGGACCGTTATAACGTTTCAAAGTCTCTACAAGACTCTCTTTAATATTTTTTAATACAGATAATATAAAATTTGTTTTGAAATACATTTGTATTAATTATATTAATAATTTACATCTGACAATAAAATTTTAACAACAACAAAAAATAACCAATTTAACAGATTTTTATTAAACTTACCGTTACCGAGAGAGCACAAGTTGCTTAATTTTCTTCTCTATTTCTGTTTTTTAAATGAAGAAAATGAATCCATAAAAAGTTTAATACGGCAATTTGGAACCGTAACTGCATTTACTTGTTTTAAAAAAAATTTACCTTAGTTTATATACCCTAGTCATCTCTTTTGTGAAATATCTCTACATAACTCAGTATATTATTTTATCTAAATAAAGTTGGTTTTATTTTAGCATCAAAAGTTACGAAGAAGGTGAATTGGTGGTACAGAAAAGGTACGCAAACAACTGGGGTAAAAGAAAAACTTTGCTTTGCATCAGTCTGGTGTAAACTATATACAAAAGGAACGATTTTATTGCTTTAGTGGAGAAAGTGAATCGGTTAAACTTCGTATGTAATAAATACCCTATCTTTATGGGATATGCATTTTTGTCACAATATATAATAGCCATATGTAAAACAAAAACATTTTTTTACAATCCTTCTTAGGCGAAGGTAAACTAGTCACAAGTATAGACACAAAACTATGTCATTATTATAGCAATTAGAATATCGATAAGAGAAAGACTACATTTGTCAGTAGAAAGAACAAGAAACTTAGAATTGAATGGATCAAGAGGATTTAAAAAATGAGAACACCGAAAATTTTATCAACAAATATTTCAAAATATTATTGTAATTTATCCATTTTCATTTACTATGTAATAAATTGAAATAGAATGTTTTGCCAAATTTTTTAAAGATTGTTATTGTTAATATGTTTTTGATTTTTAAAATCATTAATAGACCTTGATAGTACACAAGTAAGAAGATATATAAATCAGTAAGATATATGCAGAATATAGAAAAGTTTAGACTTTCTAATATACGCTGAAAAAGTAATAAATAATTTTTGTTTGTTTTTATCAAAGTGGTAGCCTCGTACAAATTGAAATTGAAACATAAGATGCTATAATTTACTTTTTTAAAGTCACAACTAAAAAGAAACCATTTTGCTTTTGACAATTGCAGATAATTTTTTATTCTTTTAATTTCTTAGTTTTTAACAGGGGACACAAATATGAAGTGTAACTGGCTAACGAAGAAGATATAAAGCTAAGAAACAGACCATTGCTATTTAGATAAATCTTTTATAACTGAAGTATCTCGATTTAAGTTTGAATTTAAAATTAGGACAAATTGTTATAGATACCAAAATTTACAGTTTCAGTTTTACGTAACTCATTATCAAAAATGAAAATAGTTTTACATAATACAGCGTTAATAAAAACTACCAGTTTTTGACATTGTACTTAAATTGTAAAAAGGATATATTTTATCTAAAATACACCCAAATATTTATATTTTTCAATTAAATTATTTGTTTTAATTCTATTTACTATATTTTAATGTGAGCCTAATGTTTACCTGCTCATTAATCTTCCAATAATTAGGCCAAAAAGCCTGACCATCTTTATACCATACAGACACAGGCATTATGATCGACCTATAAGACACTCAAGAAACCAAAAAAGATCTTTTTTTTTTTTAACATTACAATAAACTAAGATAATCATATATTTTATTCTCTACCGTAAAATACAAGACGATTCCGTTGTTATGGAGTATAAAATAAGCATTTCAGAAGCAATTGTAGCCAATCCAAAGAGAGAAGAGTTTTATGACAGTAATATAGAGTTAATGTATGAAACATTATACTGTATCATCTAGACAATCTTTCAGGAGTCCCTCTGGAGATGGAACTTCCTAGTTCTGTTAAATGTTTTACTAATTTCTAAACTAACGTTAAAACGCGTTATAACTCATAATGCTAGGTTGTAAAGAAATGTCACATTTGAAGCTAAAATTCAAAACGTAACAAAAGTCGTATTTTCAACTACTTTTTATTAACGTTATTTTTTTAAAAACATATTTATCTTTTCTATACAGGGGAATATTCCTAATGTGAGTTCTCATATGTTTAGTTCAAAATAGTGTCACAAAATGTGATCTCATCAAACGAACTACTAAGTAATAGATATCTAATATAAAATTAAAATCCTTTACTATCTCGTCATTTGCTGGGGTGACAATGAAAAGTTTTGTCTTTCAATCAAAACAACGTTTTTTATAGTTTATATATTATGGCGTCACGAGCTCTAGTTTCAGTCTGGGTTGTAAGCCAAAGTTAAATTTAATCAATAACCCTACATAAGACCATCAAACTTTAAAGAATTTTAAAGAAATACACAAGTTTATAAAACCAATAATCCCAAAAACATAATTAAGCTTCTCGGTCAATTTAAACTTTCCAATACAGTAGACCAACTCCAGTTCTATTAATTAGCTGTAAAATCATCTGCGCGTTGCTGCAGTTTGCTGGACTTCAAAAATCCTCCTCCCTGCATTTAGACTAACCAAATGACCTGCAGTAGGTGTGCGGTAGTTAATAGTTTCACTGTCAAACCCACATATTGGTAGCATCTGATAGACTTTATTTCCAGGGCTGAAAATATGTAATGATTGCGAGCCGAAAACACGTCCCATTCTCTTGTGGTTTTACCAGCCAATAATGAATCTTTAGACCAGGCTTTTATGTTTATGCTTAATAAGAAATTGACGAAATCGGTTCTTTCTTTCCCTGATTTAACCATGTACCTTACAGTTCCACAATCTTGCAGTTACTGAATCCACAAGCTAGTTCCGGTCGTACAAGGCTTTTTTAGCAACCTGTCAACCCTGCTTGTTTCCTTCAATTTCTGAGTGCCAGAAACCCACCAAAACGGACAATACTGACGGATGATAGGACAAGATGAACACAAATCTTGATAAGACCTGAACAGAGCCAATTTGTTTCATTTACGCTTGACTCTATGAGAGAATTTGTGTCATTTATCTTTAATACCCTTCTCTTTTGACGTATTTCTACATTGCTCATATTTCAACTTGAAAACTGAAACGTCCCTACCTAAATCGGCTTAGAAACGTGTACCGGTAGATTCACAATACACATTATATGAAAAACTTTTATATGGGATTCATTCGTCTGTACACCGTCTGGATTGACTTGGATTACCATTTGAGATATTCTGTTTCCTTCCTTCTCGTGACATTTGGGTCATGTAAAGTCAAACTGAGCTGGCACGCTGACAGATGACATATCCAACTCTGAGTTTTTCAACACCTTCTAAATCAACGATAGTATGACCCACTCCAGAGACTCCATGTCAGAGCTTATTAGACGGTAGAATTCCAGGCACTTCATTAGCATATTAAAAGGCATACAGAGCTGCTGTGGAAGTGAATTTGAAAATCCCAGTTATTGCCAACTTGCTCTTTACAATTTGTTGTGAATATTACTAACATAAAAAACAATAACATTGTATTTAAACTCAACTTTAATATATATATTTTTTTAATTCAGTCATAAACAATCAATATTTTTTTTTAATACCCGGAAGACAGGTACCTAAAACGTGATGTGAAAGGTGAACATAGTGCTCAACATGTACTAATATTTTGAGTTTCGTGGACATAGGATCTCGATTGAAGATGTACATAACTTTGTAAGCAATATTCCTAAACGATTTTGACCAATAAGTAAACAAACTATAAGCACTTACTCCGCACCAAACTGCAAAATTACAATGTTCTTCACGTAACATTTGATAATCAAATTTCTCTCTACTCTAATCACCACATCACCATTATTATCGAAAAACTAAGTATTTAATGACACTTGCACCCCCATTAAAAATTCCTAAAAAATAAGGAATTACCACCATCTTATCTACTTTAGAAGTTATCTTGTTTCAAATGTTTGCATTCCTATTACAGAACACCGCAGAATATTCAATCGTTTATGATTATTCAAAACAATAATGGGGCTCGTTGTTGAAATGATCTAGATGGGACTGTAGGAGCTCAAATCTTGGGTAATCTTAGAAAGCGATGGGCTACTTCAGCTTGGAATGCACAAATAGAAAAACAAACTACATTATTTGTTAACCATTCTTTTGTTGAATTTTTAATATAATTTTAAAATAATAGAAAACAAAAATTGTAAAGTTTGAGGTATAGCTTATATTTTTCTGACTTTTCTCAATATTTACAAAAATTGAATTTCAATGGAATGAAGTCAGTATAGTCTCAGGGGAAAATTACATATTTGAAATTATTTTCTGTTTGGAGATTCAAAAGCATATTGGCGAACTTACTCCAATGTATGTTCTTTTGTTCCTTAAGAATATCTTCTTAAACAATGTTTGAAACATTTGTATTTTATAAATACGAAGCTAAAAAGAAGAAGCAACATTATGCTTTAACTCCAACATACGTCCAACATAATAAATCCTATCTCTAAACCTAAGTGGATAAGTGAAGGTAAAGTGGGATTGGCTTTTTACAGCAGACATTTGCTATTCTGTATTCGTGTCTATAGATAGCCGGGCTTCTCTAAATTAGTTGGAAAAAGTAGTGAAGATAACTTTTATAGTTTTATATTCTATATACATTTATAGCAGGAATAATAAAATATTTTCAATCAAAGGTTTTTAAAGCTCGGGTTAGAAACACACATATCAGTCTGGATTTTGTATTGATTACGCAGTCTGTAATTAGTGCATTTGTAAAACACAGTTGAATTATTTTTGTTATGAATTTATGTAAACAATATTACAAAACATATATTAAATCTTTAAAATATAACAATGCAGTGTCATCATTGAAAGGGTGAAATAAAAACGTTGGATAAACAATTAACCTCACATAACGTAATTAGTTCGAACGTGAATAAAAGTTTTATTTTTGTTCACGAAATAATACTATGAACAGACTATATGACAAAATCAAATATAGACTTTTTTTTCAAATTTAAAATCGTACGTGTATTTAAAATCGTACTTACCTTCGGGGCGTTCTGTACTTAATACGAGACAAATATCTTTTAATGTTGTCATGGTTTAGATACTACTCTATCACATTCCCTATCTCTTCTCTATATTTACCAACTGTTATTATTTTCCGACCCTGACGCTATTAGAATATTCGAGAGCTAGGGTAACACATTTTATATTCTTTTCATCCTTTTTTATAAGTCGATGATGACCAAAATGTTTTTTTTTTACCTTTATCAACAAGAGAAAATAAACAACAGCACAATTAAAAATATATAAATGGTTACGTGGTTTCAAAAGCTGTTTTACTATGTATCGATATATTTTAGTTGTACTTTTCCAACAATAATATTTTTGAAACAAAATTTTTCGTAATGATTTTTAGTTTTGCTGCGTTTAGGATAAAATTGTATACTTTTTTTGTTTTTAAAAGATGGTAGACAAATTCACGCTTCTGTCAAAAAAATAAGTAACTTTTCTTTTTGGAAATATCTAAGATCGAAATTTGTTAAATATACATATTCTTATGTCGTCGATTTGTTGGATATGTTATAAGTTGTTTTCGCCAATATTTTATTACGAGTGTCTAATTGTAAAATACGAAGTCCCTATAAACTACAGATTTCAAAATCCTGATAAAATTTCGAGAATCGTTATCTCCTACACTCCCAATCCTGTTCATAAGGATTACTTCCATGTAAAGTTAGGATAGTAATTTAGGTACTACTGGAGTACTTGCATGTTTACATTAGAAAACAACGGGAGAGGTAATTCCTAATTTTTGTCCAATGTCTCAATAATCAAGGAAACATCCAAATTATATAAAAACAGTTCGAAAATCTACAATATTGTCTTATTTTTAGCCTTCCTTTTTTTATGGTTTCCTTCGTATCAACTTCAGACAGAATTCGTTAAAGGGTTACAAATGTTTTATGAGTTTTAAAAGAATCGTGGAAGAGTAAAATTTTAAAAGCTCCGCAAAACCATCAAACAGGCAGCTGATTTATTAATGTCACAATTCGATCTTCTTCCAACTAAAAACAAGATTGTATCCATGGCCGAGCTCTCCCACTCCATTCGTTTCTGTTACACAGCCATACTTCTCGTGTCAACAGAAAGTATGTCAGTTTCTTCCATAATCTATATTCTTCTATTGTTTGTTGTAGGACTATAACAAACCGTCAAAGTTTACCGTAGCTCGTTAGTGAATCACCGGTTAGAAGTGTATGTCGTTAAAAAACGTGTTTTGAGCGTAAAGTCTTTTTATACGTGAACTGCATGGCGTAATATGTGTTTTTGTGTTTTGTTTGAATGTTTGATGATGTTGTGCGATCATCCCTGAAACGACAGTAGGTATAAGATGTGAGATACCTCAATAAAAAGGATTAGTTAAAGTACATTATTACTGCAATTAAATTTTTACTAATTTGTTAGCTAACACATTGTAATTAAACCTATAGGAAATTTTCTCCGTTTATAATATTATAGTAATTTCGTTGTTTAAATTTAAATTCCTTATCTGTGCTGACAGAGGGATACTGTCACGACCTGATTATACAGTCAACACAACGATAAACTGAAATACAATGACAATAATTTATACAAGTCAATAATCAAAACAAGACAAATATGGAAATGTCACTGATTGAACAATGGTGTTTAATTTGTGACACTGACACGACAGTTGTGCATCTATGCGTCACGTTGATAATCTACCAATAACAACATTAGCTCAAAAATTTAAACTAATATGCTGTGGTGTATGTGTGTGTGTGTGTGTGTGTAAATATATATATATATATATATATGTATATATATATATAGTATTCAGAACTATAGTTCAAGGATAGATGCATTGATGACGAAACTAACTGATGTAGCTCTCTGCAAATCTTATAAATTTCTTATCGAAAATTAAAGATTAAGTGATTCAATATACTGGAATTTGTTGATAATTACCCAAACTATATTTTTTAGCAGACATAAATTGTAAATTTTCTATATTATTACAAGATATTTACCGATTAAAAAAGATCAAACAACAAATTTAAGCTGAAGAATTTTTTTAAAAATCAATAGTCGAATTGAGTTTTGATTTTTAATAAATTAAAATTGGTAGTTTTCTGAAAAATGTAAATGTAAATATACAGTTTAATTATTTTGGATAAATCTAAAAATAAAGTTGTTAAATTATAAACAAAAACGTAGATTTTAGAATTTAAAAAACGCAGTTTTTGAGAATAACTTCCACTATCTATAATAGCTCATTTTCTGTATCTTAAATATCTGCAAAGAAACTGTTCAGAAACATATATATGTAGCCACAAAAAACAACAAAATTAATTCGAATCATATCACTTCAAAGCTGTTGAGTATTTTCAGTTTGGAAGATAACTTATAAAACTTTTACTATTGATCTTTACACATTGCCTCTAAATATTTAAACACAAAGAATTGGATAAAACTCAACCTACATTCAATACAGTTGAGCAGTATGTATTTGATTGGGTCTGCAGTATATACAACTGCAGTACTTTATTTATTCTTCTTAACTTTTAACCTGTACAATCAACTTGTCGATACAGTGCTGCAGTGAATTAAAAAAGACGGGAGTTTCTCTCCACCCCTCTCCTAATATTTGTATGTAAACTATTTTTGCAAAATTATTGTTCGAATCTTATACACAAATGAAAATCAATATAAAATTTCTCTAAGTTATCATTAAATTTTGGAAATTTCCTATATATATATAAAAATTTTAAATATAAAATATAACAATTTCGGTTAATCATTAAATAGCATTTTTCTGTTAACTCTCTTTAGAACGAATGATCGAAATTTGTATAGAGATATGGAATAAAAACATTTTATTTCCTATTTTATAATCTATACTTGGGAAAACATTCATAATAGTAGAACAAATTTTAGTTCATAGTTTTAACTACGCCCATTGATCGGAAGAGCATCTTAATATACAAAATTGCTGTCAAGAAAGACTAAGTGGGGTTTTTTCATTAGTAAAGTAGGTTGCGATCAAAAAAGTAGAGATAAGCTGGTTCCAACATGATCTGACGTTAATCTGCATCTATTTACGTCGAAAATGGTTCAATAAAATCTGGAACATCTCAGTTAGTAGCAGCTTAAATCCATTTGAGCTGTGAAGTAAGATAGAGTGGGTGGTTTGTATCCTTGAAGGAGGCTCTGATGTCGAGTAGGTACTGTGAAATGGGTGATTGGTACCCTCCGTTGTCAAGTAGATGTTGAGCATACAAAACCAAGAACTATTTACATAAAATTTCTATGATCATACTACTGGAAACGTTTCCTCGAAGAGACGTTTAGCATCTTTAGTTTACGTTAAACACGTACGGAAATGTATTAAGAAAACCCTTCCCTAATTTATATTTTACGATACATTTCAGATGTAAAAATTAATACCTTATTAATGTTTCGCAAAACTTCTTGTGTTTTTATTTTACAAAATATCAAAATTGGAAACTATAGAGTATAAAAATAGATTTAATTTAACTATACGAAGTTTTGTCTAATATTTTGAACTGAGAATTCAGACTAATGAGCGCAGGAAACCATCATTGCAGAAAATTCTAAATTTAAATGTAACTCATATTTAAATATGTCACTTGTATTTTCTAACTTAATAACTATTATATTTCAAAAGGGTAAATATTTATTTTGATTTCTTTTATATACCAATTTTTATGAAACACGTTTTATCAAAGTTGCTCAGACAAACACAGATACTTGTTATTTTCTGTCTAACTTAAGCCAAAACATCATCTTAAAGTTTCAATTGACAACTTTACTTTTCTTAAATTTACTAATTTTTAAGAAACTAAGTTTGTCTTTGCATTCCAAAGATTCTAAACAGTAGGTTCCCCACTACCTTTGTCTATAATAAATTGAAACTAAAATGTTAACACGGCGAATAATAATTTAATATTCGAATAACAGATGAAAAGCTGCATTACTAATTATTAAATTACAAGAGTCACCAGACCTTACAACCTCCATCAGGTACAATTAGTTGCGTACGCTGGTTCGAATCCGATGGATGAATTTCCTACAAGAGTTTTATTATTCTACTAATTTTCCATCTTTATTAGTTTAACAGGGATAAAATGAAGTCGTTCACCAAAATATAATTGTAGCAAGTTGCTGTGGACATTCCATCATCATAAATTTAATACAAACATATCCTCTAAATGTAATGTCCAAAAATTGGTTTCTATAATAATAGAAAATTGGTTATAGGACTTTTGTAATAAATATTAGATTGAATTGCTACAGTAAGGAGTCTTACACAGTACTATAAGTTTTTTAAACAGTTACACAGGTTTTATGACCAGTAATTGTTTATATCACTACTTTCTTGATGTTGTCTAATCTCTTAAGGACTACGTAAGTATCATTGTATTAAGAAGGTTTCTACTGAGCTATGCTCGTGTGAGTTTTAGATCCAAACGGGTCTCAAAGCTTTACTTATGTGAGGAAGCCTCCACTCGCTACGTTCGTGTCGGTGATTTGACCCTCCCGCATTATATAATTATAGTGGAAATTACATTTATGACAATAACTTCGCTAGTTGTCATAAGTGGGATTGATACCATTCAAGTATAATGATATCTGCATTTTTGTATTTAACTTTGTATGTTATAAAACACGAGATATGTACACATATTCTTTAAAATGGACGCCATTTTCACTTTATTTCAATTCGATTTTTCTGAATTTCAATATGGTCGTACCATGAGCACAATTTAGTCTCCTATAAAACATTTCATTTTCCTATGTTAGTTTTACTAACCGCTATCGTGCTTACTTATAGACGACAAGGATGACTGATGATGGCTGTTTAAATAACTTTTTTGGTTTCACGAGTGAAGATTAGTCAAAACGACAAAGGTAGAAATGTTTAGCGTTCACCAAATCTAAACTATACTTCGTATACTGGGTAAGTAATATATATATATATATATATATATATATATATATATATATATATATATATATGCTGATTAAAACAGGTGTGACCACTGTTTTATTTCATAAAATACAAAAATTACAAAAACGCTTTAAAAGATAACTCCAAGATTTTTTTAGTTAAAATTAGAGGTATTGCCAGGTATTTCATATTAGCCACCATTTTCCAATTTGGCAGTCAGCACTATATTTTCTTATGAAAACCCCTATTTTAAGGGTTTTTTTTTAATTCTTAGCTATTGATAGCTCTAACCTTTTAGAAGTTAGAGACACTTAAATGTTTCAAAAGTTCAAGCTTTTTCCAGTGACGATTTTCTTTATTTTCAGTTTAAACTAGAGCTAACAAATTTAAACTAGAGCTAGATAAAAAGATGTAATATCACTACTATTATTTTTATTTGTTCTGTAGGCTGAGTATAATAATGTTATCGAATGAAAACAAAAATCATAATATTCTGGTAATTGTCTAGAATATCTACTGGCTTACCCCAGCCCTTTAAATGTATTCTACGTTGTGAAATAAGGACGAATTGAAATATTAAGCACTGTTAATACATATTTCCAATGCTATAATATCTTAAACACCCAGTAATAATTATAAACTGGTGTAAGCGAGTATGTGTTCTAGACAATTATCTAAAAAGTTGCACAAAATCGTCTTTTGAGTCATTTTTAGGATGGATTTTTAACAGATTTACTTTTATTGGATTTCTTTAAAAACTGATCAGTACAAATTTGCATAACATATGTTTTAGAGAATGATACTTAACAGTGTCATTATTTTTATACAGGAAAATTGTCAATAATTTCTCAAATATGTAACCATTTTTGTTGTGCCACGTGAGTAAATATAACCAACAAAATGTTGCTTTTCAAACTTTTAATATATTTTTAATACCTTACAGTCTATCCGTTTTTTTCAATTTAAATTAGGTTCGACTGCTTTAGGCACGGAAAATGGACTTCTGAATACGCCTTAAACCTTTTATGACCACAACTGTGAGCCCTAAACGGTTAGAGAAATCGAAAATAGCCGAGAATAAAAAGTCTTAAAATAATGTGATTTATCCAAAATAGGTTAAATTTAGAGCTGACGAGAACATTTATTGGAAGATGTATTTATATAATATTATATTATAATATTTTCGTTATTAATTTTTCTATATATATATATATATATATATATATATATATATATATATATATATATACATACATAATATAAGGAAAGCCAAGCTTACCGAGTGTTGTCGTTTGGGGAAATGATTTTCCTCACCATGTTCAAGAATAGTCACTATGCCGTGAATAATATTTATTTTATATTAAATATTTAACATTTAATTTTCAATCAATTCCAACCTAATATTTTATATTTCACCATCAAATATTAAATAAAAAGTATTTAATTCCCTCGTAAATCACAATCTGGACATTTGGCCAGAGCTTCAACATATCCATCTATTACAACCCACCGTCTCTATGTTTGTATAAATTAATTACTCCATGTTAACTTGTGCCAAATGTTGTTCATAAATTCTATGCCTTGTTTTATGAAATCATTTTGATTTATGAACTGCTTTTAATTAATGGGTGTTTGTAATGAAACTATACGTACAGAATATTACTAAATAGAAACCTTATTTAACTTCGGAAATAACTTAGATTGAAATAAGTTGATTGACGTCATCAAGGCCCATTCTTCATTATGTTACGTAAGGAAACCTAATGTTTTAAATATCTCGTAACTATTATAAAGAGCCTCAGCGTTTGTGAGAACAAGCGTAACAATCCTGATAGACCCTAACTAGATCTACATATTTTTATATGGAGTCTTAAGTTACAAATTTCATTTTTCTTTCATTTTGTTGGTTGGTTTTTCCTTGAAAATTACTGTTCTTCCCTTCCAACTGTGACGCTTTAGTGTCGAGGGCTGTATTTTTATTTTTAGAAAGTGAAGGATGATTTTACGCCTTTAAATTATTTAAAAAATATTTTATAAAAAAAAAAACTACTTACCTTTAAAGGTAGCTTCCACTCAGTACCCACTTTCTACTTGACTTTGGTAACTCAGTTGAAATCGTAATTTCCACAATGTATGGTCATTTTTTCTTACTTAGAAACTTAGAAAGATTGAAATAGATGACAAAATCTAAATTGAAATATATATATATATATATATATATATATATATATATATATATATATATATATATATATATATAACATTATATATTATTATATATTATATATTATATATAACAACATTAAATTATTAGCAACTTAATATTTTTTTTGAACTTCAATAGGTTACAATATGGTCCACTAGGGTCCCCCATTATTAAATTTAAGAGATTAGATAAATTTCTGCTGATGTGAGTCGACGGCGTAATAATGGACAGGTGGTAAACTGGACATATTCGATCATAAACGGAGATAAAAAAAGAAAAGCTGTTTTTATGTACAAACTCTGTGAAATTGTAACATATTTTCTTTTTTCCACTCATTATCCTTAAAGTGAGTATTTCCCCAATTACACAACCTTAAAATATACATAAAGGTTGATACAGTTCAATTTTTAGTTTGTCTTCTTAAGAAAAAGCACTTATTGTGTATATATATATATATAAATTTCAATTCTACTCAAATCTGAAATAATCTTCTAATACCAATATCACTAAAAGTTCGACTGTTAGAGTAAAGTATCTGCAAAATTCCACTAAAAACTGAATTGAAATTGTATTAAAATAAATGAAAGGAAAATAAAAAATCTCAAAACACAGTGTTCTACATTTTAAAAATTCTTAGTTAATTAAATAAATACAATTAGTTATACTAGTGAATTTATAATTAGGAGTATCACGTAATAAAATGACTAGTTATACTCTAAACAAAAAAATATAAGTAACAATTTATAGATTTAATTTTACAGATTAACCTCACAAGCTAGACGGTATATTGAAGATAAAATTACAAAATCTGATCTAACAAAGACTACTAACAGACAATAAACTAATTTATTCGTTGGCTTGTATGTCAGAATTGGGTAAGAACCAAAATTAGAGTAATCCCACTTCAAAAATTGTAATTTACAGTTAAGTTGGGGGGGGGGCTGCTACTAAAGAAATTCCATTTAGTCTTTCTGTTTCTTGTGTGTTCACTACGCAGTTGATTTTCAAATGCATGTTCCAATCTTTATTGAATTTAGTTATAAGGTATACCATATGTATACCATGGTTATAACATATGTGACTATACCAAACGATATGTGTACAAATGGTTATACTTTATTCTCAGTTTCAAAATGCCGGTTACTGAAATATGTTACTGTACGGTTCGAAGGCATAGAGACAACTGTAAGTAGCCCCCACCGAAGTATTAATACGATCGAGACATGACAAACAGTCGTGTAAAAACATTCTCAAGGGTAATTATTTCCTGGCCAAAAAACAGACTTCCACACCTGCTGCATCTTGTATCTTTTCATTTAAATAATTAAAACTTTTCAACATTTCATACAGTTACACAAATAGTAAATAAATTTAAATAACAGTTGATCGATTTTGGTCATTATGATTTCCTGCAACACTTTGTGCAACTTTCTACAACATGTGTATGCATTAATGTGAGTAGGAGTAAAATATAAGGAGTAGTCGGATCGTTTGATCTACCAACGAATTGGGTAAAGAAATCATATTTCCAAAGATCATTAACAGCGATGAGTAAAGCATAATATTTACAATAACTGTGAACCCAATAATTGTAAATCAACCACGATGCAAGAAATAAGCAATCCATGTAATTTATAACATTTATTATTTTCCTTGCAAATGTGTTTTGTTCAAGTGTACAGTAACTACGGTGTTATTTTGTGTTACTTCTTGGTCTATGATTTGTGTACACCGTATCGTCAGATTGTAGTCACATTTTGTTTACAAATTATAATGAATTATTAAAAACTTTGAGGGAGTGAAACCATTGGTTCAATGTCTTTTCTATATTATGATGTTTATCAACAATATTAATTACTACATTGTGTATAAAATTATAAAAGATAAGTTAATTACGACACAATAATAAAATGTAATTTGTAATCAATTGCTAATATTGCAAGGGAAGCTAACAAAAAATGTATCTCTATATTTCTATTGTGCAATTTATATTTTAGACGGGTGGATAATATTTACATAAAAAGGGATGATATAGTAAACAACATACTTATATAATAGAAAACATACTGTAACCTGTAATACCTTAAATACCCTAAACTAACCTTAAATTAACCTATCTGAAGATCCAAGGACAATACCAACTTCCGAAAAAACATAGAAGTTTTCCTTTAACAAATAAAAAGAAAGAACGTTTAAACGGTAGTTTTATGACTATGGGTAGATCTTTAATATACGAAATTCTTATGTAAAACATATTTGATTATCAATTTTTATAACATATTCAAATAACAAAACCTACAAGTGAGAGCACATTTAATTCTTTACGTTATTATTGAGAGTCGTCACTGATTTATTAAAAGAAAAAGATAATATGTTAATTTGTATTATATTATATTTGATACACAACAAATTGTATTACAATGAATAACAACAAATTGTAATGAACAATTCATATTGTTTATATTAGTAATAAATAGTATTTATTATTCCTAGAAACGTGTCATAGTTTGTGAGATATCTAGTTTATAAATTGTTGGTATATTTATAGTACGAACATATAAATTAATCCATATTTACCAAAGTGGAATAAGTTATTAAATAGAGAGAATTATAAGTTTTTTATCACTTTTGATATTTTGTAATGCTAAAGTGTAAATAACCAGCAATAACATTTCTTCAATTGACTAAATTTAATGTTATTTTATTTTTACAGCCTACATTTAAGAAATGTAAACACTAAATATTATGAAAATAAGGGAATGAACAAGTTCTATATAACTTAACTATACTATTGATAAATGCATGTTGCAGATTGAATGTTCTGTACGGTGTACCAGGTCTCACGGAACTTCCTAATACTGCTGTGGAACAAGTCAGTTGCCTGTAGTCCTAAGAAATTAAAGCAATTTGTGACTGTCATACCACACAAAAATGTTGGCATGTACGACAACGTTCGCACTTGAAGTAACATAAAACTATCCTTTCAAACGTTACTTATATGTCCCTAATATTACACGCAGTATTTAAGACTTAGGGAGCAATATTTCTTTCTTTGTGTCTTCTTTGAAACTTTAATTTGCTTCCCTCTATTATATTCAACCTTAACTCAACCCAGTTAAACTTATACATTACCGGATAAGGGTTAGAAAAACAAGTTACCTTGTTAATATAATTAAATCCAACTTGTAATTCAATTTTATTCTAATCAACCAAACCACTTCCTAGGATGTACTTTTCCTTCATTTTTATAAATGGCAAGGGGATGAATCCTTTAAAATGTCTGTTTGAAAATAATTACACACTTTAAGAGTTTTTTTTTTAACACTAAAATATGTCAAAGGAAAAATAACAATAGATAGAAAAAATATTAAATAGAGTCTTGTGTAAAGCAATGTGATTTAACGTCTTTTGGAAAAGGAGTAATTGGGTGAAAAGAGGATAAATATCTTGGTGGGAAAAGGTATTTAAAAGTAAGCTGTGTATTTATTATTAATGTGAAATAATATTACCCTAGACACTTCACACTTCAGCCTAAAAAGTTTTGGGCACTTCTTTCTGGCAAGCTTATTTATATGCTTTTAGTTAAGGGCAGGATTTTCCGACCCAGGTTGCTTGTTACTTTAAAGATCAGATCTGGGCCGAAGATCAGATGTCTTGTACGTCCTAATGCTTCACACTTTAAAGTATATCTTCTGCAGTTTCTAGGTTCTGGTCCATAGCTGTTTCCACAATTAATAATATTTGTAAAGTGGGTAATTACTATGAATAGTCTCCGTCTAATGCACAATCATTATCCTTGTACGATTCATCCATCGGCATGGATTAACAATAGGATTACCCTAAGGTCACTTTACTCCTTAGATTAGGAATGTTTATGGACCTCCCGGTCTAGATCCGCTTTGTATTTTTTTTATTTTTTTTTTTTAGACGGGTCTTCTCGAGCAGGATGAAGCTTTTCGCTAGCAACAGCGGCACTGAGGGTAGCTTCCTCTTATGTAGATGTGAATATCATCCTCTGCTACCTCCGACATTAATTGTCCTCAATATCCTAATCCGAAACTGTGTATTTAAATCTAACTTTTTCGCACACACACACCTATCCAATAAGTTATGTAGTAATCAAATATATTATTCGTCGCCATCTTTTCAAAACTGTAACCTTACTTATAGTAATCAAAGGTATTAAAAACCACCTGAAGAATACTAAATCAATCTACACCTCTTTTCATATTGTCTTGGGTTATCTCTCTCTTTCATCTTTCCTATCAGGTCTCTCTTGACCAATCTTGTTCTCTTCTGACGCTGACACTATTAGAGGATTGGAGGACCAGAGGTCTTCATTTTGTGTTATTTTCTTCATAAGGCGATGACAAGCGAAAGGTTTTACGCCATTAAACAACAATAGAACCGTCTTCATTATGTAAGACAAAAATAAATAATTACTTATTGGGTTTTTTTTAGCATCCTGTTACTTACGGCCGATATTTAGACACTGAAATAACTCCATGTCAACTATATCTGATTTAATGGAAATAATGAGACGATTATTCATTTCTACGAAACAGCTTTAATTGCGACATATGTTTCGCCGTTAGGCATTTTCAAGCAACTAAATTGAAAACAAAATTTTAATTTCATGGAATTCAGGTTTTTATCATGGAATTCCATCATGTACCGACTGTTGTAACATTAAATTATATCTGATTTAATTTATACAACCTATATTTTAAACAAATACTGTATATAAATTCATTAAAAAGCTTAAGCTCTTTGGTACCATAAAATGATTCAAATTAAAAATAGTTATTGAATGATATCAATTTTTGAGGGGTCAAAATTCTTTTCTTTTTTTTACACTTATTTTTGAAAAATAATTTTAGGATTTTAATTCTTTAATAAAATTGATGAAGATTTTTTGGGGAGATTGCAACCAATACGCCTTAATTTTTAACTAAATTTGAACAAAATAATTCAAGTATTTGATTTGAGAAAATTTCAATTTTAAGTTTAGGTTTTAAATTAACAAAATTTATTAAGGTATTATCAAAAAAGTATTAAACAATGCCTCCAGATATAAGAAAATATTAATTTATTTTGTCTATGCAGAAAATTTAAAACATAGCCCATTTGTTTGGACTGTAGACATGATTCCAAAAACTTTTTTGTACTCTGGATCTGAAAATCGATATAATCACGAAAAACTTGACTTCGAAATTTGACTTATCAAACTATTTCCTAAGTATTTGTGAAAACGTAAAATAAACATTTAAGCCATACCATTTCTTTATCCAATAACATATAAAAAGATGCAATTTTCTTTCTGTTGTTAATAACTATGGTTAAATGTGCTCTAAATATATGATCGATTTAACCCCTTTATTGTACTTCTTGGATACCTTCCCTATTAACAGACGAAGAATACTAATAAACTAGGAGATTAAAAGTAAATCTTACAATCTAGAAAAAAGACACAGTTAGATTTCTGTAACTAGTTCCTGAAATAACTCCAACATTTTTTGTCACTTATATTTTCAAATCAAATTATCAAATTTTAATATTCTTCACCTTACTGGAGAGCTTCTAAATAATAATATATTTGTTGTACTTACGTCTGCTCATAAAAAATTGTTTCAATGCATTACGGTCATTTCGACTATTTATTCAGCCATGGTCACATGCGTTATTTTCGGTACTATATAAAATTATAGTGTATATATATACCTCGTCAACATTGTTATAAAATCATTTAAAACATTAGTACGTATTTGACACACATTTATTACACTAACACATTTATTTACACACTTTTAATTTCTTTTAAAAACACTTGTTTAGTTTATACGGAAATAACTTTACATAATCGACCGTATCCTGCTGTGATTAAAACTGTACTGACCCGGCTTTTTGTCAATCAGCCTTTGCTTCTAATCTCGATAGGAGATCGAATAATACATTCGACTGGAAATTTTGTTTTTCATTTAGTATATCTGTCGGTGCATTCTTTCCGTGGGTGTAGATTTCATATTGTTCTTGTACGTCCATATATTTGCCTTTATGACAGAATTGCAATATTTTCATATTCGTGTGTATGTCTCGTGTGTGCATGTTCGTTTATAAGTGTGGTCAGGTCATAATATATCAAGTGTTCTGCAAAAGTTGATTTTATTGTTGTATATGTTTTTTTTATAATACATCCTTTTTTTATAATACACATCCCCAATTATACAATTTTGGATGAGCAGACGTAAGTACAACAAATATATTAAAATTATCAAAGTGTTATATATTTTTTAAGGAGTCATGGACATTAAAACATCGTGACTTTTAAATATTTTGATTTAAAACTTAGCTCACATAAAATTATCTATTTAATATAAAAACAATTTTGACTGTTATATAAATGAAATTGTTCACACAGTATTAATTTAATTACTGGGTTTTATTACTTAGATTGTTGTGTAAAAATGTCATTTTTCCTCTTCGTGCTCACCAAAATAAAAACTGAACTCGTATTACTAATAATACAATGAATTTGAATATTCTGTGAACACAACCCTTTACGCTCAAGCCCACCAATAAAAGTCAGACTTGTATTACGATTTGAGAAGTCATTAGAGTTAAAAGGGTCGGACACAAAAGCAGGCTTAGTGATAATATAACCCTTGGTTTTTATTAGACTCTCGGCTCCAGCTCTAACACAGAGTTGTAGTACTGACTAAGGGTTTATTTCCTTCAATCAAAAGTCCTTTGTTGTTACTGTTTACTCTATAACTCAAGTTTTCATTTTATTGTATCGCATACACAAGTATAGAGAAGGTTATGTGACTAGTCTAAATAGCAATGTTTAGTTTTTCGCAAATATATAAAAATATATAGTCGAATTAGATACTTTTAAACATTTTTATTTTACAATCTTAACTTTTCTAAAACACAAATTTCCAAATTTTCTCAATGATTTTGATGAAATTGTTAAAACGAAACTTCTAGGAACCCCAACAAAGCCGATTCTTGGTTATCGGTAAAAAACCATACAATCGGACATAAAAAAAGGTGTAATTTCACAAGATTGATTTTCCAGTTTTCTTTAAAATGTTGAGTGAATTTGAAGATTAAAGAACAAAACGATTTTTCAAAATCAAAATTCAATGAAAATTACAGTTTTGAAATAATTCTTAAAAAACAAAATCAACCTTGATCGCTACAATTTAAACTGATTAATAACTATTCACAAGCGACCCTCAGGGGCTCGCTATAGTAAGTATGGTCTTGGCAATCCTGAATGACTCTAGCTGGATCTGCACATGTCTCATGTAGTCTTAGGTTAGATCCTCGTCTTTCTTCTTTTATATCAGGTCTTTCTTGCTCTTTTCCATTTCAACGATACTAGAATATTTGAGTGATGTGTTCTTTATTTTATGTCGTCTCTCATCCTTTTTTATAAGGCAATGATGATCTAGAGATTTTGTCTTTAAAAAATAACAGTTAAAAATTATGTATTTCACAAGTAATAGAAGTTTATTAAAAATGTAAATTGTCTCTATAACATTTTTGTAAATATAACACGTCATCCATATTTTCCATATTTAGACTGCCAAGTATTTTTGTAGAAAATTGTATTTCGTTAGTATTTTGTTATGCAGATTAGTGAAAGTGTGATTGATGATTACAACGTTTTTTGTACATTTTTCTATTTCTTTTACTAATACGGTTTTACATTGATTAATAACAAAATCAATACGTAAATTTTTCTAAATAGTGCCAATTTTATATATTGTAACTACTACATGATCCAGCTTGATAATTATGTTATATAATATAGATGTCCGATAAATCATGTTTTACTGCTTGCTATAAAAACCCAATCCCGCTGCACCTTCTCTTATAAACTTAAGTCTAGGAGAAGGATTTATTATTTTGAAAGTATGTCTGCGTAAAAAAACGGTGTAACTTAATTTCTAACTTCCAACTTCATCTATAAAATATAAACGTAGAAAATTTGTATTTTTTCTCGTGTACGAAGATATTCTTCAGGTACGTAACATGTATTGAAAGAACGCAAATACCTATTTCAAAATTGAAAATAATGTGTGTATTTTATATATATATAATAATAATAATAATATATAAGAAGATATACGAACTTCTGATTTTGCTTACCCCCTATACGATGTTAAGGGTAAGTTTGATAATCTCAAAAAAAATCGACCTCTGCATTAATTTTAGTTCGCCATTTTCAGTCAAAGACATTAGTAGATCTATTTGCGTTTGCATATTTTTAATTGTGAAATCTTAACAATAACTTAGCTAATTAGGCTAAATGTGTAAATAGTCCAGCTATATAAAGTCCTATGGTATCATTGCAAGTTGTTTATGGATGTTGATGGAAAATAAACTTTAACTTGCCACCTGAAAAATGTGTATTAAAAACAAGTTTCATTCAAAAACCAAATTGTATTCTTCTTCAAACCACCAATTGACTATATATTTCGATTTTATTACTTCGGTTCCAAGCTATTTCATTTAATTAGTTGGCCTAAACACTCTCCTAAAACATTTACATTAAAATAAGTAGTTAATTAATTACAGAATATTTTAATTCAGTAAATAACTTAAGAACATATTACATTGAACAATGAGAAAAAAAAAGTACTTTTTGAAAATTTTTTTCACCATCTTGAATTACATCACAATATCTTTGGATTTAAAAAAAATCGTATGATGTAAACGAAATTTACCAACCATTAAAATGACTGATGTATTGCAATAATAGGAAGTTTCATGTATGAAGAACTTCTATCCAAGATGTCAGGATGAAATAGTTTAATGTTTTATAGATTTGTCATAAAACTCTGCTCATTTTCGATTGACTACAGTTGTTTCTAAAAAGCTTATTTTAAGCTCCAATACTTCGTCTGTAACCCTCTGGGAACAAAATATACGATTATCTTAGTTTGTCTTTGTTTTAATGAAACAAATACGAAGAGTACTTAAATAAAATATAAGTATCTTAGTTTATCTTTACCGGCATGAAGCAGATCAGTAATATGTTTACTTATTATTTTAACTTAAATAATTTTGTAAATCTACCAAACACCAAATCCTGACTTCGTTGGAAAAAATAATGACATCAAGTCTTTCTCGAATATTTAATAATTATGGAGCAATATTAATTTTACTGCTCAAAAACAAAAGAAGATTAAGAACTAAAAACATACTCATGTCTACAGTTTGTAATAATATTATATTTCCTATTTAAATTAGTCTCAAATTATTTCACGGTTTTGTAAACAATAAAATATATTTTATCAAATTCTTTACATTCTCACCCTTCACACGATATTAATATCATTTACAACTTTAAAAAAGAAAAACAAATTTTTTATTTATTTATTTTTACGAGAATATCCAAAAATAAAATTGTGAATGTTGATTTATTTGCACAAATAATGTAATTAATATACTAAATGATTACCCTGGTGTATTTAGACTGAAGTAAAATAATTGTATACGGGGTGAGTCAGACCACACGTGCAGTACTTATAGCTGTCTTACAAACTTACTTTAACACTTTTTCATTCTCATTTCCCCCTAATTTGGCTCCACTGAATCCAATGAAATTAATTTCAATTTTGAAAAATGCCCCAAAAGGGCCCTTTTTGGGGGGTAGGGGTGCTTTTTGAGGAATTTTGAAATGTAAACATGGGTTGTGTGATACATCATTTTAAAGGTCTAATTACCTTGAACATTTTGGCGCAATCAAAAGTTAATTATCTTTAACCGTATGTACAGGGTGTACCAAAACGTATTGAAATTGGACTTTAAAATAAAATACCGTGTTATCCTAACTACAATACGGAACAGCACCAGATTTTTGTCCAAGCTTATTATTGAGCTATTCTTTAAGAAAACGTGTGGTACGGGCATTTTTCACTGGATTTTGAATATTTTAAAAATGCTCAAAATTGAAGAATTTAATAAAGCCTAAAACTCAAAATTCTTAAATAGCAACTTATAGCAAATGTTATATCAATAAAAGGTCTTTTAAAAACAAACATTCTTTGTATTTTATTTTTTATCTATCTCTTACTGTTAAAAAATGGCAGCCAAAAAACTTAATTATGCCAGTTTACAAAATTTAACAAATTAATTGTACATGATATTAAATAAAAAGTTTTCCTACAATGTTACCTTCACAGCTCTGAAGGTCCACTGGACTAGCCATAATCTTATCTTTCACTGATTTTGCTAGTACAGGTGCTCAAACTGTAGTCCGTCATTTTCTAAACACACTTCAATTCTGGAACCGAAGCTATCTACAGCTCGCAACACTTCTTCCTGGCTGATCGAATTTACAGCATTAAGTACTGTACACTAAGTACTGCACGGGTGGTCTGACTCACCCTGTATAAAAAAGTACAGCCCATATCATTTGCTGTAATATATTATACTCGTACAATGACTATTGTAGTAATTTATTTCTGCTTGATTATTACTGCTTATTCTGTCTAAAAAAAAAATAATAAAAAATGATATTGAACAAAAAATGGAAAACTAGAACCCTTGAGGAAAAGAAATTCTCGTTATAATTAGAAACTACTTTCGCATTGCAAAAAAATAATATTCTCGCTTTTTAGTGTTTGTAGGCAATCGATAAAATTAAAATATACTTAAAATGATCTCACTTTGAATCAGATTGATCTTAAAGTAAAAGAACCAAAAAATTAGAGGATGTCAGAAAATACAAACTTATGTCCTACTACGAGTTTACCACTAAACCTTCTCGTCAAAAAAAAAAGAAAACACCACTTTTCACAATAAACACTTTATGTTTGTCAAAACGACGTTTCAATCTCCGTTGTTAAATTTTATCAAACCTTGTTATCACTGAAAGACAACGTTATCGTAATATTACCTTTAACAAATAAAGTCTTTTAATTTGTTGATCCTTTCATATAATAGTCTAAACTACGGTTTTACGAAGTTCATATGATTGTAAAGACAGTATTTATCTTTCTATAATATATACAGAATTGTCCTTTTCACTTCAGGGAGATCGTAACATCCTTGTAGCCTTGTAGAGGAAAATCGATCAGCGTCATCTCCCATGGGACGCATGTAGAGATTGGGAAAGTTAAGTGGGTCACACAAATATATAAATAAACGACACAAACGATTTTCACAAACATCCATAAATACAAATAAGCTAAAAAACAAACTTTCTTCTATCTCCTAAAATATATTTAAAATAATTTCTCACTCATTTCTCACGCATTAAACTATACTTTCACATAAACAGTACATTTATATTTTGAATACTCACAACCAGCCCGTATAACATCTGCTTCTACAAGTTCGTTGTCTTTATCTTCCTATCCCATAAAGAATACATATTTCAACCACATAACTGAGTATGGAAGCAGTAACTCATGTTTGAGTCCTTAATTTACTTCCTCCTATAAAATTCAACCTTAACTCAAACCAGTAAAAGTTTTAAATTGGTTCCAACATATAAGAGGTAAAGAAATATTTTAAACTTGTAATCAAATTAAAGCAAACTTGTGGCTTAATTTAACTTTATTTTAATCTAAACGTAAATATATTCTTGAAAGTGTTTTATTACAAAAAAATTAATATTTAAATTATACGATATTTTTTACACAAGCGTATGATACTTCAAAGGAAGGCTGCTTCTATATTACCCCTTTGTAAAATCCCCATTACTTGGTCCTTCTACACTGCTGATTAATTCCCGCCACATTTGCATTTCTTGAAACCTTTATACCTTCACGGTTATGGATTTGAATCATACTTTGCCCTAAATATTTAAACAAACATATACAATTAAAAAATGCTTTTGATTTTTATGGTTAAAAGGTATAATTAATTTTAGTTCGACATTGTAAAATTAAATTATGATTTAAAAAAATTTATTTGACCTTCCATGCATAAAATATGATGTGTTGACTTAAAATATGTAATTTTTTTTCTATGTAAATTTCACACTTTATTGTTTACAATTAATTTGAATGTTTTATGAAAATAACCCCTTCAAGCCTGGCTGTAAAAGTATTACGACTTGAGAAGTCATTACGGTTTAAAGGGTTGGTCACACAAGCAGGCTTAGTGATACTATGATCTTTGGTTTTTATTAGACTCTTGTCTCCAGCAGTGAAAGGGCTTAGTTGTACTGACTTAGGGTTATCGTTCATCAATTTAATCTATTACTGTTAATGTATTATTATACAGTTAATACATATTATAATTTATTTATGTTATAAATAATAATCAGTACGGTATCTTTAAAAACATATTTGTGAAAGAACATTGTTTTGAAAGTTACAGGCCATCGGAAACAATTGTCACTTCTAGAAAGTTTACAATAAAACATACGTTCACGCAAAGAAACAAATAAATCCAACTGAAGTTACTTATTGGGAGTACTTAAGGCGTGACAATCCCGAGGTATCCTAGATGGATCTACAACTTTGTCCATGTTGTCTTAGGTTAAATCCCTTTTTTGTAAGGTCTGTCTTCATTAACTGACCTTAATTAAGGCTATTAGAGAAGGTGGAGCTAGAGGGTCGTTATTTTATTTTATTTCTTGCTTTTTATAACACGATTATAACTGAAAGGATTTTCGCCTTTCATCATCAAGGGGGGGGAAAACGCGCAGAAACCTACTTTATATGCTGTCAGTCCCATAAATTGATAGTAAATAACTCCTATATTAGTGTCAATTTCATAGTCTTTGGAGTCAAGGTTTTGTAAAGAAAATATGTACATAAACAAGATCACTCATACCCCAAGGATTAAATTCAACTTTAAAAAAAAACGGAATATTTATTTTGTTCACCCACTTACCAACTTATATGACATTAGCCATTGCAAGTGTCTAAATTCCTATTCCATAAAGAATACAAATCTTGAACAGCTGATCATGAAATTCATGTTGGAATCCTGAATTCCTTCTATGAAATTCAACCTTAACTCGACAGAGTTCAAGTATTTTTTTCTGCAATAAGAAGTAATGGAATATTTTCTGCTTGGTTATCAAATTGAAGTCTACTTGTGACGTAACTCAATTTAATCAAACCAGAGACTTTCATAAGTTAAAACAAGGGTTTTTTGTTTTATTTTTATAACCGTAAACATATTGTTAGGAGTGTTATATATATATATATATATATATATATATATATATATATATATATATATATATATATATAAAGGAACATTTATACTTACCAACATCTTTTTGTTGCCTTCATTTATATAAATCAATTTGAAATGTAACAATCAATAAAGTAAATCAGTTTTGTGATAAAATAATATATTCTGTTCGGAGCAATACAATTTTATCCCAGAGAGTCCAAGATGAATTGTATTTCTAGCTATACACCTATAAGCGGAACGACTATATCAGTTCAGAGGAGCACAACGTGCAATTTGTGATGTCTTAAAACACCAAAAATTTAAAGTTTAAAATGTTTACGTCTAACTTTTAAAAAGTTCAAATTTATTTATTGAAAATTAACGATGTAGTCTGTGTTGAATATTTTCCTTCATAAAAGTTTTTTTAAAGTTTTGTGCCTAAATAATTTAGACTTTAAAAATGCATCGTTAAGATAAACAGTCCATCCTTCTCCAATCCACGTAATACACCTATAATTTTATAATATAACTGTATTCAAAATTATTTTTCTAAATGAATTTAAAAGTTATAGTTTGTAAATAATTTCATTATTTATCTTGTAAAATAATATTCAATTTTACCATCTCCTCGTGAGAGGTTTGTATAAATCTGGTTGAATTTGTTTCATCTTGTATACTCAAGTCTATCACTAATTTCTTTAACAACTAAATGTTTCCTTCTAAAATTTATTCAAAATTAATTTCTTATCTGTTCATCAAAATATTTTTATTGCAAATTATAAGTAAATTTTTGTTTTGATAAAAATATACTAATTTTGTAAATATTTCTAGTGATGGTTTCTTATCAATTTTCTCAGTTTTTATTTGACCAATAAAATCAATGGAAAAATAATAATAAATTTTAAGGAAAACCACTATGACTGTGCACTCCCTTTATCATGATGAGTGCCGCTTACGCAAACATATGTTACTTCAAAGGAAAACTTTTAGCTGTGGTTTCCCATTACAGAATAAAACCCAATACCTTTGTATTTCTTGAAAACATTACATTTTCAAAGTTTGGTTTTGTAATATTGTTATTCCCTACTAAATCATTAATGAAGCAAATTAATTTTAAAATCATATTGCAATTCCTTGCGATTTTACTATATCTGATATATCGCTAATAATTGCACACAATTCTATCATAACAATAATGATATACTTTAATATTTTATTATTTATCAGAATCAATTAAAATGAACAACGAGTATTTAATAATAAGCGCTGGCTTAAAAATATTTTATTTTAAATTCCATTCACTTGAATCAAACTATTTATTGATACCTTAAATATTTACTCTAAAAAATAAAGTTAATTTCAATGTTTCGTTACTTCATTTTTAAAGTGAGTGTAATGGCGTTTACAAAATATATATGAGGAAATAATTTTTCAAACATTTAAAACAAATGTTTTTTTCATTTATGATTAACAATCAAAATTAATATTACTACAAGACAACGTAAAATTAAGTTAAGGATTTCAAATTCTTTCTATTGACCTTGTACGCGTATAACAATATTATGTACAGTCTATCTTACCTTCTTGTAAAAGAGTACACAAACAGAATGGAAACCCAGATCTAGACCACCATATACAAAATTTACATATATGAATACAATATCACATCAACAGCGAAATATCAAACTAAATAATTTATCTCTAAGTGTTACCTCATTTTCTTTTATTTGATCCCGTGGGCAAACACAGGAAAACAAAACGTGGCTTAATTGAGGTGATCTGCACGTCACAAGAACTGTGTAACTTGTATACTAAGAATACTAAAATATGTATTAAAAAAATATTATTATTTTATTTACTGATTATGCTTTGGTCAAATAAAAATGACCAACATTGAAAGTTGACAAATTTACTATGTAACATTAATAACTAGACATTCAAAAGTTATTTTTCTGCAGTGATAACAGTTTAAAATTGGATTTACATTTTTATAGAACAAAAATTTTACATACATGAGTATATGTAACATTTAAATGTACAACTCGAAAGTTTTAAACATTTCTAAACAATGAGTTTATTGAGATTAATATGTTTAAGATTAGGGTTCAACATTAGTTTGAAATAAAATTAGACAAACATTATATTACTAATGCTGCATTTTCCAATCAAGCTGAGACAAAGTTTAATTAATTAATAAATTTACAAATGAAATTTTAATCACTTCAATCGAAATTAACATATAATTAAAATATCGTGCAGTCGAAAATAATCAGAACACAATTTAATTAATTTAATAATATACAAAAATGTTTCATGCAATATTAAAGCGTACCTAGATACTGCCAAAAATTTTCTTATTTCTTCAACTCTGCAAGGTGAAAGTATAACATGCCGTGTCACTATTGTTGATGTCTTGAAAACGTGGTTTATTTAAATTTAATCGGACTATAAGGCAAATATTTATAGCTTTAATCAAGTTAGCGCACTTCAAGTCATAACGTCTTATAACGCCATGGTCTACATGTCGAAGATTGGTTCAAAACGGGTGCTTTTAAAAGAAATACATGCAGATGAGTGAACACTGCTGGAAAGTGGATTGGGGCGTTTTCTTGGGTGTCCTTGACAGCTTTTAGCTGAAGCCCTGGTAACAACTGATAGTATATTTATATCTTTTTGTTTAAGTAGTAAATGTTAAAAGGCATATTTATTTATTTACTATTTATGAATGTAGCATTCTTTCTTTTTTGAACGTTATAAATTCTTGACTTAAAATGTATAAACAATATTATATAAAATATAAATTTGTATTACTTTATTGTTTTTAACTAATTTTAATATTCGATAGCAATAACTTTTAACACTTTTCTAGCCCGCCAATTAAAGCCAGACAAGTATTACTACTTTAGAACTCATTACTGTTTAAAGGGGAGGGTCACAATAGCAGGCTTAGTAATACTATGATACTTGGTTTTTATTAGACACTCGTCTCCAGTAGTAACAAAGGGCGGTTATACTGACTTAAGTTTTCCGTCTTTCAATAAAAATTAATCTATTCCTATTATGAAATTATTCTATAACTGATAATGTTTTGTTCTTAACAATAGTGACATGATTTACTTTAAACAGAATAACATTTTAATATTCCAGTTTTACCATAATGTTTTATAATGGATAAGGACAAATATGTAAAACAACAATTGAGGAAAAACACCATTTTATATTCCCGTAATTATTACAAAATTTAGTTAAATGATTATGTTTAAAACGCAAGCTTGTACCATCTTTCATGAATAGCCACTCTTATACTTGATTAAATATAACCTAACACACACACACACATATATATATATATATATATATATATATATATATGTACACGTATTATTTTTTGAGAAATTGTGTTCAAGTTTTATTTTAATTCATCTCACAACTCAAGCTCAATATTTATTTTAGTGTACAATTAGAATGTACAAAGCAGATGTCTAATAATTTATTAATTTTTTCCTTGTTGTTTAAAGACAAAATAACTTCTAATCGTCTTATAAAAGAAAGATAGAAAAGAATATAAAAAAAAGACTTCTAGCCTTCGAATATCCTAATAATTTCAGGGTCGGAAGAGAACAAGAGTTGGTCAACAGACAGCTGGCAGAAAAAGATGAAAGAAGAGATCTAACGTAGGGCTAAATAAAAAAAAAGGTTTAGATTCAGTTTTAGCATCCTTCGGAATTATCCTATATTCATTATAGCTTAGCTTTTGAGGGATGTCAATTATAAAAACCAAATCCAACTTTACTTTCACACATCCGCTAAAATTTAAAATACAACCACTGTATTTCTTGCATATTTTTATTGTGTAATTTTAGTGGATAACCTTATTCAGTAGCAAGTAATTTCCTACTTATAAAAATATTTTACTTACTTTGCAGTATAGATTAATTTTAATCTGAATTACGGATGTATAAAATCATATGGTTGTAAAGTCAGTTTTGATATTTCTCTGATCTATCCTAAATTGTCTTTTACACTTTGGGGACGCCCTAACATCTTCGTAGCCTGATGTGGAAAATCAATCAGCGATACCACCTTTGGGACCCATATAGAGACTGGGAACGCTAAGTGGGTCACAAAAAATGTAAATATGATGCAATAACTTTCACGCAAAAATTCACAAATGCCAACTCAAAAATTAGGGATACATACCATATTTTGATCAAATGTTGGTGTAATCTCTGCAAACATCATAAATCATATTTGGAACCATCTCTTTTTAAAACAATAGTTTGTGGTTATAAATTAAAAACCAAAGAGGG
Organism: Aphrophora alni; assembly: GCA_963513935.1. Lineage (NCBI taxonomy): Eukaryota > Metazoa > Arthropoda > Insecta > Hemiptera > Aphrophoridae > Aphrophora > Aphrophora alni. Next base: position 90,687,432 of record OY740772.1, read on the forward strand.
ATATACCAATTTCGATGAAATAATGAAATAATTAACGATCCAAACCGGTGTGTAAAATCACAATTAATAGAAAATTAACGTTCTGGACAAATTACTCTCCCCCTCCCCCCCCCCTACAATAAACTAACCATGACCGCCATTTAAATTCGATATCTTGAAAATCGATTTACGTTTAGACCTTAAAATTCTATTGGGAGGAGGTGGTACAACTCCTCATTTATGCATTATACTAGTAGTGAAATTAATTTGGATAAATTAACTGATTTTGTGCAGTAACCAGCAGTTAATATTTGTTTAGTATTTTACTGGAACAACTTTAGCTTCAGATGAAATCATTAGACGTGAAGTTGTGCATGGGAAGTCCAAATTGAAAATAATGTCTTTCTATACATGCATATTGTTTTAAATCAATTATAATTTTCTATTGCATTTAACATTATGGTTTTACTGTGACTAATTACAATAACAACCAAATTTTCTTTTGAAAAATTGTCACTTTTATTTTGAATAATTTCAACAAATTCCATTTTGATAATTAAGTTTTAACAAACTTATCCAATATCGTTTACGACTAATCCCATCCATGATTCAATAACAATATTTACAAAAGTTAAACAATTTCTGTTTTAGTAAAAAATACAAAAAAACATAGAGAAGGCCAGCTTTGTATAGACACAGGGAAGGAACAGAAATGTCTGCTATAAAATGCCAATTCTGCTTTAACTTCACTTATCCACTTAAGTTTAGAGGTAGGGTTTATTAGCTTGAACGTATGTTGGAATAAATGTAAAGCTTAACTTAGCTTATATCTTATAGCTCAATCTTTGTAAATATAAATTTAATTAACATTACATTTCTAAGTGACGTAATAACTTATTTAAAAATCTACAAACAGATAATAAATCATGCCTTTATTTTTAATGTTGTTTGTAAAGGGCAAACTTTTATTAATTTTAATTTTTCGTCGGCAAGCTTATTTTAGTCATTGTAAGTTACAAAAATGTGGCACACAGCTATACGCCGACAGAACACAATTTTTAAATGGTCTTTTTATATTTTCTCGCTGCAGCCATAGTGCTGATAAATAGGACAAATGAGCTTTTAAAATCCACATAAGGGACGTTAAGAAAAAACATCAACCACAATGTTTCAAACAGCCACCATTTTGAAATAGTTATCAATGTCATATTCAGAGTGTAATCAAAGTTAAATTACTTATTAAAAATAACATTCCAAACCATCCAATAGCATCAAAAAATCATTCAATATTATTTTTTTCTATAAAACATCTACAAAAATATAATTTGTAAAATAAGATTTTTTTTTTTGTACATTTAGATTCTAAACAATCCCGTCAACGTTCAATATACAACCACTGTTTATTTATAGTGGGCCTTCTTCCCTCTACCATGTTACAGGTCGTAATGGATTTATGTGGTTTAGAGTTGGATCCCTCTCTTTCATCTTTCCTATCAGGTCTCCCTAACCAACCTTGTTTTCTTCCTACCCTAAAACTATAGAGTATTTGATGATTACGGTATTTATTTTATGTTCTTTTCCTTCTTTTTTATGAAGCTATTATAAACGAAAAGTTTTATGCCTTTAAACAACAAGAAACGTATGCAAATATACATTTAGAACTATCAAAACTCTAAAATTATATTTTTGATAATAATATTTATGGTTGCTCTAGAAAAAAACAAATGTTTGTATTAATTTTAAATCTGTATAGCCTTAATAATATATTAAAAATGTTTGTAGGTCTTTAAACTCCTGGGATTGTAATTTATGTTTTTTTTAAATTAGATATTAAAAAATTAAGATTGAAATATTACTTAAATTCACATAACGGTTTCACAAACTGTGACTGTTTACAAATGATCTCTTTTAGTTCAAGTTAAGCCTTTTAATATTAATATAGCCATGCCTGTTTAATATTACAAGCCTCGTTATAGTCTACCTCACACAACCAAACTTTTGTTGTACAGTCAAGTTAACCATTCATCTACAATATGTGTAACCATAACATATGTATCCAAACATGTAACAATGAAAACCAAACCAAAGTACGTCTTTCCCAGTACACTTATTTATTAAAGGAAATCAAAGCTTTGCCTGAAATTTACTTTATGCCACACTAATTACTAATATAATTGGCATTTGCTACACTTTGATTCCCACTATTGCTTTAATTTAATTTGCTTTGTATTTCCAAAGTTTATTCAAACAACGTTTAAACCAAAACAAATAAACATTGAAGTTATTCCATTTAACTGTACATTAGTTTACACGCTGTAAGGAAAATCACTCATAAAACACGGATTTTCAAGATGATTACTTGGATCAAACAAATTATGGCAAGAATTATTATTATTGGAGATTGAAATTTCGTCGAAAAATAACGGTTAATTTACGATGCAGTTAATCCTAAGGTAATCAAATTGTTGACTCCCTAAATGTCGTTACCTATTGTGATTACACATAGTGAGGTACGATCGTATCAATCCCGAAACACTCTAACTTGATCTGAACCTTCCTTACGCTGTATTGTGTTAGATCTATGTCTTCCATCTTTACTATCAGGTATCTCTTGACCAACTTTTGTTATCTTCCGACCCTGAAGTTATTAAAGTATTCAAGGGCTAGAGGTCTTTATTATATGTTCTTTTCTTCCTTTTATAGTAAAGTGATGATGACCGAGAGGTTTTTTGAATTTAAAAATCAAGAAATATCAAAATACTCCCTTTTTAGAGAACGTATGTTCTGAGATAAAAATGTGACTCTTCTTCTAAGTACTTCTGTTTGGTGTAATGCGTTTTAAAAACATGCTTGCAATATCTGTTAATTTTACAAAATATTTTACTACTTGACTATTTTGTCCCTAATCTCCAAACATCTAAATCTAAATTTTTTTCCTAAACAATTTAAATTAGTTTGAACCGCCATAATTAAGATCCTATTTTTTAAGTGAAATAATTTAATCGCATCTACCGATTTCAACCGAATGTTAGTGTAATATGTAGATAAATAATTTGATACATCATAAGATCTGGAAAAATTATTAAATATACAAATAATAAAAATCAAGTACGGGGAAAGCAGAAGGGTCTACATCTTCAATTACTCCTAACAATAATGCAAGACTAGCAGTGGAAGAAAGAGCCAGTAAAATGGAGACCGTCTTTAGGCTACAAATACAAATCCCTCTCACAGAATACAAAGTAATCTAGCCGAAATATCTTTACGTAGAAGATACATTAATAACTCTAGTCCTGGAATACTCTAATAGCGTCAGGGTCGGAAGAGCAGACGAGATCAAGAGAAACCTGGTAGAAAAGATGAAAGAGAGGAACCTAACCAAAGGGTACATGAAAAAAACTATGTAGATCCACCTAGTTCTCTTTGGATTACTACGCTTGTACTCACTTTAGTGAGCCCCTGAGGTAACAAACATCTGAAAAAGATCGAGAAACATGAATGTAAGATCCTGTGAAAAGCGACGGAAGTAACAGATTCATACAGACTATGAAGATTTTAAGAACTCTGGAAGAAGAAGAAAAATATAAGAACGACAATAAGAAGAAAAAGATTAACTCTCTACGGACACTTGTAAATAGATACCTTGGGTAAAAGAAGTGCACTGAGAGGTAGAGGAAGTCGTATAGAAGAATATGAAACAGACGGTAGAAACTGGTTCAGGAAAAAATTAGTAGAGTACCAGATCTAACGTTAATGAAAATCGAAAGAAAACAAAAACTGTCGGTCATATGAAAAAGGAAAAGCGGAGAATTAAAACCAGAGGCTGAAAGAGTTCTAGCGGAAGAAACAAATTGAGGTTATGTTAACGTAGTCCATAGTATGCTGAAACGAATACAAAATCATTATCATTGCTATCGCCCTTTTAAACTCTATTTCACATATAAAAAATGCAGATATATATCTACATAATAATAATAATCTTTAGGAAGGAGTAAATTTAAACACATTTTTGCGTCTGTACTAGTAACAAAGATTGTGCAATCTTTATATAACTTTTATGTGATATAAAACACTGATTAAATTGTGAAACATAAAAGAATATGACAGTACCCAATAACTTTCATCAGGTGTTGTTACTCGAACGATTTTGATTTTAATAGTTTTTAATAAGACGCTGAACTACAATTTGTAATTATTCTGACTAACTTAAATTTAAATGACCTTGGGAAACAGTTTTTTATATATAATAACATTTTAAAACAACAAAGTGTTAAAATACCTTCACTGTATTTACAATGATGACGAAACACTCTGTACAGGGCGCTTTTGCCCTGGGTAACATTTTCTAACCCTGTTCATTAACATTCTATTTCATTAAAGGCATAAAAAAAAGACTTCTACGCCTCTGTTCCCTCATCTCTTGTACATTCTTTGAAACATTTCTTCTATTCTGGTCTAATTAAGAAACAAAAGGAAAGAATCCATAGTTTTCGTTTATACAGTTTGACTTGCAAGTTTCTTCAACCTGACAGACTGTTTAACTTCAAGGCTATTATAAGCTACTTGTAAGAAATACTAAATAACCACGGAAGCATCTATTACTAAAAAAACAATTTTCCTAAGACAACAAATATTAAATATGTGTTCTTTTAATATTCTAAAAATTAAATTAAATTATGTAAGGAAAGGATCGATAGTTTTCGCTTATAACTTAATACACTTTGACTTACAAGTTTATTCAACTTGATAGAATGTTTAATAATTTCTTTATAGGAAACCATCGAGACACCAATTGCTAAAAGATTTTTTCCTAAGACAACAAAAATATTAAACATATTTCTTTGTAATATCCTAAATATGATATAATATTATGTATTTATATTGTTTTAATGCCCAATTTAATAAGAAATCTTTTTTTTTTTCACGAATTTTAATAACAGATGTAAAATCTTGATAACAGCTTGAAAGATATAACAAATATTATATAAGAAGAACTTGGACATAATATTGTATCCAGTATTCTTTGATATTGCGAGTAATTTTCTGAACTGTGAGGTCGCAACAAAAATTAACAAAAGTGCTTCTTTGACCAAAGTAAAGCCTCAATCAATCTTTCGTTCTAGAAATGTATTGACCAGTTGTGACTTATAGATCGAAAGCGGGGGCCATGTCAGCTGCTGATGAAAATAAATTACTTACATTAAAAGGCAAATTTTATTTAATTGTTCTACTTTCAATAAGGTTATTCCCGGGATGGGAATAATTACAAACAGTGCAGGCCTGTTTATGTTAATAACGTTTGTATTTAGTCTTATCTTCGATTTTCAGTCGTAGTTTTAGCCTTGAGTTCTTTTTTTTTAGGTTATAATTTTAGTTTTAATTTCCAACATGACTCTAGGCTGCTAAGCTGTGTTGGTGATTTTCTATATTACTCTAGGTTTAACACTTGATAACGAGAGTTGATTAAAACTCTCGAAACATTGTGTGTTAATTTGTATATGTATAAATAATTGAAAATATCCAATTTAACTATATTAATAATACGAATAATGTATCATTATCAAATAACCAGAACCGATAATTTGTTACACAGAAAAATAGATGGAAGAAGGAGATTTAAAAGACCAAGGAAAAGGTGTATTAAGGATGTAGAAGAGGATATATGGAATATACTTACTGGAAAATGATGGAAGAAGTTAAGAATTATGAGGGAAGCTATAGCTCATCCAGTGCTGTATCACTGTACCACCAAGGAAAGGATGTAAGTATTCTTTGAAATTTAAATGTATACAGTTTACTAAACACACACATATATATATATATATATATATATATATATATATATATATATATATATAAATATATTAACATATTCAAATAAAATATAAAGTAATGAAAATATTTTATTTCTGATTTTTCGATGATTGTTTTAAAAATCATTTTATCAAAAATATTAGATTAGCTACTCCAAATTTTAATAAAATTATAGATTACCGTTAATTTTTTTTATATATATATTTTAACGGACTGATCCTTTTAAAACACATGAATAGCTGATCTTGACAGACGAAAAAAAATTGGTGATGACAGACACAAAGCATTGAGACCAGTAAGTAATCTTATTCCAGCAATGTCGATTTATTGAATCAATAAAATCTCTATTGAACTATTTACAATCTAACTGTTCTCTACAGCGTTTCACAAACTTTTTTCCTTTTTTTTTAACTAATGTTTTACAAAACGTCTTACTACTTGACTGTTTAAGAAATAGAAAAATCTCCAAACCACAAAAACAATAGAGAAAAACTAAGACTGTTTTAATAACCATGTTATGTTAATTGAACTTCACTGATTACATATTCATCATTCTCAGAGGGTTACAGTTGAACTACAGATAAATATGTAGAATTCACCTGTAGAATCTGAAGATGATGTATATATCATCGAAATGTACAACAAAATACAGTTAACACAGAAATTATCTTCGTTTGTGTCTTCCATTTTTTTATTAGGGTATTCTTTCTATTTGTGTATAATATATTTCACCACAGTGCTTACTCGACTTCAAGCTTAACTGACTGTCAACAACCCTATATATTCCATAAAACACTGGCAGATTTTGTTTAAAGTTAGTAACAAAAATGTTAATTTTATGTTTTTACTCATCCAGTATACGAATTAATATCGTAAGTATGGTAAGTAAAACAAAATGTCAACATCGGTTTATTGACTAATAATTACATTTCACGGACTCAGAAAACCGACAATTTGACTTACCGTCCGTCTATCAAATTTAAAACATCAATAGTGACCAATTTAAACAGTTTTTTCTTCATATCACGTTTTTTAATTCAAATTATAACACAATAAATTATATACAAATTTGTAGATTTCAGTTTTTGAGTATTTATGTCAACCCGACCTCTCTACGATGACAAATAGTGAAGATATTGTCAAAATAACATTTTGACCTCTGACCTCTCAAGAAAATTTGATGATCGTATAGTTATGATATCTGAAGGAGAAAGTCGTCGGCTAGACCGTATCATTCTTCACATATGTACATTTCGAGAGCCATGACTCTGATAAGAACAAAGCAAGTGGGGACTTTTTAGTATATACACATCTACGAGGCCAGTTAGATCGATGTCAAGAAAGTAATGATATACACACTTACGAGGTAGAGAAAACTGTGTAACAACTGTTCACAAATTTTACCAATGCTACGAACACTGGATATTCCAATAAAATTTAACATTTCCTACAAGGCGCAAGACACCAAATTTTGGCCATTACATTTGTTGGATCTGCTTTTATGATTTGGGAAAGTAATATAACGATATCGCGTTATCAAATAAATAATAAAATAAAGGATAACAACGATCTCTATAAAAAAATGAGTAATTACATGTAACTTATGATATAAAGGGGAAACTAAATTAAATAATAGAAAAATAATGAACAACTAGTATCATCTGGTAACAGAAAATATTATTTTAACAAAAAAATAATCAAAAGGACATCTGTGCACAACAAATTAGGAGAGAAAGCGTGCAAAGAGAAAAGAAGCCGTTTCGCTAACCTTGTAGTGTACACGTGTTAACGTTAAACAATTTGTAACGGTATCTAAAGGGAGATTTTATGTCACGCAGCTGGATGTATAAAAAAAGAGAAATCTACAGGGAGAGAGACCTGATGGGACACGCTAGAAAGCATAACGGTACTTCTAAAAAACATGAGAAACCGACAAAAGGAATTAGGTCGGCCAATCGGAAAACAGCCACATGGTGAAAGCTAACGAATTTAAAAAAATACAGCCACTAGGAAAAAAGAACAACATCTGGGGAGAAATCGAGAATTCAGCGAGCGAATCGGAGGAGTGAAAGCGAAGGAAAGTTTGGGAAGAAGGGAGAGGTTTTTGGCGTCGAAAATTTGAAGAGGAGTCTAAAATCTGGAGTGGTGAGAGGAGGTCTTAGGGACAGAGAGCATTCTGTGGGACAGAAAAAGGGAGTTAGATTGACCACGAGACTAGGGTTCTCTGTGTCAATACGTCGAGAAAATTAATTAGTTGAATCAAAGTTGAAAAGAGAGTTAGTAGTTTTAGTCAAAAGTTTGCTGAGATTTTGGAGCAGATTAAAATATTTTGGAAGAATTGTTCGAGAGAAGAGTCGGAAGAACTAATTCATCGCCAGTGGAGATTTGAGGAGGATCATCAGTCCGAATTCCAGGATTAAGTTGTTGGAGATAGTGTGTGGAGTGTTTTGTTTTTTTTATATATCTAAATCAAATTTAAAGCCATCGTTGTGTTGTGTGTGGAAAGTGTCTCGTCGATCAAAATTGGAAAGCAGTACCAACGATAAGTACAATTTAAAATTCTTGTTCACTTTAAAATTATAAATTCATTTTTCTAAAATAATTCACTTTAATTGAGCCATAAAAGAACCTAACGACCCCAAAAAGAGATAAGAGAATTAATTAAATAAATTAATAACTAACAAATTGAATAAAGATTATAATAAAGTTTAATTTTATAAAGGAAATAATTGTTTGTGTATAAAAAAAATAAAAGTAATTCAAATTACAGATTAATTTCATTAAAAATTAACGCCAATTGTGGAAACTTGATGTTTTTTTAGTAATAAAGTCTAGCATAAGGAAAGACAATTAGTTAAGATAAATTTGTATATTACATAACATTAAGGAATGCTTGTGGAATGAATGAAGAAATTTTAGACACTAATGGAATAGATGTACGTTTTTATGATTCTTTGACATGTTGCTTAAATAAATTAAGGTTTGTTTTTTAAGTAATACGTTGTGTCAGGTGTGTTATTTATATTTCCACATTTTGCAAGTTTAGGAACAACTAAACATATAGCAGGTAATTAAAATAATATTGAATTATTAATATCTAATAATAATTATTGTTCAAAATATTCAAAATAAATAAATTAACTTAAATAAACATATATATAACGTCTTAAATGTTATATTTGGCGCACCAACGTTTGGGCAAGAATAAATTAAATTAAATTAAAATAAGTATAACAAGCAAACTATAGCGTTTTGTTATAGTAAGTACCATTATAGCTCCCATAAAATTGTTTTATTTGTACGAAAAAGGCAAATTGTCACTATAAAATGGATTAATATTCTGTAATATGAATCATAAATTATTAAGTTGGATTTTGAAATTATTTATTTATCGAACAATTTGAACAAAGCTGGTAACAGTTATTTTTAAAAACGTTTTGTTTGTAATTATTTATTACTATATTTCTCGTTCTACCTCTGTCGAACAATTCCCAAATAATCCGATAGGATTACCTGTTTTGACAGTTTATGTTTGACATTATCAGTACCTTGACCCCAGTTAATCCTGTGTGGATTTCGTCGTGAAATTACATTGGTACTACGTGCTAAAACATACAATGAAATTGCTTTAAATTGAAATCCAATTAAAACACTTTTAAAAACTAGAAAACTTATATTTTAAATTAAAAATGCCCTTAGACATGTAATACAAACCAAAACATTTTAAAACAGTACTTCTAACAAAAAAATTATAAACAAACAAAAGCTAATGACACAGGAATAGTTAGTTATTTTATTTAAAATATTTGACTAGTAAGAGTCCTTTCATAGTACTCCCCCCCCCATTCCACCGTTCCGAGCGAATCTTCAAAATAGGTTCAAAACACATTGCAAGCTTCACAACGCAACATTACTGTCATAAAACTCTGCTCCCTATGGATTGGCTACAACTGCTTCTGAAATGCTTATTTTAAGCTCCATAACATCGGAAATGTTTAGTCTAACCATCAGGAAACAAAATATATACTATCATAGTTTATCTTTGTCGTCTTGTATAAAATACATGGAGTTTGTATTTGTTTTTGTTTTTTGTTTTTTTTACCTTGTACAGATTTCAGTCGTTCACTCTTAGACATATATTGAAAATTGATAATTAGACCGCATTATTTATTTGAAAATATTACATTGAATATCAATTTTAAAAGCTACCAGAGCTATCAAATTGTTTACCTAACAATACTGTCTAATATTAGTAGAAATCCCCTTGATATGTTAAAATAAATTTGAATGTGATTTTAATGTGAATATCTAATTTGACATAAATATCGTTTTTTTTATTGTACATAACCAAACATAGGAAAGTGTAATTCATACAATAATTAATAAATTATTCACATTAAAGTATATATAACATTCTGTGTAATCATATAAAGTATGTTCTTTTAAAGAAAAAGAAAACCCTTAATGCTTTTTAATTTCTATTAAAACTAGATTTTGTACTGAAACTTATTTTATTTCTAACATCAACTCAACTTCACCAGAACATTTAGTAACTACTTTATACAATAACTCTATTGCTTATAATAATATCTATCGACTGATATCACAACGATAGTCATAGATTCAATAAGTACAAGCTTTTAAAAGTTATCCTGGTATGGAAATTTCCAGAGACGGGATAACATCACAATATGGCGGCGCGCCTCACTTCGTCTTGCCCATAACATCACAATCACCGCTAGTTGACATTATTAATTCTGTAATTTTCATGAGGTATAATTAAACTCATAAGGTTTTCAATTCTCGATGTAAACTATGTTTTTGAGCTCCCACTCGAAACTATATCCCTTGATTTCGTCAACATGTTTTGTGTAATACCCTCAGTATGAGGTTAATACTAAAGATGTATCCACCTCAAAATAGACCTTTACATACTGAAATGAGGAGTCGTCTTGATTTAAATAAAATTGAATTACACCGTGAGTTGGCTTTAATTTGGTTACCAATCTGAAAACTTTACCTCTTATTCGGTAAACAAATTTAAAAGTTTAACTTGGTCGAGTTAAGGTTGAATTGCTTAGAAGAGAGGCAATTAAAGACTTATAACAAAAAACAATATAAATTATTGCTTCCTAAGTCAATTAGGGCATATAATATTTAATAAGAGTTCCGTACGCTAATGAATTAATGTTTGTTCATTCTAGATTTAAATAGGTCAATCCTAAAAAAAACATTAAACTTCTTTACTGATTTTTTATAACAGATTCTACAATGATTAGCGTATTAGTCAAATTATTTACCCAGTTTTATTTTGCTTATTAATTAATGGCAATTAACAATGTTACTATAAAGGAGAGACTATGGTTCATATGACAAATAGATGTACGTGCATGTAGCTACAGTTCAGACTAATGAAGTGGAAAAGTTACGCAGGTTTGAGTTCGTTTGATGAGTTTCTTTTTTCCGTGTGATTTTATAATTTAACGAGCGTGTTCCTTAATGTCTTCCTTAATTTAACGAGCGTAAAGTAAAAACGTCAAGTAACAACAATCAGTAGTAGCTGCAGTTCAGACTTGTGAACTGGTAAAGGTACGTAGGTTCGAGTCTGTTTGATGATGTTTCATTTTTCCATGTGATTTTAAAAACCCGTCGTCATTACTCTAAAGAGCACAAATTAAAAAAGTAAAATAACAATCAATAGTAGATGCCGTTCAGACTTCTGAAGTTGTAACGGTATGTAGGTTCGAGTCCGTTGGATGATGTTTTATTTTTCCATGTGATTTTTAAACCCCGTCTTCATTACTCTAAAGAGCACAAATTAAAAAGTAAAATAACAATCAATAATATGTAGCTACAGTTCAGACTTGTGAACTTGTAAAGGTACGTAGGTTCGAGTCCGTTTGATGATGTTTCATTTTTCCATGTGATTTTTAAACCCCGTCTTCATTACTCTAAGGAGCACAAATTAAAAAAAGTAAAATAACAATCAATAGTAGCTGCAGTTCAGACTTGTGAGCTTGTAAAGGTACGCAGATTCGAGTCCGTTTGATGATGTTTCATTTTTCCATGTGATTTTTAAACCCCGTCTTCATTGCTCTAAGGAGCACAAATTAAAAAAAGTAAAATAACAATCAATAGTAGCTGCAGTTCAGACTTGTGAGCTTGTAAAGGTACGCAGATTCGAGTCCGTTTGATGATGTTTCATTTTCCATGTGATTTTTAAACCCCGTCTTCATTACTCTAAGGAGCACAAATTAAAAAAAAGTAAAATAACAATCAATAGTAGATGCAGTTCAGACTTGTGAACTTGTAAAGGTACGTAGGTTCGAGTCCGTTTGATGATGTTTCATTTTTCATGTGATTTTTAAACCCCGTCTTCATTACTCTAAGGAGCACAAATTAAAAAAAGTAAAATAACAATCAATAGTAGATGCAGTTCAGACTTGTGAACTTGTAAAGGTACGTAGGTTCGAGTCCGTTTAATGATGTTTCATTTTTCCATGTGATTTTCTGAACCCCGTTCTCATTACTCTAACGAGCAAAAATTAAAAAAGTAAAATAACAATCAATAGTAGCTGCAGTTCAGACTTGTGAGCTTGTAAAGGTATGTAGGTTCGAGTCCGTTGGATGATGTTTTATTTTCCCATGTGATGTTTAAGCCCCGTCTTCATTACTGTAAAGAGCACAAATTAAAAAGTCAAATAACAATCAATAATATGTAGCTACAGTTCAGACTTGTGAACTTGTAAAGGTATGTAGGTTCGAGTCCGTTTGATGACCTTTCATTTTTCCGTTTGATTTTTTACTGTATTCATTACTCTAATGAGCAAAAATTAAAAGTCAACAATAAATAATATGTAGCTGCAGTTCAGACTCGTGAACTGCTAAAGGTACATAAAGGTTACTTTTGAACTAGTAAAGTGACGCAGGTTCCAGTTCGTTTGATGACATTTCGTTTTGCATTAATTTTCTAAACCTCATCTTCATTACTATAACGAGCAAAAATTTAAAAAAAAGTCAAGTAACAATAAACTATATGTAGACAGTAGTGTTAATTATTTATTTATTTTTTAAAAATAAATCAGAAAAAAAAGTTCCCTATACCAAGTAAACACTACAAAAATATCTCACAAACTTTGAAAACAAACCAGGTACTCCATTATTGAAAAATTACTTATATAATTAAATAAGAGCATAACCTTGTTTTGATTTTACCTTAAACATGCCCTCTGTCAGTATTTGACAGCACAACACCACATTTAGAGATTACTAATCCCTAAATATAAAAATATTTCATCCCCGAACAGTGTGTTGAGATTCTCTGTTAAATGATATATTTTACTTTAAAAAAAACCGGCTACATTCCCTCCAGTATTTAGTTGATCTAATTTTGTACGTTGGAAATACAAAGCAATTTAAATTAAAACACAATCGTGAGTCAAAGTGTTAATTAGTCGTTAATTAGTGTTGCATGAAACAAATGTCAAACAAAGATTCTACTTGCTTTGATAAATAAATGTACGGTGGAAGTTGCAATTTGATTTCGTTTGGTAGAACTTGCACATTGTTAATTTTATGGATACATTGTGGTGGTTATATGTATTGTTGATGACTATTTAACTACATTTATTTTAAACGCATGTTTATACTGTACAGAGTGTAAATTAATGTCTACAGTTAGAATAAAATCTATTTAAATTAAATATCTTATCAATGTTATGGATGGATTATGTTCAAAATGCAATAAACATTTAATTATATATTGTTAGGTTCATTTATAAAATTATTCTTACAGAAAACATTAAAAAGTAACTTTGAAATTCCTTTCGTAATCGGAGAAAACTCGGTTTTAATTTGCAGTCAACATGTTAAGATAATGTCACTAAACACTAAAGATGATATTGCTAACGAAAAGACTCATAAAACTATAGTATAAGCGAATCCTTTTCTCTTGTATCCAAATATTTAATCATTACTACAGGTTATAACATTAACCCACTGTATAATGACATCGTTTCTGTTCGACTTTCAACTTTTAATACAAAGCTTTAAAAACAAATGGTCTTAGACAATATGAAATTCAGATCAAAATTATGTAACAGTTGTTAAAATTATAATGTGAAATAAAAGATGTTAGGAATGAAAGTTAGAAAAGTTTAAGTTTTAGTGAGATGTGTTGACTAAGAAAACGTCAATTTATGGAAGGTTTATCTTTCTTCGTCATAATATTTTATTTTATAAGCAAAGTTTAGTGTAGTTGTTTAAGAACTTTACTGAATTATCCCCACGATTCTCCAGTTTAAAGATAACTTAACAATGATAACAATCCCCTCCCTCCCCCCACTCTTGGAGACCTTCATAGAAAACTTTGTGCAAATATTATAATGTAGTCTTGAAAACGTCGTCTATTTACAAATAACGTTTATATTGTGGGATATTTCTTATGTACTTCTTTAATACTGTAAAAACTGATATTTATAACTGTTTAAAATGTCATTATAACCGGTAAGTAGTTTTAAAGATAAGTGTAGATAAAACAAAAATAACAGCTTTTGGAATACTTATTATATTCATCAGCCAACTTTATATGTTTAAAATGTAAAATTCAGTATACTTGGAATTTTTTAGAAAGCAAGAGCGGTCTGAACTTTATTATAGGCCTAACTCTATTTTAAAAAGTAAATTTAAGCGAAGAATTTACGTTAGGTTAAACTTTTATGATTATTCTGCTTTCAGCTATAATCAGCATTAAACAATATTGTTTTTCGGGGAAATGTAGTTTTCATGTTTTATAAATTAATTTTCATAATTATCTTTGTTTTTGCTTTTTCATTTTAAGTGTTCTATTGAAAAGAGCTCAATAGATCCATGCTAAAGTTTATTTTTTTGTAAACACACCTATAAAACAAATTTGCAAAACTAGTGTTTTAAATGCAGATGGTACTAACTAACCCCAACCTTTGTAGTGAGTCATACCACTGCAATAACATTTTGTGAAGAGTTCACAAAATAAATCTCTTGTCTTCGGTGGAATTCGGTTCTACGACCTCAAGTACCACTCTTGATCAATGAAGTGGCGCCTTTAACAACTGAGCAGAATTGATAGTTACTTTTTCGGATATAATATTAAAAAATAAGATAAATAAACTGTAAAAACTACGGTATTTAGTGGTGTATCTGTTAGGAATTAAGCTAGTATTAAAAATAGTTATTTTAAAATTATTCTAACTCGTTCACAATAGTTAACAGATATTAATCAATTGTTGTGCAAAGAAGTAAAAAATTAGGAAACAGCTGAACTTACAAATATAAAAAGCATCATAAACCACTCAGAAATATATATTCCAAGGCTTGGAGAAAATCAAGCAATCAGCCGGCGGACTAACGTAGGCAGTAACGCTATCGAAAGAAGGTGAAACAATCGAATTTTGCTGTCGAGGTAGTTGATCTCTACAGGAAAATAGTCCAGGGAACCAAGGATCACGAAGAACCACAGTCAGGACGCAGTTACTCCGGTAACAGAGTTGAGCGAGCTTCGTGTGTATTTTCTTGTTGAATTAACTTGTATCGATCAGCCTATACGAAGAGAGATTAACTGAACTAACTTCCTTGTAGCAACATTGTTTCTGCTCTGAGTTAAAGACAGTAAAATCATTGTGTTAATTTAAGTAATTGAACCACCAATCTATGTAAAACTTATTAGATTGAAGTAATTATATTAAAAGGAAATTGATCTGAATTGTCGCTCTATTCATATATGCACAAATTTCAATATCAATTAACGAAACCGTAACACATGAAAGAAATGTCAAACAAAGCTTCGATTTGCATCGATAGTGAAACGTTCTGTAGAGGATATTGTTTGGTAAAGTTTTCAATGTTAAATGTATGGATACATTTTTTGGTTATATGTATTGTTGGTAAATAGTTAACATCACTTATTTCAATATATATATATATATATATATATATATATATATATATATATATATATATATCATAAGTCAATTTGCAGCGTAATGTGTAGAACGTAAACAGAGATTTTATATTACAATCGGATTAACAGAAACACCCGAAAACAATTTTAAACAATTAATCCAGTAGTATAACAAACACAATTCTCAAAAAATGAGTTCAGTTATAGTTTGATTGGTGTAGCTCGTGTATCACTGAAGAGGACAACCTTGTCGTTGAAACGCGTCTGATACTTAGGCGTATTTTTGGTGAGAATTTTGTTCTGTGTGTTTGTTATACTGTATAATTTTTCTCATAAGTCAAGCTCAACATTTAATATAGTCCAGTAGTGACAACAATAATTATATAAGCTGGTGTAAAATTAATTTTGCTGTCGATCACTGTATATACGACACACTAAAGACCTTACAGTACTCACAAATATTTGAACTGATTGGAACCAATCTGCAAAAATTCTACATCGATTTTTTTACCCATCACGCAACTTTATCTAAACTACGTCAATGTATTAAAGTTAAAACCAAACTTTTGTATTTATTTACTTAATGTCAGGAAGGACAAATTAAACAACTCTTACATATATGTTACTCCCTTCGGACAAAAGACAAAACATTTCCGATGTTATGGAGCTGAAAATAAGCATTTGAGAAGCAATTGCAGCCAATCTAAAGAGATCAGCGTTTTATGACAGTAATGTACCGTTGATGTATAAGACATTATAAATTTTCATCCCGACATCTTGGATAGAAGTCCCTTAGGAGATGGGACTTCGGTTTATTACAATACTTTAATCTTGTTAGTGATAAAAGGTTTACTATTCCCTTACTATTTCTTCATTATATGTCAGATAATGTCTTCCTTACTATTTAAAAAAGTTATTTTTCACTTTTTAATATAATGAACAAACATTCCAAACCGATTAAAAGTGTTTATGTACCAACGCAATTTGTTCTAGTAATATTCTATCGGTCCTAGAGAGTTGAACAACCTGTAAGCCAAATGCCCAAGGTAGCATAAAATGTGAACTTATTATAAGAAAATACAGGAAATTGATAACTTACTGCCTTGAAAAATATACTACACTATCTTGTTTATTATCGCTGACACGAAAAACACCAAATTGACATGGTACTTTCCCAGCCCTATCATAAAAATAAGTACCTAAATATAATTCTCAAAAATTGGTCTCTTGTGGCCAGTTGTTATTTGTAAAGGTAAATCAAGGGGGTGTTACCCTTTAGAGTATAATATTGTTTAAAACAGTTGTTACACTGGTTTTCTGAACCTCCTATATCACTACTTTCTTGATGTAGGTTACGTCCTAATGTGAATAGGTCGTACATATAAATATATTAAAAAGTATCCACTTGCTTTCTTCATACCAGTGACTCGGCATTAGATGGCTTCAAAACTACACGAGTATCATATCTTAGGAGGTCAGGGTATGAAACTACATTGTTCACAACTATAAATTTTTATGCAATTTAGTTATAAGTTTTATACAGTTAGTAAACTTTTATATTATAAGTTGAATGGCACACGAGAAATTAACAAAAACTGTTTCAAATCGTTGCCAATTTATATTTCCTAAAAGATTTTTTTTACTTTTAACTGGGTTAGAGCACACTATACTTCTCTATACCAAATTTCATCTACCTATCTTAATTTTTGTGACCGCTATAAGGTACAGACGACGGACTGATGGAATTTTTGAAATCTCTTCCTCTGTTACCTGAGTCAATGAAACTTGAAGATTAGTAAAAATATTTAGTCGATTATTAAACTTACTGGATAAGTATTTAAAGTTGTGATTAAAACAAAATTCTTAGATTTTTTAACAGTTTACAAAGCTTAAAACCACCAAAAGACAATGTTATTTTCAATCAGGATCCTAGATCATAGGATCTTCCAAGAAGGCCTAACTCAAGGGATTGAAAGAGATTTTATACCTTGGTTACAGAATTCCTTAATAAACATAATATAGTGTTGCATACGTTGCCTCTGGAAGAATAACCACGAGATTATACGTGAACATGATATCTTTTAATTGCTTTAACAAGATTGTTACCATATTCTAGACATTTTCCCACTTTTATTGATAACAAATAACCTCATAAACTTTATTGAGATGTAGAAAAACTTTCTCACAAACTCTTCATAATTAAAACACTAACCAAAACAAAATTAATCGTCTAAACATTTCAATTTATTATTATTCAAACAATGAATTATTTCTTTGACCGTTATGTGTTTGTTTTATTTTTATACAGAGTGTTCAAAAAGTCTCTTTACCTTTCCCCCTGTAATTTTTTATTGCTTAAAAAATAACTGAAATTTGTGTATAACAGGATGTATTTTTTGAGTTATTATTTATCTCCATTGTCCATTACTTAGATAGAAACCCTATAGCATCCGCCATTTACTTGGTCTTTTAATAACTTTTACAGTGATTTGCCATATGATCTAATATTACATTTGAAATTACTACCCCACCCCCTCATATCCCATAAATCATACAGCGTCAGATATGTAAAATACGTTAAAGAGACTTTTTAAACACATTGTACTTTTAAGTATTCCATGTTAAGTTGCTATTTTTTTCATCTAGCCTACGCTATATAACTAGATTGTAATTTGTATTCCGCACAGTACATTTGACAGAATATAACTTTAACACAATTTTTTCCAAACAGTTTCTTTTATTTATGCAAGCACGTTTTAACGACAAAGTCGCCATCTTCAGTACGCGTTACAATAACTAAACTATAACTATCGTTATATTATTATTAAACTAAACTAAACTAAATTAGAACAGTTATATTTTATTTGTTGTATATCTTGCATCACTGAAAATACCGCCTTTGTCGTAAAACGCGTTTGAATAAATACATAAATGTGTTCCATTTGAATTCTATCAAGTATACCATCTCACAAATAAATAAATCAAGTTAACTATTCACCATCAACACATAACCACAACATGTAGCCATGACGTAACAATGAAAACGAACCGAAAATACAACTTCCCATTATTTATTTACCAAAGCAAATCCAATCTTAGTTTGACATTTGTTTCATTCAACACTAAATACCGACTAATTAACAGTTTGATTGTTTGTGTTTTAATTTAAATTACTTTGTATTTCCAAAGTACAAAACCATGTCAACTAAATACCAGAAACCATGAAGCCAGTTTTGATTAATTGTAGAACGGTTTGATCGTTGCAAATCGGTCATTCAAAAAGGATTCTTCAATAAAATTTAATTTATAAATGTTATCGTTTATAATCTTACCGGTAAATATTTTATATTTAGGGAATTTACATTTAATAATTTTGAAACAATGCGTGTATCGTCGTCACGTATTTCATTTCAAACACATATTGAATTGAATAAATATTCTTTTCTAAATAAATGTATTGGAAATTTTATCGTGCAATTATAATAAACAGTTGTGAGCACTTCAACACACTTTAAAAAAACAAAAATAATGAGTCCAATAAAATTGTTTTTGGAATTGTGTCTCTCTGGTGAAATTCGTCTATCTTATGCGCAAACCCCTAGGTCAATTGTAATTAAAAATGTGGGAGAATAATTTTTATATATTTCTGGAGGTGGTATCTTTTTTTTAGAGTTCAATATTTAGAGGTCGTAGGAAAGGTGATATACTTTCCTCTTGCTTAAGGGACAAAAGACTTTAACTTTTGGGATATCAAGAACATGTTCCATGGATTGTGGTGGATTTTCATTGCCACAACTACGAAAGTTGTCTGTATTCACTTTACCCCTTACATTCAAAGTTGACTCATCACTGAAGATTATGTTTGTAATAAAAGACTGTAGTTTGGTTTTTTTTTAAACCCAAAATGAAGCTTTTCTTAAACTCTGCTCTGTCGATTTTGATAAAATTTTGCAAAAGTGTAGCTTTTAAGGAACCAAAATAAAAGTATTTTTCGCCATCCTTTCCAAAAATTACGATACGTTAATTATTTTTCTAAAAACAAAAAATTCGGTCATAAGGCTGTTTATAAAATATGGATTTTTCTCAAAATCAGGTTTATCGATTTCATACAAATTTTAAACTTTTTGAAGGTTAATTATCCAGTCTGAAAAAATAAATGTGTGCGAAGGAAACTACGCGCGATGGAAGTGAATTCTTCCTCAAGCGTTTTGATACATACACACTGATAACAACGAGAGAGAGAGAGAGAGAGAGAGAGAGAGAGAGAGAGAGAGAGAGAGAGAGAGAGAGAGAGAGAGAGAGAGAGAGAGAGAGAGAGAGAGAGAGAGAGAGAGAGAGAGAGAGAGAGAGAGAGAGAGAGAGAGAGAGAGAGAGAGAGAGAGAGAGAGAGAGAGAGAGTGAGAGTGAGAGAGAGAGAGAGAGAGAGAGAGAGATCCCAACGATAAGAGGCACAAAAAATTGTAGATCCAGTTATTAGGTTATTGTGAAGATTTACGCGTTACGTGAAGTTCCGATGAATTCACTCCACCTACGAAATCCCGTACAGTCTCGTGAGAAAAAAGAAGGTCTCTTGAAGTCTTTTATGACCTCAAAGGGTGTACAACGATTATCGTTGACGGCTTGAAGGTTTACCGGGTGACGTTACGATTGTCACGTGACGTAACGCTCTGATGAATTCACTTCCCTCACAAAATCCCATACACTCTTGTAAGAAGTATTCAGTTTAAAATTGCAGGTAAAAAAATATTTACGATTAAAGAATATTTTGAAAAAACAAAAATGAACCATTTCTTAAAGCTTGATTTGAAACTTTTGAGAATCACAGTAAATTGGACGGTTTTACAAAAATCATCGCAATTTTCTTATTTAATTAAATGTATATATATTTTTTATCTATATAAATGCAGATATTTGTATTTATTGATAATAACATTGAGTTAGTGTATTTGATGATACTATGTATCAGAGACGAAAATTCGTTAATTTATATGAACTAATAATAACCAGAAATAACCTAGGTGACTAAGTGCCAAATGTGAAGACTCTAAGAAAATAAAAGTTAGAAAAAGAACAAAATGTTAAAATATCCTAACCGTAAGCAGAATGTTCCAACCTTGTTGATTAATATTCTCCATTCTATTACAGGCATAAAGGGATGAAGTCTATCCCTTCCTTTACCAATTTACTCTTCGCTGAAACGTCCTTTGAAACATTTTCTTTCTAGTAAAAGAATTCAAGTGAAGCGGTTATACTTGTCCTTCGGGTTCACTAAAGTTTACGACACTTAACGTTCCACTCCAAAAAGAAAAGGATTCAATTCACAAATTAAGCAGAAGCAAAAAATGCTTTTTGTCAGTTTAAACAAAATAATAACTATTCAATGACGTGGATATTACATTAAGCGGATTTTATGAGGATGGATTAGAAATTATTATTTTCTTAATATTCTTCGAAGCATAAATTTACTTTTGAACATTTTGTGTGTGATTTTCACACAATTTAATCGGCTGAAAATTTCAAACAGCCTGTTTCCTTTAAAAACTGTTAGGAGAAGTAGGTTGAATTATGTAATTTGTTATAAGTGATCCACTATTCCTTTTAATTGTAATTACTAGATCAGTTTCTGTACAATAGATCTTCCTATACCTGGAAAATAAATATTTTAAACTCTAAATTGAATTAGGGACCAATAACTCCGTTTACTTTTCCCATCTGTTCAATTCAATCTTAACTCAACTCAGTTAAACTTTTAAATTTGTTTCTGTGAATAAGAGGTAGAGAAATGTTCTCATTTTGATAACAAAATTAGAATCAACTTAAGGTGTAATTTTATTTTATTTTAGTCGAGAAAACTTTTTCTTTGTGGTGTTTTTATGATTCTTGTTTTATTTTTAAAATAAAACATTCTTTTTTTCATTATTAATATAGTTTATTTTGACATTAACCCTTATAAGAATGAATGTATGAAATTTCGAGAGTGTGAATCAACTCTCTTTATCAAAGGATGAAGGTAGAACATTCGAAAAGTATCCTCGGGCCATGTTGGAAACTAAAACTACAACTATAACCTAAGAAAATAACCAACATCAGCCAAATCAGTTTAGAAATAAGTTCATTATGGTTTTCCTTAGTAAAAACTTAATTAAAAATTGGAGATAACAATTTTTTTACTTAAAATAAGGCAGAAATTTTTCCGCTAAACCCCAAATGGGAATAATGACGCGATCACGGACTACATTTATTGTCGTCTTTTGTAGCCTATAGTGTAGATCTATGTGTAGTGGTTTTATCTGATCATGTTTGTATATAGTCTTAACTTTTACTGTTCAGGCGTAGTTTTAGGCTTGATTTCTTTTTTTAGGTTATAGATTTATTTTCATTTTCCAAAATGACTCTAATCGACTAGGCTGTTGGTTTTTTTTTCTCTTTTTTATACTCTAGGCTTATAACGAGAGTTGATTTACACTCTCAAAACGTTTTGTATTATTTTTTATATACACAAATGTTGGCTAATATCCGATTAAACATTGTAATAATGTAAGTCACTATCTCAGTTGTTAAATATACACTAAAAAATGTACAAAATGGTTTTCTACAGTGAGTTTTATAATAACTCGACATTCCGTGACATAAAATTTTATCTCACGCCAATAAAAGCCGGACTCGAATTACGTCCTGAAAAGTCCTGGCTGTTTATTACACTCTCGGCCCCAGTAGTAACAAAGAGTGGTAGTACTGCCTTAGGGTTTCCTTTCTTCCATTAAAATTTACTCTTTTAATTAGGCTTACAATTGTGTTAAATGTTTTTATGTGTTTCAATTAACTGGTGTCATTTTATTTCACTATAGAAAATCTTGTACAAGACATACTATGTACCTCCTTAGTACATTTTATTTTTAATAAGCATAATGCATAACTATTCATATTATTTAAATATTTTGTTACATATATTTTTTTTAATTAACGGCTGAACTTTAATTGACTGCTTCTTGAAATATTCTACATCAGCTGATAAATTTTCAATACCTGCTTTCCGCTTCATTATATTTAATTAATAATCATTATCGGAACGAGGTTCTATTTCAACTTTACCATTTGTTACTTCTTTTGTTTGTTTGTTACGCAGTTATGGCTAAACGTGTAGACCGATTTTTATGAAAGATAAAGATACTTATATATAAAAATATGGTATGCACAAGGTTTCTAAATTAACTATCCATTTTAAACTGACGGACACTAATTCCATCACTGTTCCAAGACATGGACGCGGATGTTTCAACTAGTAATAATCGTCGCGCTCCAAATAATTAAAGATAAAGCTGTGAACGAGCCATAACGAACAGCAATATAAAAACAACAAAATAATCTTGAAATGAAATGTTAAAATTAAACTGTTTTCTAAAACTTTTTAATTGGGTTTTATGAATGATTATAACTTTTCAAGTTTCAGTGTTAAAAAAACTATGAAGAAGAAACAACTCTTAACAGTTGCACTGTTATATTCACAAGATTATTTCCTAAATTTGTTTTAACGTTTATGTAACTTGTACATAATCATAAATATGAATGACAGAAAACATAAAAAATAGTCAGATCCTTTAAGCTTGCAATGAATTGGGCACTGGACATCGAAGCTAATCAGTGGTGGGGGGGATATAGTTTTCAATAAAGGCAATCACCATTGCGCAGTTTATAAACGTCGATTGATACAGTATAATATACCACTGCGATTGCAATGAATAGTAAATTACAATGACAATACAAGGGGCAAGGCAACCATAAACCATCGAAATTTTATTATGCTCTATGACTGATGCCCCTGTATACGATAGCTGTTTACAAATACTTCATGGTCTAAATATATTGTTTTGTTACATTTTAAAATGATATAAAAACATTTAACATTTTAAAACCTCTAAGGATTGAAGAGACTGTTTATAAAAGCACTAGCATTGTTTATATTCCCATAATAGTTTGAAAATAAGGAAAGAATTGTGAAAATTTATTTCCATATAGACAATAGTGAGTTTAATAAATATTGTTAAAATATAAGGATGTGTTTTAAATTAAATAAAACAGTCTAATTTGATTTCTTCACAGAAGAATTGTATCTATGTAAAAGACAAAATTTCCTTTAACTACTATAATCGTTGTATGTTTATAAAGAAAAAATAAAGGAATTCATCAATAAAATATTTTTTCCCTTGAAATGAGTTAAAATTTAAAAAACGAATATTATTTCATTTGAAATTAGTGGTAGAGAACAACAAATCTACTCCTCTTAAGGTCTATGTAAGGAATAAACTATTTAGATATTTATTAAGTTAGCACCCAAATTTTTACGTTTACGTTCTACGTGAAAATAAACAACCTCTATTTAAAAAAATAATAATAAAATTTAAACAAATCTTATCTAAAAAGAAATAGACTAATCATATATTACTATTAAAGAATAACTAACTAGTAATTTAACTCCACCTTGTCAAACAACCTTACTAATGTGGGAAAAGATGTTAAGTAATCTGATATATATACTTAGCCTAGTTAACAGAAGAGAGAACTTATCTTAACTAGCGGTAAGAACTTTGATCTCTCTCATCTTTCAACTGTAACAGTAGCAAGAAACAAGGTCGTTAAGTCTGGATCCAGTTTCTGTAATTTTGTTAACTCAATCTTAATGTAAATTGTGTTAAAATCTGTGATGTCTTTAAATTTTTTAAAAGAAAATAGTGTATTGCAATTTTCTCCTTGACCTAAAATAAAGCATCGACTTATTTCCTTTTTTTTCGTTGTTTAAAGGTGTACCTTCTCGGATATAATCACTTTATACTAAAAGGAATGTCACTTAGCTCTCGATTACTCTAAATAGCGCATGCGTCGAAGGGAAAACGATAGTGAGGGTTCTAACAAAAAACTACATGAACAAATGTGCATATCCAGTTTGGATCTCTAGGGATTGCTATAACCGTACTCACTTTAAGTGCACCCATAAGGATCTACTTATATACAAGTATATACCTGTATACTTAAGTGTTAGACTCTCATTTAATTTTCTATTTGTTTTGAAGTTTTATAACAATTATTATATATATTTTTGAAATATGTTGTAATATGAATAAAAAAAAGTTCATTATTACTAAAACTAAAAGTAAAAATGGACAATTGTTATTCTGTCTATCTAATTGAATTTTTTTTAAATAGCTCTCATGAAAACCTTTGATCAGATAGTTTCAACTGTAGAAATAAACAGTTTTTACAGAGAATTAGAATGAGATGGTTAGACAACTTTGAGAAGTTACTTCTCGGTTAAATTTTACATTTTATGATACTATTTGAACATAGATATAAAACACTCAAAATAGATTTTCAGTAAATAAATAGAACTTCAATTAAAAAAAAATCAATGATTTCTTGATATGGTAAATTGTCCAATCGATTTGTTATAACAACTTATAAGATAGTTTTGATCATGTTTAATTAATTTTCCATTCGTCTTTAAATATGGTGAAAAAATTTCCAACTTACAGCTATTTATACATCCGTATAGATATAATGTTTTTATAATTTATATATAATTGTAATAAAATCTAATCTTTCAGATTGGTTTTTGTTTTGAAATTGAGAACATTTATTTTAATTGCAAAAGCGCAAGTTGTAATTACTAGTGTTGTTTGATAAATGTGTTTTAATTTTTAAGACTGCTGTGAGTCAAAGGAATATTTTTTGATAACAGGTTTTGAATAAAAATACAATGATTCCAGTTATAGTAATAAGAATTTTCAGACACGAAACTTCATACAATCCATATACATAAATTCGTACCTGCCATTAAAAAACAGAATTTAAAAATAACTTTTTATTTTACTAAGACTTTTTTACCAAAATAGTTATAAGTTGTTTATTAACTTAGTAAATATCGTAGTACAATAACAACAGTTTTCTGTCATCCTAACTCAGTCTTTCGTTTGTGAACAAAGCATAGTTAAGACTTCCACTTTTCATGACCCGAGACCAAAAAGTGGAAGTAGCAAATGGACTGTAGGCAAAAGATCTTTTTGAATGTAGGTGATGATCTACGGGGCAGATGTCTGAAGGTCTAGGGAGGAAGTAAATTAGAGTTGATGGTAGATATTTTAATGAAACATTGTTCGTTGAATCTTTCGACGATTTTTACAGGAGGATCAATCTCACTGTGATAGACATGGACTGGGGGAATCTGTGGAGCAAATTTTGTCTTTCTGTGAAGGATGCGACAAAGCAAAACATAAAGTACTGGATGTGGAAGGTTTGTCAAAAGGACAGGTAGTATTATTTAATTAGAATATTATTCTGGATTGGGATGAGAAGGTGGTGGGCTAAAAGAACCCATGAGGGATAACTGGGGTGACGCATAGTCCATCCCAATATATAATACAGGGTCTATTATTTTTGAAACAGTTAGCAAAAATTATAGCTCAAATTCACTGTCTAGATTGTTTAGAAATGTTTTAAAATAACTTAGTATTTTGACATATCATTGCATTTACATCTTAGAAGTAATAATATATTACAAGATTCAAAGTTCTTCAGCTAGTAATATTTATGTCAATGCATATAATACACATAGAAGGTTTAATTTCTGAGAACAACAGTGCAGGTTGGTGGCTATAAAGTTAGGGACATTTTTAGAAATAAACTTCTCTACAGAATTTAAGTGGAGTCTACAAAGTCTTTCATCCCTATCTTAAATTAGCCAACTTTATGTACTTTTTTTCTCAGCAACCACTTATAAATTTACATCTAATAGTTATGTAAATACATGATTATAATATTTGGTTGAAATTACGAAATATTTGGATTTTCAGATAAAAAATCATTAATTTTTTTTTAAACCTCCAAACCAACCTCAGTTTAAAACCAGATATTATATTAATGTATTTTTCTAAGGTAAACAAATATAACAAATTTCAACTTGAAATATTAATATCTCATATCATTGCTGTGAAAAAGATATATAGGCATAACCTATAAAAAAGAAACTTTCAGAAAAACTCGAATAAAAATAAAACATGCACTTTAAAATTAAAAAACTTTTTCCTTCAAATTGTTCAATAGAATTACTGTAACCTCTTGTTCATTACAAACTTTAAAATAGACAAGTTTATTTTAGGCTTAACATGGACAAGCGACTAATTTAGTGCTTGAATGGTTATCTATTAATACAAAAAATATAAATAAATTTTGAATTCATAGTAGGAGTTAACTAAAAACTCAAAAATTAAATAAAGTTTAAATTAATGCTACAGATAGAAAATAAAATGAAATTCATATGAAAATTCGTATAAAGTGTTTAATTTACATGAAACTTGTGGGATTTGTGCTTGCCTAAAGTATGATGTATTTACATTTTAGACACTGGTTTAAAATTAGAGATTAAAATAATAACATAATTTTGGGAAATGTGTATATACTGACCAATTTGGTTGTATAATAATTATGTTATTATTAAAAAATTTAATATTTACATCGGTTAAAATTTATTTTGTATCAAGCAATTTTGTACAAGTTATTTATTATTTTATACAATGTATCGATAATTTTGTACAATAATGTTACTTGTACAATAAACATACTTTTTAATTTTTTTTTTCAGTTGGCAACTCATAATAATTAATTTTAGTGTTAAAAATTTGATATTTTTTATAATCTGATGTTACCACATAAGGTATCAAAGCTGAACTCTAAGTCCGTTCTGGGCATGTCTAGGACGCCAAGTAATGAACAGCTTTCACGGGACTTCTAGGTCCGTGGCTGACAAAATACCTAATTTAGTGTCTGTCAAGTATTAAAAAGAGAAAATCCACCAAGTTAAATATATGAGTAGATTTTAGACGTATGGAATAAATGAAAAGCTTAAGGCGATTGACCATCAAGTAGAGTGCATTAAGAACTTTTTGTATGATCTTAAAAATTTAGTTGTGAACAATAGTTTTGTTTAGGTTATATAGATTTTTATTAAATAATTATTTTCGTAAACGAAGTCATGAGAGCGTAATTATTATTAGGACGTATTAAAGTGCACATAGAGTTTTCAGTTGTTCCTAGCGATACCTAACGGAGACCCTTTGTGGGTTGTTAGTGAAACTACGGGGTAGAATAGGCAATCTGACTACATTACTAAAGTAATGACTGATTATAAATATATGCAATAATTATTGTGCCTTGGCAGTAATCGATTGATCAAGGATTGGTGCCGAAGATTGTGGGTGTGTTAAACCTAACATAATGGTACTTCAATAATATAACAAAATTTTTAAAACTTTACCTATAAACCATTATTAGTAAAGTAATGAGAAAACTTCTGAGATTATTGAAAAATAAATGACATTAACACTTCTTTTAGTATTTATATAATTCTACTTACACGAGAATATATATAGTAAACGAACATAAATAGATAGTATATCATCGAAATTTTTAAAAAATCTAGCTTAATTAGTTTCTGAGAAAATGTGTTCCAAATATATTTTAATTTATAACGAAAATAACATAGATGTTATCTTTAGTTCCAAATTTGAACATTATAAATTAATATTACAAACATGGCATGTGTTTGCGTACAAAGAGACTGTTGAGACACGACACAATCAATTGACATTCACTTGAATTTAAATTACATTTCTAAAGTTAATTTTCAAAGTATTCAAACTTAAATAAACTAAAGTTATAGTTTAGTAATTGAAGCTCCTGCAGCACTAAAGATGATTGACTTTGTCGTTGAAACGCATTTGGATAAATAAACGTACTATTTGTAAGAAAAATTATTTAAATTTTAGTCTATCAAGTATACCATCCCAGATGTTTAGGTACATATTTTGTTATAAATACGAGCAACTTTAGAAGTTTAACTTAATTCCTTAAAAAATTATAATAATATGTTGAAATATTTTGTTTTGCAAGAGACCAGGGTAGAATATTCCAAACCTGTTGATTAAGACATTCTACCTTATTACAAACAGAAGGGGACGAAATACACCCCTCTATTCTCTTCAACTGAATCTTGGAAACATATTTTCCATTGAAATACTTTTCTTTTTCGTTTAATTTGGAGTCAAATAAAAGCGGCCATAATTTTCGTTTCTTCAGAAAAAGTTTGTCTTTCAAATTCATACGACTTGACGGTAGATTTAACAGCCAATTTTAAATTTTAATGATAAACAGACAAATAACTGAGATAATTTTTTTAAATTGCTCCCGTTTTGACTCTTTGTAAATATATATTAATTCGCTTGTTGATTAAATTAACTTGGACTGTTACGGGATAAATTTCTCCTAAATTTGTAAAAAATATTATCATATATATATATATATATATATATATATATATATATACGAGGTTCGTTAGGGCTTAGTTTACGTCAAAAAATTAAGAGGTTCAGAAAATTTGGTTACTCAGGTAAGGTATGAACTGGACATTTTGTCACAGATTATCTGTGTCAGTTTAATCTGGCCACTGAGTCAAAATTCAAATTTTCAAGCAGGATGATAAAATCCTGACACACATTCTACTAAATTGTGAGAAGTGGTTAAGCGTAGAGGCATGCTTAGCAAAAGTATAGGAAAACCGTCAACTTCAAACAACATGCCACAAAGCAAAGTCTACTGGACACCGGTGGTGGATTTATAATGACGTTAAGAGATGACTTGAATATGAACGTAAGGAATATGTAGTAGGTTAAGGCCCACCCTAGACATCAATTCTCTATCTGCTGATCTAAATACGTAGAGTGATTATTATGAAAAAGGAGGGGTAGTACCATTAGTAGGGGAAGTCTTCCACACACTTCAATTCGTCCCTTACTCGCTTTTATGTCATTTCCCCACAGTATAGACTCTTACATCAAGCCATCAGAGTTAAAAACCCTTGATAAGTAGGACGGGAAGCGAAAAGTTATTCTAGAATAACAGTTGAAAACATGTAATTACGCTGCCATTTTCAATTTCACTGTCCAATATTTCGTGGAAACAATTTATTTGAAATTTCATAAATTCTCAACAAAGTCGGATCAAAATTTTGACCTTTAGAGCACATTCTAAATATAAATATCAAATAATAAACAATAATTCCGTACTTTTCACCCGATGATGCCGCATCAATCGGTGAAACAGCTGTAGTGAGAAATACACCGAAAGAATTCGAAAGACAGACATAAGTTGTACGCATTTATAAGTATAAAATAAAGGCGGTTAAAAATATTAGCAGATTAGAATTACGTTGAGTAGATAATTTATAACAATTTTTGTCCATGTCTAAGATTTTCAACATACCATGTTTTTAAAATAAAAATTATGTCTTTTTAACTTTAAATGTGTGAATTTCAATGAAAATTGTTACCATTAATTAGATGAAACGTAATTACATTTATTTACTCTGGCAGTATATTAAATGAGATTTCCTGTTAGTTATTGTCCTTACTGTTTATTTAAATTTAGAGCAGAGTTATATTAAAAGAATATAAATTTTGCGAGTTTCACTCTTCGTAAGTTTATAGCCTTTGTGTTCAAGTATAATTTCTAGTTGACACAATTTTTGTGGTTTTTGAGAATTTTGTATATTTAATGAAATTTAAAAGTAGTTTAAAACGTTTATTGGATAGAAAAATTGATAGCTAATTTTAAAGATTTCCTCCTCTAACGTTGTGGCTTTAAGATTGTTAATAAAATTTAGTAAAACTTTATTATATCTCTCAGTAAATCCATTCAACGATTTTCAGGATCTCATTCACCTCTTACTTTTATTTTGTATTTATTTTTCCTTGTTGTTTCCATGTCAAAGGAAAACTTTTAATATTTTTAACATTCTTTATTTTGTAACAACAACAATATAACTTGCACATGTCATAACTTTCATTCTTTTATCTTCAGTCATTCAAAATGTGAATAATATTCCTTCACATATACCTTCTATTCTTTGAAAGACATATACTATCGATTTGTATGGAAAACTGTCAGGTCTTTTTAACATTTTCCTCATGCCCTTTATACTTTTTTCGATTGTTTTCCTCGTTTATACTCGTAAATTGAATATAAACAATATTGTCAAAAGCCTGCTCTAGTGTGGGATTTATTCCTCCAATCACTAAGTATTTCCCATAATCAAAACAAACCCAATACTTTTTACATTGTTTTTTAATAATTTTTTCATCATTTCATTATTTTATATATTTCTTTTTTGTTTAACTCTATACAGAGCACAGTTTAAAAAAAAACTTTATTTGTTTTTGATATTGAATATTGCCAATATTTTTGACAGCTAATTAAATGGACACTGGAGTCCGCATTAAACTGGTCCCTTTAATCTAGATGGACACTGGGTCGTATTCAGGATGAATACTGAACACTTTCGAATGGGTGACTACTGAACTTCAGCGACAAAATATATGTTGTACAATGGAGGAGATATCACAGCTACAAGACTCTGAAACCGTACAGATGCTGGATTCTGGAGACAGGATGAATACTGAACACTGAAGTCCGGATGGATGCTAGATCTTTGAGATAATGAATGCTGCACAATCCAGAATGGACAGATAGAAGACTGGAAACTGGATGCTTGCTAAACTCTACAGACAAGACGGATTCTAGACCCTGCAGAGAAGATTAACGCTGCACATTGGAGACAGTTGATAAACTCTAGAAACAGGGCGGATATTAGACCTTGGAGGGTTGGGATGTATGCTACACAATGGAGACTGAACAGATAAGTTACTGAAACAGAACGGTTGCTAATCTCTGGGGGCAGGATGAATGACCAGACTCCAGTTTATAGAATCGTTCAGGTTTTCCGTGTCCTTCATAAATGAACACTACAAATTTGATTGTTTAATAATATCAGCTCATTTTTTATATCTACATATTGTATAACAGCTGATTAAAAGTATTCTTATAAGCTTAACATTCGAAATTTGATTCCCGATCGGAGCCCTTTACGAATCTTCAAAATTTAATATTTCTCTAATCTATCAGTTCCAAGAAGCCCATGAAAAATGTCACTCTTCTACGCCCGATACTATAGCAAAACATCTGTAATGAACCACACACAGACACACCTCATTGAGAGTTTTTATAATATAAATATAAAGAACAAGGTTGGGTATACGAGCTGCAACAAATACAAATATTTAAAGAATAGCGCACTCAATCATGTCAGCATACCGAGTTTATTATGCAAAATATATTTTTTATTAAAAATCGGTCTATTGAAAATTTTCTACATCTATTTATTTTCACAGAAAGTTTTATTTTTGTTCTCAGTATTTTCTATAGAGGGTTTTAATAAAATGGTTGCATTGAAAATATTGTTCTGTCGATCATCAGTCCTATAAAACAAAAATAAGGTGATAGACAAAGCCCATTACACTCTTCGTAACAAGAACGTGGAAATATGTGTATCTGACATTTATGTGCATACACAACACCTGAGCCAGTATCTTATGAGCGTAAAACAACTACAAACTTCTGTTCTTGACGTAAATATGGTGTTTAAATTCTACGTAGCGAAAATACAAGTGGATCTATAAACAGTATGAAGACTTTACAAGCGTAGTAACGGGTATGTATAGAAAATGACCAAATTTGTCTTTATACAAATTATCTTTTAATGTTAATAGGATTTATTAAAATAAGGTAATACATTACGATAGTTAATCTTTCAACGAAATTAATAATAATAACATTTATCCGGATATTTCCAGAAAATTTCGTCAAACAGCCATCCCTAAAACTAAATAAAAACGAACCAAAAAATAATCCAATTATTTTTAAACATTATTATCAGTAATATCAATGTTTTTTATTGTTTAAAACAATCCTTTAGGCAACACTACAAAGCACTCATTATTTAGGATAACAACGCCTTACTTTTTCAAAACTCTGTCCTTAGAATCCCTAAAGAGTAGTGAAAGACTATCCGATATCAGAAGGGTACATGATGATACAACACATAACGTTTTTGTCTGGTCTCCCTTCTCCAGTACCCAGTCTTACAACTTTATATCTTTACATCGCCCTTTCTGTTATCTACTTGAAACTTTATAGTGTCATTGTTTTATTGGTTACACAATACAATATTCCAGTAATCCATCTCTTCCCTTGCTGTTTACTTTATAACGTTATGCACTGTTAAACTGCGTAGTAACTCGCCCACAATAAAATCATACCTAAAGTAGGAGTTTTTAAGCGAAAAGTGAATCTACTACTTTGAATGTCGTATATCTAACAATTACAGCAAAGGAACTAATTTTAGTGAAAAATAAAGAGCAAACATTGTATTTACGAAATGTATTTTGAACAATATTTTAAAATTACCTTACATAACCTAACCGTAACTGCTGCTTTTTAATTGATATAGCTCTGTGGTTAAACGTTTTCAAAAGATCACTATGTGATTACGGGAGTGGTATACCCGAGAAAACTTAACTGGTTCCAACACTCTGTAGTCTTGAGTTACGTTTTTCTTTCATATTTCCTATCAGGTCTCTCTTGATTTATTCCGACCCAGACGTAATTACAGTTTTGATGGCTAGAATTATATCTTCTTTTTTTCCATGTTTATAAGGCGATGATGACTAAAAAAAAACAACAACAAAAGAAATCTGTTTTTAAACAGATAAATTGATGGTAAAAGACCTGTTACTTTCTCGCATATAAGTACTTTTCAATTTTTAACATCCTGATCTTTTATGTTTAAAATTTTTTTAAAATACTAATACGTTAGGGTCACAGTAAATTCTTTTCACTAACAAGATAGATATCATAATCAAAGCAGCAATAATTATGGTGCCTTAAACATATTTCTCGTGGTTTTTAGGTACAAAATATTCAAATAGGCGTATAAGTTATGTGTTGCAACAAAAGTAGTAAGGTTTCACACACAAAAACTTATTTTATACAAAAATCCACGTTTACTTATTATTTTTTGTTGAAAATTTAAACTACACTATTAAGTTGAGTTGGCAGGGTTCATAATGATTGGTTTACATTTTCGACTAAACAGTTCTTTATTTCAAATACTGTGCGAAGAGTAGGGTAAAAATAATATTTTAGTAACCAGTATTTCATTTCGTTAAGCAGCTATTCATCAGTTCATACACTGTAGATTTGTCCTAAAGTAATATTTTTCAAGATCTTCATTGAATTATCAAACTCATTTTTCCTCTTGCTTGAAACCTTGTGACTCGACCTCTATTCATTTTAACCGTATTCATCCCGTTAAACTTTTAATTTTGTTTATGCGATAAGGTAAAGCTTGGTAATACAATTAGAACCTCACTGTGACATATTTCAATTTTATTTTAATCAAGAAAATGTTTTTCTTATGATGCACTTACAAATTCTTGTTTCCTTTTAAAATAAATAAAATTTTTGAAATTTGACTTCAAAAAGGAACATTATTTAACTAACATATATATTTTTCTACGTTTATTTTTTAAGGGTCCATGGTGTCTTTATTTTAAATGCATTCTCGATACCATTCTGAATATACCTTTTAACAACAACAACATGGAATATGATAACAACCGTTTGTGGAAATTTTCGATCTTAAAGACTCGGAAATCTACCTTTTTCGTGAAATTAAATTTATAAATTTAAATGAAACTACTTCAATTCTGAAATAATTTATTAGAAATTTTACCATTTATATACAACTATATTTTCTGGGAGGGGGGTATTACTTGTTTTATTCGAAATTCAACTTAAATTTAATAATTTTTTGATCAATTTTTTTTTAACTAATAGCTTCACCTGCTTCAAAGGTTTATAAAATTTCTTTTAATGAAGAAATAAGCAACTCTTTTACCAAGAAATTTTCCATTAACTGTTCTAAACCAACGTAGAAAATAAATAGGGACCCTATAACAATAAAAGTACGAAATTTTTTAAACATTCCTAAACGACGCGAGTGGTAAACACGTCCGTTAGTCACGAAAGTTTATCTATGTATTTATTTTCACCTTACTTTTTATTTTTGTCCTTAGTAATATGTTCCAAACATTTTTTAAAAAAGAATCGAACATACATACAAATATTTCTTAACGATTTTTTTTTTTTGGTTTTAACCCGCTATGAAATCTCTTGTTTACAACAATATGTAACGTACAAAAATAAAAACGCACTCTATTAGAATTCAAACAGTAAGATTGAAGCCTAAAACTTAGGAAACTTGGACAAAAAAAAATGTAGTGTAACATCTCACTGATGTTTGCAACGGTTTTTACAACTACTGCTTTATTTGATTATTATTATAGGAATAGAATAGGATTTGTATTAGATTAGGAATCTTGCTACTCAAATATTATGAAAAAGTAAATATTCCTAAGTGTTCTGGCAGCTCAGTGGTTCAGGTCGTCATTTTCTGATCAAGAATGACCCTTGAGATCGTGGGTTGGAATCCCATCCAGGACACGTGGTTTGTTCTTTGTATTTTGTTTCTTTATAACTTGATATGTGGTGGAAGAAGGGCCCACTAAAAAAAAAATCGGTGGTTGAATTAAGTGAGAGTTCTCGGGACTGGGTCGTAGTATCCAGTTGTACAGAACACACTAATTTTGTACGTTTTCCAATTTTGTAAATTTTATTTTTGCAGATATGGAAAAGTTAATTAACTCTAAAAAAAATGCATAAAATCTATGCAATGAGTGCTTGACAATGTTATTCGTAAAATATACCATTTAAAAGCATGCAATGTAATTCAAGAAACATATTTATACATAAAAAATAAATAAAACAACAGCCTTGTAAATTTTGTTAAACAAATTCATTTGCTTTTGAAGAAGCTGTTTTCAGACAATCAAGAACCGTTTCAAAAAGGAAGATGGAATATCAAGAATATGATTACCCAGACAATACAAGTTATAGTTCTGGAGAATATAAAATGTAAGTAATCAGTTTTATCCTAGATTTTGTTCATTTAACAGCATTATCCGAAAATCAACTTTTTAGTCTACATGTTAGATATTTCAAAATATTTTGACCAAAAGTTTATGTAACCTTTAACAACGTTAAACTAGGTCCCTTAGATGAGATTTTAAGATAACTTTGTAATGCCGATAAAACAAAAAAAAATCTTTTAAAAAATCTTTTTTAGAGAAAAAACATGAGAAATTTTATAAGTTATAATTATTTTGTTCTTAATTCAAACAAAAATTTTCTATGTGCAGAACTAGAAAAAGAGTTCATCTTTAAAAATAACTAAAATAATTTGTCTATTTTTTGTAGTTTTTGAGATATATCAGATATATATTGAAAATATTGTGGTGCCGATTGGTAGTCGTGTAAAAAGTAAATTAGAGGGTAGTTTTGCAAGGGCTAGTTTTACAATCGTAACTATAACTTATGTGCAGGTGTGAAAATATGTTTATAGGAAATTTATGTGTGTACACAAAGACGGATTATATTTTGATCGTCAAACAACTGCATCTTTTATTGTTGAGGTTAATAATATGATGTTTAAATTGTTTGTAAATAAGTACTGAGGAATACAAGTGGATTTATAAACAATGTACAGAATATATAAACACATGTCGAGTAAACAAACTCCACATCTTTGTAATTTACTTAAAACAAAATTTTGTTTACTTTATTTTAATACAAAAAAAAATTATCTTTTAATATATGAGAAATATTAAGATATTCATTACGTAAAATAAATAGGTTAATTAATCTTTTTACCAAAATTAAGAATAATGACTTTTATTTTGATATTTATCATTAATTTACACAAATTTGATCAAACATCGATCCAAAAACTAATTTAAAACTAAAAAAAACTACTCCAATTATCTGTAGTTATTTTAAAAGGAAAGTTCTTTGTCTTATAAACCTAATTTTATGACATAATATGAATATAATTGTACGATATTTTGTATTATTATGTTTTAAATTTCTTTATGCAACACTACAAAGTACTCATTGTTTGTAAATCAACTCTGCTTTATCACAACTCTGCGTTTTTATCCGTAACGAGTAGCTAACGGACTTTCAGAGATCAGACACAAGAAGAGGACTTAGTGATACGATGGGTAATGTTTCTATCTGTCTCCCTCACCAGTACCCAGTCTTACAACTTTATAGCTTTTACATCACCCCTTCTGTTATCTACTTGAAGCTTTTTAGTATCATTGTTTTATTGGTCACACAATAAAGTTTTACTCCAGTAATCTAAATCGTCCTTTACGTTTTACTACAATTCTCTTAAAACGCCATGTTCTGTAAAACTGCGCAAAAACACGCCGACAATAAAACCTTTTCTAAGAAAATTCAAGTAGGAGTTATTGAAAGAAGAGTGAATCTATAGACACCGGTTTGAAGGTCGTTCTAAAAATTACAGCAAAGTGAAACTAATTTTAGTGAAAAATAAAGAGCAAACATACAAACATTAACAAAATATATTTGAATATTATTTTTAAATTACCTAACCTAATCTAACCGTAATCGAAGCTATTTATTTGATATAACTCTGTGTATAAACGTCCTCAGAAGAACCGAGAAAATTTAATTTGTCTTGAGTTCCAATTTTCTTTCATATTTCCCTATCCGGTCTCTCTTGATCAGCTCTTGATCTCTTCTGACCCAGACGCTATTACAATTTTCGATAGCTAGGATTTTATCTTCTTTTTTATATTTTTATAAGACGGTGATTACCAAAGAAAAGAATTTTGTGTATTAAACCGATAACAATTGCTAAAAAAAAAGCTTTTACTTTCTGGAATATAAATACTTTCAATCTTTAACATCCGAACCTGTTATATAAGTTAAGAAAGAGTCTATAACGTTCGGGTCACAGTCCATTTCGACCATATAGTATTTTAAAAAATAGTTATCATTCAAAACCGCATTTATTATGGTGTCAAACTTATTTCTCATGGTTTTTAGATCCAAAATATTCAATCGGTCGTTTAAAGTTATTTTTGGCAACCGAATCAGTATATCGTCATTTAAAAAAAAAAGTATTTGATAGAAACTATCCAGATTACCTTATTATATTTTCATTACTGTTGAGACCGATGGTTCTTGGTGGAATTCCATGTTTAAAGATAATAAAACACAATTATTTGAATCTCAATATTTGAAACACAATAATTGTGTTTTATTATCTTTATTATATTTTGTTTAAAAAATACGAACAACACTGTTACGTTATATCAACTCAGGGTTTATAATGATTGGTTAACAGGTCATAATTTCAAATATTGTTCTAGAGTAGAGTGAAATAACTGTTTTTGTATCAAGTATTTCATTTCGTTAAAACAGTCAATGTACGGTAAACTTGTTTTACAGAATTATAGCTCTTTATTTAATTATCGATCAACTCATATTGCTTCTACCTTCAAACCCTAACTCACCTTTTTGCGAGATTCAGCCTTATTCATCTCCGTTAATCTTTTGAATTTGTTTCTGGAAATAAAGGTAAGAAAGTATATTCACCTTCGTAACCCGATTAGAACATCACTGTGGCATAATTAAATTTCATTTTAATTAAGAAAATCTTTTTCTTCGCAAGTACTTACAATACTTTTTTTAAATTAAAATAGTTCATTAAATTTATCTCAAAAAAGCACATTTCATTTAACAGATATATTTTTATTCATTGTAACTTCAAGTGTTTAGTTCCTATGATGTCTTTTATTTAAGTCCATTCTTGTTGCCATTCTTCATTGCCATTTAACAATAGCACCATGTTATCTGGTTATATTTTCTTTGAAAGACTCGTGATACTAACTTTTTCTTGAAATTTGAACCAATCAATTTAATTTATAAATTTTAAAATAGACTCCTCCTATTCCAGAGATATTTAATAGAAATGGTACCATTGGAGACACTATATTTTCGGTAGACACCAGGAAGTAAACTTTTTCCTTCATTTGCTTACATTTTTATTTCATTTATTTTGTATATAGTACTGATGGGCTAGTTATTACGGGTTTAACAATCCCGTAGGGGCCTAGCTGGATCTACAGATTTTTCCGGATACACGAGAGGTTTTTCTTTTAAACAAGAAGAAAAATGTATACAGAGTGGTTTTTAAAACATACCACCTCTATTATTTAAAAGAAGGAAAGAGATATGCATAATCTTTTATCGGGACACTTATTTATCTTTAAGGGGAACCTTAGAATAACTATTTATAAAATAAATAATAAACCTCCCATCTCCCACTACCCCATCATAAAAATGGTTAATAGTTAATAAACATCGGCCAACGCATTCGTTTGCTTTGCTCAAAAATGTAATTATTTAAGTTATTTTCTAGAATCTTATAAAAATAGGTTATGATCACTATGCAAATACTATTTATTTGAAAGATTTAATATTTAAGTTTGCATAAAGTCGACAGCATACAATGGACAAAATTTATCGTTTTCATGACAGTAACAAAGGAAAATTTAGGTAAGTCTTCAATATTTTTTTTCATTTATTCCAATCTTCGATTTCTAACAATTAATCTAAATTTTATTTCTTGTACTAGCCCAACAATAATATATTAATATCTATTATCTCTCCATCTTTCATATATATATATATATATATATATATATATATATATATATATATATATATATATATATATATATATATTACATTTGATTTTTTCAAAATACTGTCATTGAGATCGAGTGCATATGCAATGATGCTTTTACAATTGATTGAAAAAAAAAAAAAAAAGAAGATATTTCTGTCTTGTTGTAAATAAAGTCAGACAAACTTCACTAATTGTTGTAAACACAAACATATGCGCAATGCTATACAACACAAACGTATGCGCAGTGCTATACAACACAAACGTATGCGCACCATTATACACCTCAAACTTATGCGTAGTGCTATACAGCCCATACATTTGCGCAGTACTATACAGCACAAAAGTATGCGCAGTGATATACAATACAAACGTATGCGTAATGCTATACATCCTAAACGTATGCGCAGTGTTATACAGCCCAAACATAAGCGCAGTGCTATATAACCCAAACATATGCGCAGTACTATATTACTCAAACGTATGCGCAGTGCTATACAGCCCAAACGTATGCGCAGTACTGTACAACACTAACGTATGCGCAATGCTATACAGCCCAAACGTATGCGCAGTACTATACAACACTAACGTATGCGCAGTGCTATACAGCCCAAACATATTCGCAGTACTATACAACACTAACGTATGCGCAATGCTATAAAACACTAATGTTTGCGCAGTGCTATACAGCCCAAACGTATGCGCAGTACTATACAACACTAACGTATGCGTAATGCTATACAGCCCAAACGTATGCGCAGTACTATATAGTCCAAACGTATGCATAGTGCTATATAGCACATACATTTGCACAGTACCATACAGCACAAAAGTATGCGCAGTGATATACAGCCCAAACGTATGCGCAGTGTTATATATCCCAAACGTATGCGCAGTACTATACAACACTAACGTATGCGTAATGCTATACAGCCCAAACGTATGCGCAGTACTATATAGTCCAAACGTATGCATAGTGCTATATAGCACATACATTTGCACAGTACCATACAGCACAAAAGTATGCGCAGTGATATACAGCCCAAACGTATGCGCAGTGTTATATATCCCAAACGTATGCATAGTGCTATAAAACCCAAAAGTATGCGCAGTGCTATATAGCAAAAAGCACTGTTTTATGCATTTTCGAATCCGATGGAGATAGGGTCAAAGTTTAAATGCAGAAAATGTTTGTTTTTTAAGATCATTTGTACATTTTGGGGTAGTGGGACATTTGAGGATATTTTTGTAAAGGGCGTTCTTTCATTAATCTTTCGTAAAAAATGTGTTCCTCTACAGTTTTGTAGGTGGTGGCAATAAAAATAACTGTAAAACCCTGAATTTTAGACGTTTTGTACTACCCTGTATATGAGCATCAAGATAAGTGAAAACGTTTTTATTAAAATGATCAGTGAACAAATACCTTTAAAATGAGGTATACTTATCCTACCGTTACTTTTGTAAATTTTCCAAAAACTAGCCCCACCCCCAAAAAACTAACCTTTTAGAGCGTTTGAGAGATTTCAAAATAATTTCTCCAAATTCATTGGGGTAGAATAGGGGGGGGGGGTCCGTTGTTACGAAGGATTTACCTCATTTAGTTTACCCATTGTACATTGTGTACGGGTGGTCTGCCTCACTCTGTATATGAACATTAAAAAAACTGTATATTCCGTGAAAATAACCTTTTACCCTCTACATACCCGCCAATAAAAGCCGGACTCATATATTACGACTTGAGAAATCATTAAGAATTGAAGGGTCAAGACACAATAGCAGACTTAATGACACTATAATCCTTGGTTTTTATTAGATTCTTGGCTCCAGCAGTAACAAAGAGCGGAAGGGTTTTATTCATTCAATCAAAGTTTACTCTAATGTTGTTATTATTCTATTTCACAATAAGGAAGTGCTTTATTGTGTTAGAAATACATATTGTTAGAAATGATATTTGTTTTTATTTTAAACATTTCAAAATA
This sequence comes from Aphrophora alni, assembly GCA_963513935.1. Classification (NCBI taxonomy): domain Eukaryota; kingdom Metazoa; phylum Arthropoda; class Insecta; order Hemiptera; family Aphrophoridae; genus Aphrophora; species Aphrophora alni. The sequence continues at coordinate 90,728,698 of OY740772.1, forward strand.
TAAAATAGATTACGTAACATACTCATACTTCATATGTATTATTATGACTCACAATTAATAAATTTAATTTATAAAAACGTAAACATAATATTTTGTAATATATTTAAAAAAAAATTTTTTTCTTTTAATTCATTGCTTTTGGTATTATACAAATGATAATTTCCATTACTTAGTATATTGTTTGAGCTACTTCATTGTATTTATTATTAATATTATTAACTTGAATAACCTGTCAATAATATTACTCATTTTAATGAATACTCTACAAAAGTTTGTTTTTTAAATAATTTTAAAATTTGTATTTTTACTAAATACTCAACAGAATTTTTCCTTTTTTTTTTCAAAATACTATTCTAACCCAATAAATAGTGGCGTAAAAACGTTGTACAAACCTTCTCCCTCACACATCCTCAATACCAAATAATAACGAACGAAAATAAAAAACGAATAGTCACAAAAAATTGCATTCTTTAGTTGTTAATCAAAATTTAAAATAACCATAAACACTGTCTTTGGGGAAAAAAATAATAAATAGGTCTTAAACGTGGTTCCAATGTCCGAAAAATCCAAAACATAGTTCGTATTTAATTAAAACCAAGCTTTTAATAAAGGTATACAAGATTCACATTTTTGTCTTTTTTGTGCTAATACTTACTACTTTCCCACTAAATGGGTCATTAATGTCGTATTGCACTAAAATTTTAACGAAATCAATATAGTCCCATGGTCAATGTTTTTGATTTTTACCTTTTAACTTAGGAACCGGAATTTTTGAAGAGATCCTGAACAATACGTTTATTGTGGATCCTTAGAGGCTACACTTGAACAAAATAGAGGACTTTGGGGGTCCTTAAAACTGATATATCCGCAAAAATTTAACATTCGTGGGTTTTTTCTATACAATGTATAACCAAGGCAGTAAAATGATGTGCTGTATACTAATCTGAATTTAGAAAAAATATCAATGAAAAATTAGATTTTTTTTCTTTAGATGCTTGATATTAAAATACAATAAATCAATTCCTATTAATTTGTATACTAAATTATGATTTGGTAACTAGTGAAGTTAGCACACACTTTTTTATGTTCTGATATACAATTACCAACCAGTAGTTTCGTTTTACTATTTATTCTTATCTAAATCAAAAATAGAATAATTCGTGTCTAAATTAACTACTACTTCAAGATATAACAATTGTATCAGATTAAGTAAACACACACCATGATAACTAATGAGAGAGAAGACGTTAAGTAATCTGATATGCAAACTTAGCTTAGCTGAAGGGAGAGGGAACTTATCTTGACTTCTCTCATCATTCACTTGTAACTGCAGCAAGTAACAAGGTCATTAAAGTTGTATCCAGTTTCTGTAATTTTCTTAAATTACCCACTACAACAAACTGTGATGTCTTAAAATTGTTTAATACTAAATAATATTTCCAGAGTCAAAAATGTAGTCTAAAAAACGTGCTGTATATAGAGTAATGACTTTCGATGACCACCATTAGGAACTTTAAAAATAGAAGAGATACAAACCAATTTAATCGGTTTTTATAATATTTTATCGAATTTTTTAAAAGAAGCCGAAATTTTCAAATTAGATGTCCATTTTTTAAATAGTAACGGAATGCGTTTAAGCTTTTTTTACAAGACAAATAATTTAAAGACTTTTTTTCTTAATTATTTTTCAATAAACCTAACCGTATAAAATCTATACTGTATATGAAAGGTTGTATATTTATTAACTCGATTTTTAAATATGCTTTTAACTCTTTTTTATTTTGGCAGATTTTTTAAAAAGTTAGAAGTGTATTAAAATGATCAGTAGTTTAATTACAATTATTACAAATGTTTTGAGGTAGGGCTTAGTATTAAATTAACTCAATAAAATAAACTTCGACAGATTTAAACTCCATTTTGGTTTTACATGTGGTAGGAAATTATTTTGTTATACCAAATTAAGATTACACAATTTATTTAAACCGTAAACTAAAGGTCAAGTGAAAAATAAATTCCCAATCTTTTATAGGACAAAGATTCTAAACGTTTAGATTTATGTAAAAATACCCAAAAATGAAAAGTCCTAAAACTATGTATTCTATTTAAAAACTAAGAAACAAGGTGTTGCTAACTAAACAAAATTAATTCTCAAATCATGGAAGGTTTTCCATTAAAACTTTTTTATCTCTTACGATTTTAGCAATTCTAATTGTGGTCATCCTGAATTTATAAACATTTATACCTTAGTCTATCAGAAATAATATTCATTGAGTATTTCATATGTGTATGTCTACATGAGTACATATGGATACATTTGGCATTATATTGTAGCATTCATAAAATAAATCTGCATTTTGTTATCGGCAGTCCACTCGCCGTGCCTCTTATCTTCCGTCTCTATCTAAGTACAGAGTACAACGGCTGGTTAGCGAGCCGATCTAAAACCCGTTATCTAGTCTACCTGTAGTCACACAATGTCTGACATCCATATTCAGCTACGTTAGAGAAAAATTTCTTCTTGGACTTCAAAATTTCAACCCTAGTTTTTTGGCAATGTTAATCTACAAGTTTTGTGCGTTTTAGTTCTATAATGTTTAGTAAATTTTCGTTTTCACGGCACAAGCTTACGTGAACTGCGACAGGATTTTCCAGGTACAGATTTTATCATATATTAAATTTTTGTTAATGCTTTAAAACAATTTATTAATTATCATGTATTTTTAAAATATGTATTTCATGTTTTATTTAATATTCAATGTTCTTTTGAAACTCAATGATTATAAAAATTTACTTTTCTTAAAACATACTTTACAAAATCTTGTAAAGGCACATTTTGAGTTTGGAACAATTATGTGAAATAAGTGCAAACTAATGTTGAACTTTGAATGATCGAAATATCTCATTGTACATGTCAAATATAAAACAATTGAAGAAATCTGTTCTAAATCAGGAAATTTCGTTTTGCAGGCTTTTGCAAATCTTTGCAAGTCTTATACAAGCTTTGTTTCAAACAAAATTAAATATATATAAATAGATTTATAATCATCTAAGAAGCTTTTAAGTACAATCTTAACGAATTTCTGTTATACAATCAATTTTCTTTGATTTTGACAAATAACCAGATATTTTCTTTAATAATGAACATTAATGCTAAAACATGTCCGATTTTGTACAGACACTAAAAAACATGTTTTTTGCTATAGCTAATATGCTGGTAGAAGAAACACAGCTAAAGATCTGAACACGTTTCGCCCTGTTAACAAAACACGTTTTGTTTCAACATAGATTCAGAGTTTCACGTGCACAAAAGTGATGTTACAAAAAAAACTAACTTTATAGAACTCTAATTAAACTCATATTGTATATGTGCCTAAATCTATTTCAGCGAATATGTTTTCAAAAAAAAACTATCTTTTAGATGTAGACTTGTGTAATTAATTATAAAATATATAAAAAATTATTGGGTGGAGCCTGCATGCAAACTTTCGGTCCTAACAACCTCCCAGAGGTTATTTTCTAAATTAAAATATTGACGTCAATTAATAAAACTTAATATTCAAAATTTTCTTTTTAAAATAAACTTCTTTTTTTATATATAATAAATTCTTTATCTAAAATATATATATATATTTATTGGCCAATATAGCATTTAAGAAATTTATAAAATAAGTAATATTATGTAACTGTTTTAGAAAGCTATCATTTCATAAAGTTAAAAAGGGGGGAAATAAAAATCAGTATCTTTTCATCTTTTTTTTTTTTTTTGTAATTTTTACATTTAAGGGCATATAATCTTTTTTTTTGGATTAATGATAATCCTGTTAATTGTTAAGCTGTGCTCATTGTCTTTTGTTAAACTTTGTAACTATAACATATATAAACTAAAAAAAAGGGGGATAAATTTTCAGGATCTATTGATTAATTTTTTTTGTTTAAATTATAATATTTTGTATTAAGGGCGTATAACTATTATTAATTATAATATTTTTTTTTTTAAATCATAAGCTGTTTATGATAATTTTGTCTCAGGATGTCTTTCTCAATTGTAAATGATAAAATCTGAACCGTCGAAATTTCTTTTTTTTTGTTCAATAAACTTGAGCCTTGTTAATTACTAAATTTGTCTTTGTCTTTTTTTATTTTTATTTTCAAACATTGTTACCATTTGGTTCCGCCTTTCTTAAATTTAAGTCCCCTGGTAACATGTTTCTGGTAGCAGAGCGTGGTTAGCTTTAAATTCTAGCTTGTTTTTTTTTTTAAATTACAGAGCTTGGTTAATTTTAAATTCTGGAACCCTAGTTAATTTTCAAAATTTTGCATTGGAACTATCTAAATTTAAATTCAAAATTTTCTTTGTTAAACAAGGCTCATTTTTATGTTTTGCAGCTTTTTCAAATACTGCACAACTGTTGCTGATGAAATTTTTTTTTATTTATTTTAAATATTTAAATCTATATAAATCTATAGTCTCTTTTTATTATTTATTTTACATATAAACACTTACACAAAAACTTCTAAACCAATTTTGATAAAATTTTTTTTTATTATTATTTTGTCTGCTTAAATATTTTTATATATATATATATATATATATATATTTACAAACACTGCACACTAGTCATTCACTGAATTTGATCCAGACAGCGGGCTCATTCGGGAATCCAAAAAAATTTAAATAAATAATAAAATCCAAAAATAGTTAAAAACAAAAAAAACAAAAAAAATTCAAAATCTCCTTCAAAAATTTTCTCGAGTTTTCTTTCGCTTGTCTGTATTAATTCATACTTACACACACACATATACACAACAACTACACTACATATAATTCTTGAGTCTTTCTCTGGCTCTTTCACCTTTTTGCATCATCTTAAAAGAAATTTTTTTTTATTACTTGGTTTATTTTTTTAATAATTATCAGCAACAGTTAAAATGGCAGTGGATTTGCTGCGATTAGTGGACCCGTTAAAGAACACGGAGCTTGCTTTTGAATTTTTTTTGGTCATCTTGAAGGAAAATTATTTTTATTTATTTTTTTTTAAATTTTATCATCATGAGCAATAGGCAAGATGGCGGTGGACTGGTTGATGCAGATGGTGGCATTTGTTTAATAGTAAATTGAAATGTTGAACTCTTTAATAATATATCATTGTGTGCTAAATTTTCTTTTCCAAATTTATAGGGGCCCAGTTTTGTATGTAGGACAACATGGTTGGCCTGTTTGTCTATTCTTTAAATTATTCGGTTGTTCGTCTTTTATTATTAGCAGGTCAACATGTTGGTTCCTTATTTAGTTTGTTTAGGGTTGAGAAAACCGGAGTTTGTTTTTTTTGTCATGGGTCACCTTTTATATACATTCATCTTGGCACCATCTCTTTTGCTACACCTTTTTTTTTTACACTTCTTTCTTTTGTACATCTTTTTTTTAACACTTAGAAATTTTGATGGAATTTTTTTTACACAATTTTTTTGATTAAATTAAATCCCTTTTTTTTGGGGCACATGATACACATATAAGACCTTAAGTCAAACACCACATGCCCTGCCTTGTGCAGTAAAACAATCTTGACTTCCCAACGTTTCATACTGCTTCTTTGTTTATTTTTAAAAATGGATTATATGTTTAGACCCTTCAAAATTCTTTTTTCTCACGGAAATTGTTAAGAGCCGTGAATAGTTTAAATTTCTCTTCGTATGGGAGAAGAGGAATTTAAAAATAACGACGCTGAGCATGATCTGACCCAAAAAGGCTTCAGGAGTTTTTCTTTTATTTTTATTTATTTTTGGTAATTAAATGTAAGGGTCGGTTCAGAGGATTAAAATTGCTCCTCCCGCATGTGAGCTTCCTCTGAGTCCGACTTTTCCTGAAGTCCTTGGTGCCATGCACTTTCCCTCCCCGGTCCCCGGAGTGGTCACCTCCTCTTGGTGTCCCGAGGTGCCACTCCACCCCTTTTCCCCACGTACCTTAGTGTACAAAGTCAGTTCATGCACAGCAATGTCGACCTTTGCGTCATCCTTCAGCTCTTTCTCTCCTGGGCTTATCCCAATTATAGGTGGGAAGAGCTGAGACGCTATAGAAATTTCAAAATTTAATAAGTAAGTGCCGAAGGAGGCTACACCCTAGAGTGGTGACCATAAAAGCATTATGAAGCGTTGTTTCTATCAGGTGCCCCGTTTCAAAATTTTGTGGGAGGCCCTTCTGGCCCCTTTCTGCAGAAGTTTGTAGGAGGCCCTTCTGGCCCCTTTCTTCTATCTTTTCTTGGAGGCCCCTCTGGCCCTTTGTCCCTTTTTTTTTTCAAAATTTTGTGGGAGGCCCTTCTGGCCTCTTTTCTGACTCCACCCTAACTCCGTCTTTCGGGGGGGGAGAGCTGTAGCATTCATAAAATAAATCTGCATTTTGTTATCGGCAGTCCACTCGCCGTGCCTCTTATCTTCCGTCTCTATCTAAGTACAGAGTACAACGGCTGGTTAGCGAGCCGATCTAAAACCCGTTATCTAGTCTACCTGTAGTCACACAATGTCTGACATCCATATTCAGCTACGTTAGAGAAAAATTTCTTCTTGGACTTCAAAATTTCAACCCTAGTTTTTTGGCAATGTTAATCTACAAGTTTTGTGCGTTTTAGTTCTATAATGTTTAGTAAATTTTCGTTTTCACGGCACAAGCTTACGTGAACTGCGACAGGATTTTCCAGGTACAGATTTTATCATATATTAAATTTTTGTTAATGCTTTAAAACAATTTATTAATTATCATGTATTTTTAAAATATGTATTTCATGTTTTATTTAATATTCAATGTTCTTTTGAAACTCAATGATTATAAAAATTTACTTTTCTTAAAACATACTTTACAAAATCTTGTAAAGGCACATTTTGAGTTTGGAACAATTATGTGAAATAAGTGCAAACTAATGTTGAACTTTGAATGATCGAAATATCTCATTGTACATGTCAAATATAAAACAATTGAAGAAATCTGTTCTAAATCAGGAAATTTCGTTTTGCAGGCTTTTGCAAATCTTTGCAAGTCTTATACAAGCTTTGTTTCAAACAAAATTAAATATATATAAATAGATTTATAATCATCTAAGAAGCTTTTAAGTACAATCTTAACGAATTTCTGTTATACAATCAATTTTCTTTGATTTTGACAAATAACCAGATATTTTCTTTAATAATGAACATTAATGCTAAAACATGTCCGATTTTGTACAGACACTAAAAAACATGTTTTTTGCTATAGCTAATATGCTGGTAGAAGAAACACAGCTAAAGATCTGAACACGTTTCGCCCTGTTAACAAAACACGTTTTGTTTCAACATAGATTCAGAGTTTCACGTGCACAAAAGTGATGTTACAAAAAAAAACTAACTTTATAGAACTCTAATTAAACTCATATTGTATATGTGCCTAAATCTATTTCAGCGAATATGTTTTCAAAAAAAAAACTATCTTTTAGATGTAGACTTGTGTAATTAATTATAAAATATATAAAAAATTATTGGGTGGAGCCTGCATGCAAACTTTCGGTCCTAACAACCTCCCAGAGGTTATTTTCTAAATTAAAATATTGACGTCAATTAATAAAACTTAATATTCAAAATTTTCTTTTTAAAATAAACTTCTTTTTTTATATATAATAAATTCTTTATCTAAAATATATATATATATTTATTGGCCAATATAGCATTTAAGAAATTTATAAAATAAGTAATATTATGTAACTGTTTTAGAAAGCTATCATTTCATAAAGTTAAAAAGGGGGGAAATAAAAATCAGTATCTTTTCATCTTTTTTTTTATTTTTGTAATTTTTACATTTAAGGGCATATAATCTTTTTTTTTGGATTAATGATAATCCTGTTAATTGTTAAGCTGTGCTCATTGTCTTTTGTTAAACTTTGTAACTATAACATATATAAACTAAAAAAAAGGGGGATAAATTTTCAGGATCTATTGATTAATTTTTTTTGTTTAAATTATAATATTTTGTATTAAGGGCGTATAACTATTATTAATTATAATATTTTTTTTTTTAAATCATAAGCTGTTTATGATAATTTTGTCTCAGGATGTCTTTCTCAATTGTAAATGATAAAATCTGAACCGTCGAAATTTCTTTTTTTTTTGTTCAATAAACTTGAGCCTTGTTAATTACTAAATTTGTCTTTGTCTTTTTTTATTTTTATTTTCAAACATTGTTACCATTTGGTTCCGCCTTTCTTAAATTTAAGTCCCCTGGTAACAATATCTATTTAGATAAATGTTTCCTAACTTTTAAATATATGGTGGCCTGTTCTATCTTATAAAGACTTCTGTTTAGATAGTAAACCATAAAATTCAATAGTTTGTTACCGAAATTCTAAATTGATGTAATTCAATAGATTTGAATAATCAAATGCTATATTCAAAATGTGAATTCCTTTAAGTCATCAAACAACAATAACATTTAAACTACATTTATAGTGTATAAGATTTTTCTGTTTGTTCACAGTACAATTTCCTGTAAGGAATTTTTCATCCAACATTCATCTTTAAATATTGTTAAAACATAAATTTGATAGTAATCTCTAAAATCCTCTAATAATATAATAATATCCTTGTACCTATCCAAAAATAAGTACCATTTAGAAAAGAGAGAGTGTTACACGTGTCAACCGTTGGTTAGAGAGTAGAGGTCTGCAGTTACCAAAGAAAAAAATGACTTATTCGTCAATGGTAGCAGTACTTTTATATTTACTGTGATCAATAAAACCGGGATAGATATTTAATGAAAGAAACAAATAACATTTGAACTTGAAATATATTCTCAACTCTGGTTCACGCATAATTAAAAATTATGATGAAATCAATTCAAACAGGTCTCCTTAAACCTAATCTATTTGTTACAAGCTTATGCCAAACACAAAAGATCCAAAGAAGCCAAGTGAGTCCTGTAGAGGCAGTCCATTCTAGAATGTTGTACGCGGTCCCATTATGGGCGAAGGAAGTAGAAAAGGTCACAAGAGGAAGGAAGTTTTTGTGGACTCAGAGATGCAGAGGATTTAAGAGAGATACCACGTACGGAACTGGATCGAAAAGTGCGGTTCAGATGTTGCTCAGCATACCTACTTCTGAGGTTTAGGAAAAAGAATGTACTGAGCCATCAATAAGAGAGCCCAATTGATAAGTAAACCAGTAGGAGTTCCCGGTAACCAAAAAGTAGAATCTGTGAGTGAAGAGGGAGAGCCTGGATTTGTGGGTTAATCCTGGATAACAAACACAACAACATGAACTGGCATCTACGCAGGACATAGTCCAGAAATGGATGCTTCAACGAAAATTTGAAGATAAGCAACACAGCTAATTATATTTTTACTATTTTGTAATAAATTATTATTTTATATTTTGAAAGAACTACTTTTGTTTAGCTATTTATTATTTTGTTATTAATTAATATCCTTAAGTTGAATTACTTAAGGGCCTACCGGTACTATTTTATTGGCGTTTACTCTCTTAACTTTTAAAATAATTCTACTTAGTTTGTTTTGCATGATGTCAAAAAAAAATTTATTGGTGTAAAACAAATTGCGCTACACACGGTTACTGTAATCATAATTTTGTAGTCAACTGTTAACTAACGGACGTGTTTACAACTTATCATAATGCGTTCCTTAAAAAAAAAGAATCAATTCCGTAAGCATATCTAATTCAATAACAATGGTCAATACTATTGTGTATTCGACCAAACTAAGTAGAAATTATCAGCTATTTTAAGTGCCATTATCCTTATCTTTTTATTCTAAATAATAAATATTTCAACCAACAAATTAACTTAGAAAGCTATAATTCATTTTATTCCTCCTCAACTTCCATCTACCCAATACAATCTTAACTCGACCCAGTTAAACTTTTTAATTTGGTTCAGCAGATAAGAGGTAAACAAATATTTTCACCTTGGTAACCAAATTAGAGCTAACTTGTGGCTTAATTCGATTTTATTTTAATCTAGAAATTTCTTCTGTAAGGTGTACGGAAGTTGTTTGCCTTCATTTTATAAATGTAAAATAATTTTTTAACATATATAAAAAAAAAGGAGATTTCACTTAAGCAATAAATATACGGTTATAGGTATCAAACGGTTGAAGTCTCAAATAGAAATTTAGTATTGCGTGCTGTTAACCTATTAATTAAAATTATAATTACAATTTGGACCCATTTCATTTCAAAGTTTTTTTTTTATATAGCACAAGTTTTATTTCATTAAAAACAAACATGTTTATGATTTATGAAAAAAATTATAACGATTGATACTTGATTGGTATTTAGTTATGTGTATAGGTAACGGCATAAAAATAAATACATTGGGGGGGGGGAGCTTGATCGAAGACCCCTCCCTCTTTACTGTGATCCTTATTCATCTATTGTGGACGGTAACCCGACTTGTAGTCATTCCGTATGAAACCACTAATGACTATGGGAACAGTGTCTCTGAAAACTTGAGGACCCAAGATATAATCTCGAATGCATTGAACCTCCTCCTAGCAAATAGCTTACACTCGAACAGAAGATGTTCTGTCAATTCCATCCTATTGAACCATAACAAACAGGTATTACGTTCAACCAACCCCATTTTCTTGAGGTTTTTTAACTGAGAAATGGCCCGTCAACAGACATATCTTTTATCTTAAACCCTTTTCTACTCAGTTTAAATATTTGATGCTTTCAACTTGGAAGATCGAATAAACCTCTTCTTCTGCCTAAGTATGTCATGTCCCTCACAATAGTGGGACCAGTCCACCAGTCATTAAAAGTTTAACTGCTTTTCTTAGACGGCACTTGGCTAAACCACAGAAGGGTTCTAGACAATTAAGGCATCTACTTGCACCGACTGTACCAAAGTGATCAGCAGTATCGTTTCCATCTGACAGTATATTTAGAAAATAAAAATACGTTTAGGTAACATTGTTCAATCGCTAAGTTCAAATAGTCCCATGTTAACCTGAATTCAAAGGTGAATGATATTAATTTCGGAACGGTTTTCCTTGTTTGCCTGAGAGTAAATGCCCGGTCATTACATAATCTTCTTCTCTACTACAAGTACAAGTCTGCATTGATCATAATCAAGATCACAAAATAATATTGATTTTAACTCCTTCTGTATCCTCTTTTTAATATCTCTCTGGTGCCTCTGTCTGGTAGGATCTCGGATTAAAATATTGATGAAGAGGAGTCACGAACTAAAGATAATTTATATCGTGATCCATAGACTACATCCCTAATTATTCAACTTGGAGCCATAAGTGGCACTCTCTTCTATTTCCAGCCCTGTAGCTTTTCCACTTTTGATGATCCACTCCATGATCTCTAAAAACTGTATCTATCAAATTTTAGTGTCTTTTGTATACATTTAATTTTATTTTTTCACATTTACCTTAACAAGCAGAAAGTACAGAAACTCAAAAAATAACTAGTGTAAACAAATAGTAATGAAATGTCCGATTTAGATTTCTCTTACAAAATATCCATTTTTACAAAATATGTAATAGTAAAACCGAGTAATCTTTCCTGTCACTAAAAGAGCCAATTTCGTTCAAATTACTTATGTAAGTGGTTTTATTTTCATAAGTATATCCTGTAAAAAATATTATAGTCAAACAACATTTTGTGAAACGTGTTATAAGTAGAAAATAAAACTCATCAAACTGACATTAAATTACGAAAATATAAAGTGATTGACAACGTTAATTAAAAACTCAATTACCAGCTTGAGTGTAGACGGTGTTTGCGTCACTAATGAAACCAAAAAAGGCTCTTAACCAACTATGAAGCTCGGCACAAAAATGTTATCTAAAAATAAACGCTTTATATTTGTGCGCGAGAGAGAACGTATGTAAAATGTTTTGCAGCGTCTAATTACAAAGGCGGATTTTCAATTAGTTACAGTAATCAAATATTAAAATTTGTCAAATCTGGATAAAGTTAACAAATATTCTAAAATGAATGTTACATATCTGAAGCAAAATTGAAATAAGGAAATGAAATACTCGTAGTTGAAAATAATTGAGGTAAATGCCTTGTGATAATTGTAAATTGTTTTGCAGAAATATATATTCGTTTTACTTTAAAGAGTAAGATGTAATTTTAGCACCTGTACTAAAGTTATATTATTTATCAAGTATCATATCAGCAAAATACCTTGGCATGACCTTGGAAGCAAAAGTTAAATAGAAAGAACATGTAAAAAAGAAAAAGAAGGAATTAAACATAAAATTCAAGAAGATGCAATGGTTGATGGGAAGACACTCACAGCTTTCTTTGCATAATAAGTTCCTATTATATAAGCAAGTAATTAAACCTGTCTGCTCATATGGAATACAACTGTGGGGTTGTACCAAGAAAACAAATATCAAGATGATACAAACATTCCAAAATAAAGTACTGCGCAGCATCTGCAATGCACCTTGGTATGTAAGGAACGATAACATTCATCGTGACTTGGGGATTCCTACTGTTGTCGAAGAGATTAAAACAAGCGCCATAAAGCATAACAAGAGACTATCGACGCATATAAATGTAGAAGTGTTGCCGCTCCTCAGCGCTAGTCAGGATCAGCGCAGACTGAAAAGGACAAAACCTTGTGACTTAGTGTGTCAATAACGAGGGGATCTGTCTGATGAGTACAGATCCTGGAAAAACTTTCACGAGCTACTGATTTATCGTGATCATAAATACCCCGTCATTGAAAAATCGTTAAAAAATACTACAGCATTGAAAGAAGGGGGAAGTAATAAACGCATTAGAAGAGTCGAAATATATAAATAATCTAAAAGCAACATCAGTTCATTGTTGAATGAAAAACTAAAAATTCGAATCAAACTTAATTTACAATACAATAATAACCTGTATAGATAAGAACCCCCCCCTACTACCAACAATACAGGTAGACAGCCATGACAGTGTGTCTACCACGAGAAGAAAATAAAAATAAATTGTATACAGAGTTTGTATTTAGTGTTATGTGTTGTATGTTCGCGTATTTGTGTATTTTTAAATAATGACAACGGGAACTACCCAGCAAGCACTCGTTAATGGCGGAATAGCCGACACGACCTTAGTGCGAAATTTAAAAGAAAAAAATATTGACTATTGTTGACTGTAAGTCATATTAATATATTTAGTATTATTCAATGGTCGGAATGCTGATAGCAAATATGTTGTAATTTCCAATAAAAACTATTGAATTGTCGTGAATTACATTTACAAAAACAAATGATGACAAATGTCACAATAAACTATATATATTAACATAAACAATCATTATTCAATATTCAAAAAAAATTGAGCTTGATTTGTAAGTTTCTATATTGGAGTAAAACTTGAACAAAAATTCTTACAAAAAGTATGTTTATTTACTCAACCGCTTTTCATCTAAAGTCGCCATCTTCAGTAATGCTCTAGCTACAATAACTATAATAAAACTTACCTTTATATTCAGTTATCGTTTAGTTATTGTAGCTCTTGCAATCACTGAAGATGGCGACTTTATTGTTGAAACACGTTTTAATATATACTATTACTGAAGAGTTTTTTTAAAGCTTTGATCTATTGAATAAATATATTTAAAACTGGATAATATTAGATTTAAAACAATGCATTGATGACATTTTTTACTCTCAGAATTATAATTTTCGTCTCGTTTTCAAGAATACGTTAATGCGGCTGTTTATTTTTTTTAATAACAAATATTTGTCAAGTTTTAAATCATATTTATCATTAAAAAAAATAACGTTTTCCTAAATAAAAATATTTACGCTTAAATATGGTTAATTATTATTAAAAGGAAAATATTTTACGATGTTTCAACTACTTCATAATTTAATGTTTCACTGTTTAACACAAAAATAGGTCAGGTTTTTAATAAAGTAAGCATAGGGATGTTAACTTACAAATTTTTTTCACTCCAGCAGAGCCGTAATTAATCATTTTAAATTACATAATATGTTTTATGTTATGTGTTCTATTTTATTCGTGGTAGAAATATATAACACAATAGATAGCAATCATTTTATAAGTAAAATTACAAATCTGTTATAATAAAAGTGACATGGTGAATGCACTGATAATGATGAACGTTTTGAACAGTGAGATTAATGTGTCAGATTTTATTTTACAGTATTGATTGAAATATTTTATATACCACTTCTATAAATTATTCATCCCGTTCACATCAATTATTTTATTTTTGCAAAATATTTATTAGTATTATTGCACCTCCATTTGAGTTTACATTAAATTGTATTGTTCTATTTTATGAATAGTATGTGATTACTTAGTATTTATATTAAAATATATACACTTGTGATTAATCCTGATTTAAAATAATGAACCGAAAAATTAAGTGATTTTATCTTTATTCTACCAATTATTTCAATAAATGATTTTTTTTACACAATATAATCAGTAAAATTTACAAATACACTTGTTTTTAATAAGATATGTGGTTGTAATACAAATAATTTTGAAATTCATTTAATTATTGATCGGCCAAGTATGATAGAAGTGTATATACAGAATGATGCAGCTACAATGTTCAGCACTTATGAAAAAATCAAGAAACTTAATACCAATATATTTTTTTAATGGTAAAATATGAAAGTAAGTATCAATATAAACAAATATTTCAACCCGTGCGTTTTTAAGTGAAAAAAGAACTTTTTGTAGTATTTATTTTGTTTAGTGTTAATACTAATGGTCACAAACCGTAGTGCATAACTATACTACAAATGAAATAAATTTTTGAACAAAAGCTGTAAAAACGGTCAATTTATTTGGAACGTAGACTTAATGTGGAACCTTAAAAACAATCAAAGTTTTAAGTATTTTATAAATGGTGACAGATGTCAATATATACTATTAATAATAATATAAACAATCCATCATTATTGATGACTTTAAAAAATATAAATTAAACTTCAAAACACTGGTATTGTATTCGTTTCAATTTATCATGTACATCTCATTTTAAAGAACACGCAACTGTTTTCCATTTTAAGAAATTAGCAAATATTTACTAGGTTTTGTGAAAAACCGGAAATCGTTTCTTAATAAATTTTCAAATTTGTTATTTTATTTATGTTTAACTGAATAATCGTAGTTAATTATAATTAAAAGGAAAATATTTTGAGATGTTACATGTGATAAATTAATTCATGTTTCACTGGCTATGATTTTCACATGACACAAATTATTGTTTGATGTTGCTAGAGATTCTGCAAAAGAGACTTAATGACATGCTGACGAGATTTAAAATATGGCTAGACATAGATACTTACAAATGAGTGTATAAAAATGAAAGCAGTGCTTTAATGTAGAAATTCTTTTCAATTTATTCAACATGTTAACTTTATAAGTTGAATAATATTAATTTACCTCTGTACGTAGTAACAGAAATGCTGTTATATACGGCAACAGATCTGCTGGATGATGAACATGACTTACCTGGGTGTAGAGTTAGATTACATACTACATTTGGGTCCTAGTGTTGATAAAATAGCAAATAAGGCAGTCAAAATTGATCTCAACATCACTTAACTTATTGTAAATATAGGTCGATCGAAGAATTCTTCTTGCCAACGAAGTTTTTCAAAGTTTCTATAAGTATCACCAATGTGGGCTTAAGTGCTGAAAACAAAAGACGTGTAAAAAGTTGTCTACAGTCCAAAGACACGAAGATTTTAGAGTAGTCTCTCTTCATACAGTATCAGTGTTGGCTTGTACCCCTCCTATCGATTTATTAGAGGGGGGAAGCAAGAAGATCATACTCAGATAAAAAGAGCTTTAACCCAGCGAGTTAAATTGCTTAAAATATACGACTCTAAAATAACAGATTTAAAACAAAAGTGAGATTGAATCTATTTCAAAAGTGGGAAAACTATCAATCCTGATGGTAGAGGCAAAGCTGATTCCAAACCTGGAAAGATGGAGGCATAGAGGGCAATATATGCATAGAGATGAACTTTACTTTAATTCATAATATGGCTGCTTCAAACGGTATCCCCATAGATTCAAAAGAGCGGATGATGCTAAGTCACATGTGGAGCAGAGGAAAATGGTTGACTGCATTCTCTCTTCTGTTGAGATTGTCCTTAAAAAGCGAGTCTAATCTGATTTTTCACCCCTACAAGGAAAATCTGTACTTTGCTAGAATGCAACGAAAAGTGGAATTTGGTAGAGAGCTATGTCGTAGAAATTATGAAGTCTAAAGAAGATCAATAGAGAAAAACCTAAACAGCAAAAGAAAAAAGTATAGAAGACAAATTGTAACAGGCAGCGCCCAGTTAAATGAGAACTAATACCGAAAGGTAATCCCTTGTTTAGCCAGTGACGACCAGAGACACATAGAATAAATAAATGTAGATAGGTGTTAGTGGGTATACTTCAGGAGGTCTCACAAACGTGGGCCCTCTTCATTCTCTGCCTCCTCGGAAAAAAATTAAAAAAACTTTTTTTCTTTAGGCTATATCATGGAAATATATATATATATATATATATATATATATATATATATATCAATGTAGACATAATTCAATTTAACAATCTGTTGAGATAAAAGCTGTCAAGTTGAGTGCACCGATAGTAAAGAGAATTCCAGTGCATTTAATATTCCAGATTACAATTGACAGTTTTGATTGATAAATTTTATCTTCAACGTGGACAAATTGATTTATAACGTTCACATTTATTATTTTACTTTGGTCAAAATATTTATCAATTTTATTCTATTTCCACTTAAATTGACAATGTATGTTTTTGTTATATTTTATTGATATGTAGTTATTTATGATTTATTATTATATGATATGCTTGTTATTAATATTAATTTTAATATAGAGAACGCAAAATGAGGTGATATAAACTATCTTTGTTATGCAAAATATATCACTACATGAGTTTGTAGTATAATATAACCAGTAAATATACAAAATATACTTCTTTTAAATAATATTTATAAGTTTAAATAAAAATAAAAATAAATGAATTTAGTTTTTATTCAGTAAAACAATATAACCACGTATATCAGAAATTAATTATGACACTTCGAATTAACATTGTCTACCAGAAATTAACAAGTTGATGGGGCCATCATCGTACTTACCCAACCCTGTCGTACAATGTAATACAAACAGATCCTCTAAATCCAATACTAAAAATTGATATCTGGTTGGAAATGTTATCATGTATCGGTATATTATGGGGTCTTAGCCAGTACAGTAATTTTTTTTTAAACAGTTGTTTCTCAGCTGTCTAAATATCGTAATTATGTACATCTCTCTTGACGCCCATAAGGGCTTATTAGATTGAGTCTGGGATTTGCATCGACCCTAGCGGGCCTCAAAGCTGTAGGTACATAATTGAAAACGTTTGACATTTTATTTCCATTTTCTGAATTTCAATACGGTCTATATGAGTACGTTGTGACGAATTTAATGCTTCTATACTAATTTTTGTCCCCACTATCATGTCTATTTATAGACGGCGGCATGTTAAACAATTTTTTTTTTGTTTTTCTGAGGCCATAAAATTTAAAGATCTTTCAAAAATGTAGGTGGAAATTTTTAGCGATTCCAAACTTACCCTATACTACGGTTCTGGTAAGTAGAATTAAGAAACATAGTAACAAATATTTGTACTTAATGGGGATGCAAAAGAGTGGGTTTTAAATATAAACAAACAAAATTACTATTTTGTTTTCCTATTTCTGCATCTTGTTTTATAAATTTTGTCTGTTTCCAGTGAGAAGTCCAAAGCAAAGTTTAGAGTTGTTTTTTTTATGATATTTTGTTTGGTATTAAAACCAAAAATTCAAAAGCCAGCTACGTTGTACTTAGACCACGCAAATTATAACTTAGAAAATAAGATTTGAAAATTATTTTTGAAGTGTGGACTTAGTCTCTAAAGCTTCTTGGTTCCTCCTCAAGTATGTCTTAGTCATCGTCACTTTCATCTTATCTGGACTTCTACTTTTCTTCCTTCGCTCGTTCCAACAGTTTGACATTTGTTATAATAACTGAGAGATTTAAATTGAAAAATCTTCCGAGTCATCTATATACAAAAACCTACAACTTGACATTTTCAGACAGTGACTGTTATTGTATCACATCCATGTGTACAACAAAGGTACGAAAACGAGTGTTAAATTAAGTGTTGTGTAAAAATGAGTTTTTAAAATGAACAAAAAGAACTGGCCTGATGATGCTGCTAAAAATTCACTAGCCAAGAATTATGAAAAACAGTTTAAGTATTTTACGACACTCAACAAAAAACAAACATAGGACAAGTACATTTTGTTTGCGTTAGATAACCTCAAAAGAACCCAAAGTTCTCGAAACATCAAAGATTTTATAAGTTTGTGTTTGAAAGTATAAATAGTTTTGGGGTAATAGTTGAAATAGTCGTTATTTAAAAGAATATTTTAACCAATCGTTCACAAGTCTATCAGTTAATTTTTCTTCTTTATTTTGCCTATCTATAATGAGGTACTAATTAATATCCTCATCCAATTTTAAACTCACCATAATCAATTTGTATTCATTCCATACAAATTTTTTTCCTCCACTTAGAAATGAATCAATAAAAATGAAACCCACAGTTTTATGAGTTACAGAATTGTGGTTTCAGCGACGCGTTAAATAAACAAACATATTGGCCGAGGCTGCTGATTCCTGAGGGGATTAAAGAGTCACAGTTCCCTGTAAAATAACTTGATTCCTTCAGACATGACGTACTTTGATCATAAAAATAAAAACGTAAATACACGACCTGTTTTATACTTCACTACATATAAAACTATTATTCGGAAACCATATTTTAATTTTTGTTTTACCAAATTCTGTATTAAAACTGTTCAATACATTGGCTTTGTTTTACAAACTAGGAACCTGATCTAATAACAAAATTGTTAGCAGTAAATCTAAAGTTTTAAGATGATTTTTATTAAAAGAAGAAATGTTTGAAGATAACAACTATAATATAAAACTGAACACAATAATATTAAGTTATAATACCGTTAGGACGAAGATTATTAGATTATTAATGCCATAATCTATAATTATAAAATAACCATTGAATACCCTCAGTGGCTCACGTATAGTGTGAGTAAGGGTTGTGACCATTCAGAGACACCTATCTGGATATACACCTTATATCATGTAGACTTGGGTTAGATATCTTTCTTTATTTTCCCTTTAAATTTATATTAACCAACTTATTTTTCTTCCGACCCCAACGCTATAGAATGTTCGAGTGATAGGTGTATTTATTGTGTCCTTTTCTCCTTTTTTTTAACCTAATGATGGCCGAGAGGTATTTTGCAGTTAAACAACAACAAAAAATAACCACTTATCTTGGGTTATATCTAGTGCAAATTTACCTTCAAATAAATAGCAAAATCAGAATTTCTTTTTAGTCTACATACTGAGTGATGTTTATAAAAATATTTACTAAACAAATAAGAGTGCAAAGATGTGTAGTTTTAGCTTTTAAATCTTTTTCTTAATTTTGAGGGAAATGAATACAGATTTTCATGGTTTGCGCTGTCACATAAAATTATTAAATAAAATATTTACCCCACAGAAAATAATATGAAATATATAGAGCTTTCCGAAGTGAACCATATAATATGTTAAACGACAAATTGTCATTTCATTCCCATTATCTGTACGACACAGTAGCAAACATTTATATAAGATAAGGAAAGACAAGAATAAATTGGTCTCGTCAGTTCAACATCGCCTCCTCGAAGTGAGCCAGTGTTTTTTCCGAATAACCGAAGTTTTGTGTGATAATTATATGAAACCTGTAATGTGTGTGGTTTAATGGCGACGATCTCTATGAGTGATAATATTAAGGATCTGATTATGGAGTTACGGCTTCCAAATACGTCATTATTTTAATATGACGAAAAGTTTCGTGACAAATAAAAACGTAGAATATTCAATTATTAAACAAAGAAATGTATTTCCTTCAAGACAATTTTAAGAGGACACATCACCATTAACTCCATTTTTTCAACAACACTAAAATATTTACTACACGATTAACACTTTTTAGAAAAAAAAATCTAACGTGTCGCATTAAAAATCCAGTAATTTACTCAAATAAATTTCTATATTTCAAAACGAAAATTAAAAGTACTTACTTATATTTTCCATTCAATGACAATACATTTTTTTTTTTTTTTTTTTTTTTTTTTTTTTTTTTTTTTTTTTTAACTGTTGTTTAAAGCATAGTTAATTAATCATATGTTGAGGCTAGAAATAAGAATGTGTTTTAACAGTACTATTAAAAACCACAAATAGAATTAGGTAAACATTTAATTATTTTACCTGTTTTATTTGCTTTGTAATTGCCAGGAAATGCTGAAAACACTCCTCTGTTATGAACAGTAACGCTCTCTCCACCCCACCTTGTTTGAACAATAGGTAATCCAGGAAATAAAGTCATTACAACATGCACGAGTATTTATAGTAAATGAAACACACGCATACACTCATAAAACAACAGATTAAATTTAAATTTATTGTAATCTCGATGTAGTGTTGTATTAGCACTGATTACATTTACATTGAGTTTCAATTAAACTATAGATAATATATATTGCGAAAATTAATATACTTAATAGTTTATGTTGTTTGCTATGCTTGTTAGTTTATTATGAACCCGTACGAGATGAAATAAATGCATAGTTTATAAATAGAAATGTTCGGGAAATAAACGAAAAATATGATTCGTTATTTAGAACCAGATATGAACAATGCAGATTGTTGATATTGAGCTTAAAAACTTTGTCACTAAACTTCACTTTCTTCTTTTTTTTTATACGTTGTGAATTACAGATCACCACTCCCTTATTGGGTGAAAATTCATATTGTTTGTGGTTAATTTTTACGCACATCTAATTTTACTAAATTGCGTTACACAGACTATTCTAAGAATAAATGTGTAACACACATATTGATAGACATTTCTACGCCTGTGGCTACACGACTGTATTATGTATCTTGAAATATACACATCAGTTGTTATTTTTATCGATTAAAAATAATTCATCTTCTCAACATGTTCTGTACATACGACTGTTAAATGCAGATTTAATAGTCTAAATGTCACGTGATTTATTTGCCTCATCGTCACGACATCATCTGCAATGGGAAGTATAATTGAAGCTTAGCCTTCTAACAGGCAATCTGCTCTTTATCTCAACTTCATTCCTGTTTAGTAAGCAGTGAAATGGATACCTCGTCCTCCAAAGCCCCATCATCGCTAGCTAATCTGTTAAGGCAAGTAAAATTATATCTTACATGAAACCACTCTCATCCGTTATTTCAGTCCCGCTCCATCTCTGTTCATACATGTGGAGAGAAATGGAGACATCTTCGAACTCACACTCCTCTATTGCTTCATATTCTCAAAATAAAATCAATGGAGGGTTAAATATAATTATGATCGCCTAACAGTCACTATCTTGTGTTACTTCTTGATGTGACATGAAATTCTCTTTTTCCAACACTCCTTTCTAACTTTTTAAGGTAGATATGAAATAGAGTTCTTATCTTCTATTCGTTTCAACAACGTCACCTAAAACGAAAATTTCCTAACACATATTTTCATTCAAATAAATATTTTAATGACTTTTCCTTACTACTAACAACGCTGTTATATATCCCTCACACTTCAATTACTTCTGCAGAGTTCTCAACACGATATGGATCCTACGATAGCACTTTAACAAAATACATCCTACATAAGTTTCAGGACAAAGCAAATATAATTTAAATTATAATTATGTTTTTATGCAAATCTTCATTGATATAGGTTCAACAAATAAAAGAAACATGTACTGTATAACTGAATTCTCGCGTTAATTTTGGAACATTATAAGATTGAATAACGTCCAAATTCGTGTATTACCATGATATAACGTTTATCCCTAGCCTACTAATAAATTATAACCCTCAAGAGTAGTAATATATAATTCATTCACATATATGTATAAAGTGTTCACCAACAAATCCCTCAAAGGTTGTTGTTCATTTATCTGTCAAAAAGAATAATTAATAGTATAGAACTGTGTAATGTTCTACAACGAAAAAACTCTACCTTTTTTAGAGTCAGACTAATTACGCCCCCTATCTTAATTAATACGTAATAGTCTCGAATCCTGAGATTTTTAGCCTACAGGATTCGTTCTCGCGTGACAAAAAGAATAAATTATCCAATCCACTGGAAGTTTTTGGCTTACTATCTTGCTGGCCTGGATTGAATAACTTCTTCGATAATTTGAGTTGCCCCAAATTACCGGTACCCCCCTTTTGATTTACGACTTCCAGTAACTGTATTTAAGATTACCCTATTTCTCAGGGAGAACACGAATTTACTTTATTTTCGAATTTTAATCTCGTAGGTGTGTGTCCTTAGGAATACCTTTTTGATACAATATATTTTACCCTTTTTTATAATAACAAACCTGAAAATATAGCATATAATTGTGTGACCAATTCTAAATAAATCACAGTTTTAGAGAATATATAAAAAAATTAATTCTTTTAATTAATTGAAACAAAAACAACTGAAATATTAATTTCAGTGAAAAATTGTGAAACAACGGAATATTAAATATGCCGTAACGTCTGTTAGTTAATATGAAATAACAGTACTAGATATGTATTGCATACGACTTGTATTACAACTACATATCCTTATACATTATTATTTCATATTTTCAAAATTCATAAAAAATGATTTTTCAATTCAAAATCCGCCGACATAGGAATTTACTGTTAGAACAAGCCGGCAAGAGTTGACCTTGGACCATTTCATAGTTCAATCTCACCGACCGGCTATAAGCAGTAAAAAGTTCTACAAAACATCCATACCTTGCATTGGGATTATTTTTTGATATTTTTCTTTTTTGACCAAAACATAACCCCATACAACGAATTTCCGTTGTAGTTCATTAAATAAATTATTAAGGAAACCGTTTTTTCATAGATTTAAATTTATTTTGCAAATATTATTAAAGTAATTAAAACGTTTTCTAGTTTAAATTTATTTGATAATGCTGGATTGTTCATATTAATATAGTATAACCCAACATTTGCAATCATTTAAATACTAATACACGACGTTTCAAAAGTATACACAACTTTCGTTATCAAATGATAAACTTAGAACATAAAAGTGAAAAACACCAGCATTGCCAAATTAGCCTAAGGTCATGTTAAAAAACATCGATCTCGATTAAACTTTTGAATGTGGGAGGAAAAAGGTTGTTCACCCCTATAAACTGTTAATACACTTTCTCTTGTTACCACCCCTTTAACTGTCAGTTGTTTGGTGTACTTTGTGTAGTGAAGTCGTGTGTCTGTTGATTTTTCTGTTCACATATCTATTTAGTTTTAGTTTTGACTGTTTTGTCTCTGAGTTCTTTTCTTAAGTTATAGACTTAATTTTAGTTTGATCCTAATGTTGTTTACTTTCACTGTTATGATCTAGGTTTATCATTTGATAACGGGATATTATATTTACTCTAAAAACTTCGTGTATTATATTTATAGTCTATCCTCTTTTGTTCTTCGAAACAATTGTTAAGAAGTACGTGTATTGCGTGACCAGTATACGAAGTATAGCGTAAGGTTCCTAATAGTCGGCAAAATAGACCTTTTTTTGATTGAAAATTACCTTTTTTGCCACGAGAAACCCCAAAAGTGATTTTTGACTAGCTGTCCGTCAGCCATCGTTCTCGTTGTATGAATATAGATAGAATCTTATTGAAATTTAAAATACTCTAATTTAAAATGTAGATTTGGCGCTCATTTTATCCAATCTTCTGTTCATATCTAGTGTGTTTTACAACTTATGACACTAAAAAATTTTAATTTGCGAACTTCAATTCTGTATGTAACATTACTCTCTACGATGACAAAATAAACTGCAAATTTCTTGTCAAAAATGTAATTTCTAACTCTGACCTACCAAGAAAAAGTTATATCCGTATAGTTACTAGATAAGATAGGGCCGAGACACCGACACGAGCGAAACAAGTGGACGCTAATTCAAATCTTCGAAGTCAAGAAATTAGTGATATACACAATTACGAGGTTCAGAAAACCTGTGTAACAACTGTTATACCCTATTATATATAAACCCCCTTCATCTACAAAATACCATTTAAAGTATCCTACAAGGCCCAAGAGGATCTGATTACATTGTATGATGGCGTCCATAAAGTAGTTTTTGTTGTTGTTTTTAATGTTATCAACTTGAATTACGCAAATAAATAGAAACAAGTAGTTTTGACAGACATAAAGTGGCCTCAGTGAGTAGAAGCTCTTTCACAACTTCAAGGCCAGAACCGAGACACTGATACCAGCTAAGTGATACTTTTCAACATATAAACATCTACGAGGCACATTAAGAACTACCCTACGTCAAGAAAGTGATATACAGTTACGAGGTGCAGAAAACATGTGTAACAACTGTATTAAGCAAACTTATCCTACTGAAAAAACCCTTTGATCTACTTATATAAATTAGCATTTCCTACAATGCCCATAAAACAATTTTAGTTATTACATTTAGATAATCTGTTTGTATTATATTGTATGATATAGCTGAGTAAGTACCACTTGTTTTTAAACAGTTTCACACTAAACAATTTTTATTAATTCGGTGTATACAATTTATAAGACCACCTCTAAATGTGTCCCTAATACATTAGAAACATCTTCGCTTTATAGGATTGTGGTTTCAGCGTTGCATTAAATAAACATACACAGACTCCGTCACTGTAACATCCCGAGGGAATTAAGTGTGACAGTTCCTTTTCCCGTAACATAAACTGATTCCCACAGGCATAGCTTTGATCATAAAAATGGAAATGTAACTATATAAATTGTTTTAGGATTTTCAAAGTATAACTTATTATTTGAAAACCATAATTTTGTTCTTAAAATTCAGTTGACGAAACACAATATTTTTTTAATGCCTGTACAAGTATTTTTGTTTTTCCGGTTATAAATTTATTTGATAATATTGGATTGTTCATATTTTTCATTAGATTTAATCGGACATTTTTCATCATTTGTGAATAAAAACTGACACATGACGTTTCGTGATCGTCAACTCCTGTTGTCAAGTAACAAACCTACATTATAAAAAACGTGAAACACACCAACATAACCTAAGTAGCCTAATGCCATGGTGGAAACTAAATCTATAATCGAAGAAAGGAGCTTAGAGTTAAGTTTTGTCCTGTTCTTTGTGTAGTGCAATCTTGTGCTGGTGGTTTCTTCCTGATCACGTTTATATTTAGTTTTGACTGTTCGAGCATAGTTGCTATAAAAGTTGCTATAAGTTGCTTACGTGTTAATTTTAGTTTCCAATATGTGTCTCGGTTACTGGACTAAGTTGGTGGTTTCACTCTTTTTTCATCACTCTAGAAACATCGTTATTAGTTTTTATATACGCAAATGATACCAAATATCCGATTAAACCACATTAATATATTACAAAACTTTATTATATTTGCTAATCAACAAATAGCAATAAATATTAGTTTTCTTTGAGTTTCGGATATTTCTAAACCACTTTGCTTCGATACAAAATATTACTCGTATTATTTAGTTGGCGTGAATTCAGAGACGTTTAGTTTGCAGTACATTTGAACTTAATACATTGTATAATTTGAGATAATGTGCTTTCATTTACGAGGGTTTAATCATAGATATCAATGCTGTTTTTATGGCAAGCGCACATAAACTGAATGTCACAAATTGGTGGGATAAATAAACCAATTCAATAAATCTTAAATTATTGTACCAATATTTGCATTATTTATTAATTATCCAGTATTTCAATTCAACGACAAGTTTAAACAAGTTATTAGGCGTAATCGTGGTACTTACCCAGTCACATAATACACTATAAGATAACTAGTTCCTCTAAATATAATTCCCACAAGTTGGTTTCTTAGGTCTTATAAGAAATGTTAAATTGTATTAGTAGATCAAGAGATTTTACCCAGTAGCTTAAACTTGTTTCAAACAGTTATTACAAAGTTTTTTGTACTTCGTATTTGTGTATATCACTACTTTCTCGACGACTTCTAAGGCCTAACAAGTCTCGCTTAGTGTATTTATTAAAAATAATCAACTCGCTTCGCTCGTGTCAGTCCCCTTGCTATGCTCGTGTCTGTGACTCTACCCTCCATAAGTATAAGATTATCAGAATTTATTGGGTTTTAGGTTAGGGTTAGAAATTAAATTTTTGACAATAACTTTGCTACTTGTCTTCGTAGAGACATTGGGTTCGTACCATTATAGAAATATGCAAATGTTTATTTAATTTAGTGCGTCATAAGTCGAAAAACACGAGACATATATGAAAATTGACGTTAACATTTTAACATTTTGATTTCAATTTGTCTGAACTTCAAAGTGGTTCTATTTGAGCATATATTGTCCTCTATACAAAATTTTATGTTATCTTACGTAAGGATGACAGGACGACATATCGAAAATAAATTTTCAGTTTCCTGAATCGATGACATGTAAATATCAGTCAAGAAACGGAAATCAAAATTTTGTGCTATTACCAAACTTACAACATATTGTGGGAAGATAAACATTATAACTATTTCCAAAATAATCTGTTAGTTAAACACTAGTAAACCACACATATTTTGACATCAACAATATAAAATTGTGTATTTATTGTTGCGAAACACAAATAGAACTCTCTAAAATTACATTATTTCGTTCCTTTTTATTTGGCTTTTAATTGCCAGAAATGTTTTATTTATAATCCTCCCCTGCTAAAAATATCAAACCTATCTCCACCCTCCTGTGTGTGTACAATGCAGGAAATAAAGTCATTACAACTTGAATGAGTCTATATATTAAACAAAACACAGATACACTCATAAACCAACAGATTAAAGTAGGATTTATAGTGACGTCATGGTCTTGATTTATTTGTTTTAAATATAACACTGATTGTATTTAAGTTTCACGTTGGTTAAACAAAAGAAACGTACATCAATAGTTTATTAAATTTTACTTTTACTATGAACTGTTATGATGCAATCAAATAAACTAGACTTATATAAATTGAAATATAATTGCTTTAGAGAAATAAATGGTAAATATGATTCGTTGCTAGAACAGAATGTGAGCACAGTGTGTTTTTGTTATTGTAGGGAGGAGTTTAAACATTTTCAAGACAAAAAGTGATAACGATTTTTTTTCTGATCATTCTAGGGAACAAATTTGTAAAACCCATGTAGGTTTTTAATGTCACTAGTCTAAACAAATGAACCGATTAAGCTGATGTTTATATGTATATATGTCTTTTACCTTCCACAATTAAGGCTCGTAGAATATCGTATTTTTCTATACATATTTTATATTTGCCATGAATGGCTGATGCACCACGGGTTGAAGATGGATAACTAATAAATTGTTTATTATTGCAGAGTGTTATTGAAAATATTGACCTATTTTGTGTGTGTGTGTGTGTGTGTGTGTGTGTGTGTGTGTGTGTGTGTGTGTGTGTGTGTGTGTGTGTGTGTGGGTGTGTGTGTGTGTGTGTGTGTGTGTGTGTGTGTGTGTGTGTGTGTGTGTGTGTGTGTGTGTGTGTGTGTGTGTGTGTGTGTGTGTGTGTGTGTGTGTGTGTGTGTGTGTGTGTGTGTGTGTGTGTGTGTGTGTGTGTGTGTGTGTGTGTGAGTGAGTGAGTGTGAGTGTGTGTGTGTGTGTGTGTGTGTGTGTGTGTGTGTGTGTGTGTGTGTGTGTGTGTGTGTGTGTGTGTGTGTGTGTGTGTGTGTGTGTGTGTGTATGTGTGTGTGTGTGTCAGTTTACAAATATCGTTAAGGTCGTTATAAATCATTATAAAGACCGTCAAAATAACGCCAAACGTGGTTAAATCTGTTCCAAAAGTTTATTATAATCTAATATTTTATGATATTCTGTCATATTTTAGATAATTATATATAATTTTTATTCTAATAATCACTAATACAATATTAGCACAAAGTTTGTATAACAAATCAGATAATTCACTTCAAGTTATGCTGACTTCTAATTGAGTTTAGCTGTTTAATATACTGAGTCGTGTCACAGCCAGTACCAAGCGTCAATCAAATGCTAATGTTTGTTCCTACATGTATATTGGAGTTGAATTGCAGAGACAAACTAATTATAAATATTAATTTCTACTGATATTTTCAAGATGGTAGATTTTTTAAAATAAACTTAATTTGTTACATTGCTTTGCAAATACAAGTAACTAAATATTTAAAAAATGACATGATATTTTTTTTTTCATAAAAGGCACACCTGCATGTCGAAATATCAGCTCAATTACTTTATTAAACAATCAGGGAGCGGGTAAAAACGGCAGCTGACCAATCATCCATACGCTAAACATTTGTTCTTTTAAAAAAATACATAAAATGTCTTTAGAAGAAGAAAAACCACACATTTCCCTCATGTTAAGAACAAAAACACTAATTACAAGTAATAAATATTATACGGACAGACATTTTCGATAAAATATTTGTTTAAACACACCCTTTAACAGAAATAAAGCATTGTAATAAATACACATTCACATGTTAGTTAATTCGCAAGGTAATTCATACCAGAAAAATTTATCATATTTTTAAATCATTCAAACTTTAAAGTTTAGATTCTCCATTTCGTATAACCTTACAGATTGTGAATTCATTGTTACAAGATACAATGTTAAATGGCATACAGTGAACATTTTAGGCGAAAAGTAGAACTAAAATTGTTAGGTTAGGTTTAGATATATTAAGTTTATTTCGGAGGGATTTGATTTTTAATCTACGTCTTTCATCATCACTTTTATCAACAAATGGCCATAATACTTTATAAACTATTCCTAAGCTACAAAATTTTGAAAATAACGTGCAAATATATTAATAAATATACAATTATACAAAAAGATTATATATATATAATATATATTTTACTTAACTCATAACCTACTCAGGACAAATAAATTTTACTTACTGTAGTATTTGTTTTTAATTAAGTTCCTAGGTAATGAAAAAATGCTGTCTTACTTTTATTAAAATGAACCCAGTTTTTTCATGGCAAGTAATTAACAACATTCCACTGAAAAGTTAAA
Source organism: Aphrophora alni (assembly GCA_963513935.1). Lineage (NCBI taxonomy): Eukaryota > Metazoa > Arthropoda > Insecta > Hemiptera > Aphrophoridae > Aphrophora > Aphrophora alni. The sequence continues at coordinate 90,757,888 of OY740772.1, forward strand.
CTTTATTATGAAGCAATGTTTTATGATTAACATTTTCCTCTGAAATTGCGAGGTAAAACGGGAAATATTTAACATGATAAATTTATTACATTTTATCGTCTTATGCCCTATGGTTGAACCTTCAATACAGAAGGCGTTAAAAGATTATTAAAAAGTAATCGGTTTTTAAGATTTTTGTTTTTTGATTAAAAACACACATTTTCTTAAATTATAAAATTTTCTTGGTATTAGGGTATATTTATTGTGTTAAATTCTTCCAAGAATACAAAGAAAACTACTTACCTTTTTACAAGGTCATTTTTACCTTGTTGTTTGAAAGGGAAAAACTTCTCGGTCATCATTATATCTATAAGATGTAATACTCAATTTTCGTTTTCAAGAAGTCATTTTTCGCTTCATTTTCCAAGTTTTGCTTTCACTATAATTTCAATAATATTCAGCAAGTTTGTCGTTACATCTTTATAAAGGGTGACTTTTAAAGTCCCTTCCCCCTTAACTTTTTATATGGTTTAAGTTAAAAAAATTGCAACTACGCATATCTGTATTTGAACTAAATCCTTTTATTTTGATGCGCTCAGTGACTGTCTTACTCCAAACGGGGACGGCTTACAGGAAGTCAGAAAGGCAGAAGAAAAACTTAAATGAGAGCACAGGGCGATATGTACATCAAATTAAAGGTCTTTGTTAGTAGAGCAAAGCGGATCTCAAAAGGTTCTACCTATCGAAAATGATTAGGTTTTAAAGTTTACAAGAGGGTACGTGCTAGAACCGCTTTTTAACACCCTACTTTTTAAAAAGTTTACCCCACAATTTTTTCCTACAATCTGTTACATACATGAAAGAACTATCGTTTTAGGTGTTAAAAAAATTTAGAGGATTACCGGAACTCCAAGATCGAGAAGTCAACTAAAAATAACAAGAAAAAGAGGATCATGTGATATGAGTTTTAAAACAGCTTTCTTATGCTAAAAAATATAGTACAATTGGAATTAAAAAAGGATGAGTTGCTATTAATTCATTTTCTACAAAATTTGTGGTCCCATTATTTACATTTTAATGACATCTCCATTAAAGATATTTTAAACTGCTTTACAGCTTTAAAATATTAGAAAAATGTAAAATGGAACTTTTACTTGCGATATTTGGCATTTTATTGATATATAGTCTGATAAATTTAGGAACTAAATACATGTTTATTTTTATGTTACAGTTTATTAAAATCGATGTGCTGGCAAAAAGCGGTTCTAACACGTCATTTTCAATAGGATGAACATTTTGAGATCCGGTTTGCGGCACTGTGCTCTACTAACAAACAATTTTAATTTGATTTTCTAATCGAATTATGCTTTTATTTAAGATTTTGTTCTAACTTCCTGTGAGCCATCCCCCATTGGAGTTAGACAGTCAGTGAGCCCACCAAGGTTTTAATTCAATATTGATATATGAAGTTTTAATTTTCCAACTTAAACTATATTAAAAAGGTAACGGGACCGGACTTAAGTCTCAATCTGTAGAAATACCGTAAATAATTATTTATAGAATATGGATACTTTCAAAGACTTTATAAGCAGAGTGGTTATACATCACTCCTTCACCTATACATCCACCTCCACTTCATCCGTGACTAATACAAATGAGGCGTGAACTAGAGACACCGACTTTCATTTGAGACGTTTGTCTATCTCTACATTCTAATTCTATTATTGGTTACAATCTATGTAATGTAAAACAGATTATTCGTCTTCTAGTAATCACATTTCTCTATCGTTTCTTACATCAGTTGTTACAGGGTGTGTGGCGTTAGGAAATTCTCGGTCCTGTCGAGTATTTTACTTACTTAGAATACGATAACTTTAGTAGTCGCAAAAATTTTGATTTTCGTTTTTTGACTGATCTTCACGTCTCAATCACAGAAAACCAAAAAAAAATAATAATAAATAAATTCTAAATGCCGTCGTATGTATAATTGTTGTCATTATTGTCTGTACCTAAGTATTATAGCGTCCACAGAAATTAAGAAAGGAAACATGAAATTTAGCATAGAGATCTATATTGTACATATATCTTACCTTACTAAAATTCAAATCGAATGGCAAATGTCACTATTTTGGTCGTTTTAAACAATTTTGTTTTTGTTCATATCTCGAGTGTTATAACTTAATTATGTAAAAATTTGGAAATTTGAAATCTGCATGTAATGGTACCAACCTCGCCTCTGAATGCAGAAAAATATTATATATGTTGTAAAAAATGTACTTTCGAACCCTAATGTTCCAAATAAATTTATATTCTTGAGATATTCGCAGAACCGAGTCACCTAGACGAGCGTAAGAAGTGGACACTCCTTCACATATGTTCAGCTTCAAGGCCTGCTAAGGCGAAGACAAACTATTTTAAACAAACTTACCTACGTATACTGAAAAGATCCTTCATCTATCAATACAATTTCACATTTCCTACAAAACCCAAGAAAGCAACTATAAGGATTGTATTTAGAGAATCTGCTTGTACTACATTTTATGATGGGGCTGGGAACGTACTTGTTTGCACGTTTTCATTATAATTTGAACCATAATTCGCAAGAAGCGTGCAGTTTACTCCAAAGTAACGTCTATAGAAATTTGATAAAAGTTACTTTCCTTTAGTTTATTAGCAGAGTGGTCATACATAACTCCTGCACCCTCGCATCCCTCACACTTCATTAACCCCCTCAACATTCGAAAGAAGTTTGTAAATAACACTTTACCAAAACGTAAACCGGTATAGTTCAGTTCAGGCAAAAATAAACCCATAAAGTAATATATATATATATATATATATATAAGTTTAAAACCTTTCAGCAGATAAATATATTTTTAAATATGGGACGTGCACTCAATATTAAAGCTCGATCAAACCAATTTACTGTCCAAATAGTCTGCCTGCATGTCAAATATTCTGTAAGAAATTATATGTTTTACCTACCCTCAGAGGCTCACTTTAGTGAGGATGACCTTGTCAATTCCAAGGGACCCTAGCTATATCTACAAATTTTTTCATCTAGTCTTGGGTTCAGTCCCTTTCTTCCATCTTTAATATCATGTCTCTCTTAAGTAACTCTTGTTCTTTTCCGACATTTATGCTGTAGAAGTATCAAAAGTTAGGGTTCTTTATTTTATCTCGTTTTATTTCTTTGTTATAAGGCAAGAGTATTTTTGATTTTAAACAATAAGAAATATATATTTTTACCCCATATTTCAGACAAAAACAATTGAAACCACCAACTAAAAATCTATTAAATAATAAATTTCTAATCTTCCATAACCCTTAAATTGTAAACAATTGAGTTCATATAATAAGACTCAAAACGTCGTCAAATGGCAGGTTTTATCCAAAAACACCCTAAAAACATGAGGTTGCTATTTAAAAATAAATTTAGTGGTCATATTCGGAAATAGCTGCGATTTTCAAAATTATTATAACATACTATTATTTTTAAATCCCATAGAAACGTAGGCAAGGTCCTCCATTGAACGTTTTTTGTATCTCTTGTAAATCTTAATGGTGGCCATTTTGAGTTAATCAGTCTGTGTAGAACAATTCTGCAAATAAACTAAAGACTTTGGTAGTATACAGACATAGAAATCACCCACATGGCTCTACGGTTTCATGAACAAATTCATCAATAACAAAATAGACATAGAGTCTACTTATCACATAATATTGATAATTAACACCAGATTACTTAATGTTGAAATATGTGTTTTTTATAATGATTATTTTTTGTATAATTAAAATTATTTCAACAACAAAGTTATTATTACATACGATTTTATAAAAAATAAGCTGGACTTGTAAAAAGATATATTTTCTAAGAATAATAAATAGAACACGATTCCCACAAAATAAGGTTTAATTATGAAAATCATTTCAACGTTTGTGAGATTTTGTTTTCAATTCCTTCTTAGAAAAATAAGAGCTCTTGAAGTATTAAACTCAAGTATGTATTGAAATTTATAATCTGAAAAATATGTAGACACAATTTCATTATTTTATGTTATTTCTAACGTTTAGCTTTAATTTATTCAGGCTTATATAATGTAAACATAAAGCTTATATTTTTTAATATAAAAGTAATACCAAATGTAAATTTATTACATTAAAATGGTTTCACTGATCCTGGAAATAATACAAAGTTTTAGTAGCATAATTTAAATGGATAAAAGCTAGATTTTTACATTAAGGAATACGTCAACGATTTTTTTTTTAAATTATATACTTTTATAAAATTCAATCTTAAAAAACTACACTCTTAAGACTAAAGAACATCTGACCTAAATTGCTTTTAGGTCTGTAAAGATATGTAAGAATATGCCCGTTGATACATCTTAGTTTGACTGTTCCACTCTCACTAATAACTCTGGTGATTTTTGGTTTTTAATCTTCTAAATTAACAAAACATTTCTCCATAATCGGGTGGTCACGCAATCGACCCTCTCTCTCTTTTTTAACTATCTTTCTTATTTCTCAGCTACAATACCTAACTTTATATCTCTGAGAAGGTCTGTATTACGTGGATACCTAGAAGCATTAACGATATTCCTTAGTACTTTGCTTAGAAAACTTTGAATAATTTCAATATTGCTCGAATTAGATCAGCACCATAGATGTGCACCATAAAGCCAGACAGATCTTAGTATCTGTTTTTAGATTAAAAATTTGTTTTCTAGTAAAGCTACGATTTTATTAATATTAGCCAGTATATGTATTTGATTTTCAGTTCATATTTCTTTTTTATATGACTTTTCCACTTCAAATTTACACCAAAATTCAAGCCTAAGTATTTTGCTTCAGTAACAAATTTGCCTATCGTATGATATATTTATTTTTACTATAAGTAGAGTTGATATTATGTATTGTTTCTTCATTTAGCCTAATTCTCTGCTTGAATGGGTCATCATTGCTATTTCTTCGAATTCCTTTTCTATTGCTACAATGGCTGTAACACCAGCAACGTGCTATAGTCGTGTTATCTTTTTCTGGTATATCAGATCTATATAGCAGAAACAATATAATACCCAAAACATTACCTCGCTGTACGCCTGCATTTATGGTTTTGATTTCGCAATTTTCAATGAAAACTAATTTTAAATTGCAAAAATTTTAATTAAATTATTTGACGTAGAAAAAAATAATACGGAATATTGTTCTTGGAGTTGGTCTTGGTAATGTGTATTGTACGGGGGGCGTTATCAGCTACAAGGTCACATGCGTGAAAGGTCATCGGAAATTTTAGTCGGTCACTATGACTTTCACGCAAAATCCTTTTCCGCCATTTTTAAGCTTTTAATTCGATTTTCTGAAGTCCAATAGGGTGCACAATATATATCGATTATGATATATATCGTTATTTAAAATGTCTATAAAGAGTTGTAAAGTATAACTTCAATAAAAACAAGCCAGTAGACGGTCCTATGATTAATGCAAGAAAGTGGTTTAACTAGGTGAGACTGTTCATTTAGTTTTGTTTTTTATTAATAAAGCTCTGTTTCTAATGATTTATTATTATTATTACTGAACAATTGTATAGACACACGTGTCATAAGGTCAATTTCTGTTACTTCAAAGTAGAGGACAACAATTCCAGCACCTATTGTCAAGGTTAAGAAAGGTTAAACAATTAATGAATTTCAATATTTTATTAAATAATAGTTAATTCAATTATAAATTGCCTTGTGTAAACTGCAAGTACATCTCTAAATGTGTTCTTAATATGTTATAAAAAATATTGGATTTCACCAATGGTAGGATTGTGGTTTCAGCGCAGTATTCAATCAATATAAACGTAAGCCAACGCTGGAAGTTCCTGAGGGACTTAAGAGTGATACCTTTTCGTGTAACATGACCTGATTCCTTCAAATAATATAACATAAATTTCTTCATATAAATAAAATATGTATCAGAACTATTTCAAGTATTCAATCTTATTGTTCGGAATTAATATTCTCGTGTTCTATTGAAGATAATTAACATATGCAGCTGAACGAAATAATTTAAAGCTATAGTAAGTCAAACCAGTTAAACAAGTTGATGGGCACCATTAGGTTTCTTACTGAGAGTCTTCATACAACGTGATGCAGTCGGGTTCTCCAAACATAATCCCCAAAAGTATGTTTCTTGGCCTTTGTAAGAAATGTTAAATTTTATCGATAGATCAAAGATTCTTAACCCAGGAAGGCAAGAGTGTTTAAAACTTTTGTTACACAGGTTTTCTGAACGTTGTAATTGTGTATACCACTACTTCCTTGATATCGGCTAGCCGATAACAGGCCTCGTAGTCCAGTCATTTCACTGTGCATATTGGTCCAGACAAGCATATTGGCCTCGAATCTACGCACAAGTCAACGAACCTCCACTATAGCTACGCTCGTGTAAGTAACTTGGTCCTACCACATCTCATAACTATACGAAATTTTAGTATTTTGCAAAAATAATTTGTTACCAAAGATGTAACAAATATAATTTTTTCCTTGTGTTTGTCAGAAACCTATCATCGTCTTTAAAAAAGTTAAAAAAAAAAATCATAAAATACAGACCACTAGTCATGTAATACTATATTAGCGTTATATTCAGAAAAGAACAAGAGTTGATTGAAAGAGCCCTGATAGGAAAGATGAAAAAAAGAGATCTAACCTAAGACCACGTGAAGAAAGGTGTAGATCCAGCTAGGTTCCCTCGGGCATGCCACCCCGTGCTCTTAGTACGATTGAGCCCATGAGGGAATAAGGTAGGAATGGAAACTACAATTAATCGATCTATTAAGTCTTACATTTAATAATTACTTTATGAATAATTAGTTCACATTTTTTAAAAAATTGTAAATGTTTCAAAAATATATTGTTAATTCAACATTAGTAAACCAATCATATATCGAAACTTGTAGAATATCTTTGTATTAATATTATGTTACAAACCACAAATTTTTATTTGCTTTACAATTACTAGGAAATGTTTAATTTTAACCCTCCCCTGCTATGAATAATAAACATATCTCCACCCTCCCATGTTTAGGTTATGCAACAAATACACTCATTACAACATGCATGAGTGTCTATACTAAACAAAACACACTGATACGCTCGTAAACCAAAAGATAAAGCAATTATTGTAATGTTTCTATCATGTCTTTTTTTGTTTTTTTTTTTGTTTTTTGTCAGAGTTAAGCACTGTTTATATTTCTATATTTCTGTTGTCCCTTAAACTAAATAAATGTATTTTAAAGAAGTTGTTTGGCGCTATCATGATACTTACCCAGTCCCATATTACAACGTAACACATTCAGATCCTATAAATGTAATGTCCAAAAATTGTGTTGTTGGACCTCGTAATAAGTTATAAATTATATTGGTAGATCAAAGGGTCTTGCCAATATAAGAAATGTTTCTTTAAAACTGTTGTTACACAGTTTTTTGAAAGACGTAATTGTATGTATCACTTCTTTCATGACTTTTTTTTAAAAGTCTTCACTCGCTTTCCTCGTGTCTCTGTAGCCTATCGACTCATGGCGGTCTCGAAGCTGTACATGTATAAAGAAGATTCCACTCGTTACACTCTTGTCATTTACAATAATATTATTACAGTTCATTGGAAATTCAATGTTATAAATTACATTTTTAACAATAAATTTCATATTTGACATCGTAGAAATGAGAGGTTGTCACCATTTCGTGCAAAATCGTAAAACTACTTTGACCGTCATTTTGACATTTTTATTTCAATTTTTGATTTTAAATAGTTTCTTTATGAGCACAAGATTTTCCTACACCTAATTTCATGTTACTATCTTCATTTTTTAACCTCTATCGTGATTACGAAAAGAAGACGATGCCAACAAATACAACGACGACAAAAAAACGGCACGTCGAAAACCACTTTTTCGGTTTCTTAGAGCCATGAAATATGAAGATTTGTCTAAAACGTAGATCGAGATTTTTCGATTACCAACTTGCCCTATATTATCCTATGTAGGGTAATACCGTATAATGTATAAATAAAAGTAATTAAAAAATTATTCTATTACTACGAACTTTATAACGTAATCAAACTCAAGTCTTCCAAAGTGAATTTTAATTTGTTTAGGTTAGGTTAGGTAAAGTTAAGTTAGGGTTATGAACTAGGTGTAAGATACTATTAAACAATGTTTGTTTTATAATTTTTGATAATTTGATAAACAAAACTTGATAATTTATTATACAGAACTTTTTTAAACCACCCATTACATTTTCCTGTCTTATTTTGTCATCTTAATATCACTACAACCTAATTTTTATTTCAATAATCGATAATAAAAAATCCGTACAAACTTCTTATATAACTTCCAAACTATAATTTAGGAACTTTCAAAGAAAATTTACTTCAAGTTATGCTGACTTCTAATTGAATTTAGATGTTTAATATACTGGGTCGTGTCACAGCCAGTACCAAACGACAATCAAATGCTAATGTTTATTTACCTACAGTATGTACAAGGGATTTGATATTGGAGTTGAATATCAATGGCAAACTAGCTCTATCTACCGATTTCTCTTGACATTTTTAGTGTGTGAAAAAGGTTGCTTAATTAAACACAATATGTGCATTACAATTTATTTAATTCAGAGTGTTTAAAGAAGAATGTGGTATCTAAATTTGTGTGTGTTCAGGATTAATTAAGAATTTTATTTAAAAGAAAGTGGTGCCTAAATTTGTCAGTCTGAAGGTTTAATTTACAGTATTTAAAGAAAAGAAAATGATACCTAAATTTGTGTGTGTTAAGATTTAAAGAATTCAGAATGTGTAAAGAAGATTGTGGCATCTAGTTTAATTCACATTGTTTGAAGGAGAGAGTTGTATCTAAATTTACGTGTTAATGTTTATGTCACGGTATTTGTAGAAGAATGTATTACCTAAATTTGTATATAATAACTTTAAAATCATTTGTTAAGGGGGAAAATTGCAGAGTCTGGAGAAACGAAAAAGGAAATTAAGAAATAGTACAGAATCAGAAACAATGTTAATTTCACAAATATTTCAAAATTTGTTTACATTAATTGATTATTTTAATTATTATTACTTTTACTCCAATACTTGAATTTTAATAAGAAAAAAACTGGATTTAGATATATAATAAAAATATTTACTATCAAAACGTTTTTTAAGAAATCCTAATAATAAAATTTAATTTCGATGAGCGAAAATAATAAACTGATACACATAAGTTTATTGTTCACATAATTAATATAACTTAATGGATATTTATCATTCTGTTTTTATAAAAAATATTTTTTTACGTATACTCTTTTTCATCCCTACTTATATTATATCTTCCACCTGTCTATAGTATTCTTCTTTTTTAAATTATATATATTTATTTACCAATCTCATCGTCTTTTATTTTTATTTTCCTACATGCATTTTCATTTGACAGCATCTTTAACTTTATCCCTTTCTGTTTATATGTATTTCCCTCCCCTTATAATCTCCACTTTCTTTTTGTTCATTTTATTTCACAAATATTCAAAATACTTAAGAAATACAAACGATATATCTACAATGTAGCGACGAGTTTATCTGTCTTCTATTTACCATAGAGTCAAATTTGAATGCGTCTCTTCATCATATATTTGTTTAATTTCTGTATAGCACGTGTTTCTCCGCATATGTATGTTTTTTTGGGTACGTGAGTGTGTGCAAGTATGAGAACAAAGTTTTTCCAGATATAAAAATTACAATAATTATATATACATTTGCCACGTATATTTTCTGAAGAACAAAAATTGTGTAACTTGTAATTACTTTTCCCAAATGTCTTCCTGGAACTTTAGAAACCCCAATAGCAAATCCTTTCAACATGCGGAAGGAAACATTTTAATTTAAAATGTAAAACTATTTAGACCCCTCGTGTTCAACTCTAGCTTGAAGTTGTATAACAAAACTGCAACAATATTTGAAAAAGGAAGAATCTGTTGTTGCGTTTGATAAAGGTTTGCAGTGTTACCAACCACAACCGGCATTTTGATCAGTTAAAGAGTACTTAAAATATTATGTAAATCTTATCTGTGTTATTTATTGATGTATGTTTATATTAATTTAATAATGCGTATTAAAAATCACTATTTATTTTAAATTAGACAATCCAAATATGTACGACAAATTTAACTCTATATGTATACCTAATTGAGACAATAAGTACAAATACAAACACAGAGAGTGCCTGTAGCAACAACCTTAAAACAAAATATATAGCAAGGTGATTTCAACAAAAACAAATAACCTAGACTGAGAGATTCAAACTAATACAGTAGGATCCCTTATTTTTATAAATTATTAAATATCAACTATAACTCTAAAATAAAGTTTTCGAAGGTGTTTCCTTAAAAGCATCTAATCCCCATTTAGACCCAAGTACGTGTTTTCCCCAACAAGGCACGCTTGTTGGGGAAAACATAATTATGGGGTATACATAATAATTATGATTATGTATACCTTTGCTTAGTACACGCTTCTCTGTTTGAACACGTTATTTATATGTTATTTTTACACGTGTAACAAGTTAACAAAGGTGTCCAGAACGTGAAGTCTAGCTATAAATAATAATCAATTTTAATATTTAACTAACAATACAGGTGAATTATATATTTGTAGAAAACAATTTACTATAATTCAAGTTGCTTATAAGATGGTTCATCAAAGAAAGAAATACAAAATAAAACCAACAGTAATACTAAAGTAAGAGGAGTGGTAAACTTTACGCTGTGGAATAGAATGGAAACATATTTAACCGTAAAATACTTAATATTTAACACCACATTCCAGAGTTTAATGGTGTATGGTGCGGAATCATGGAGAGAGAAAGAAAAGAAAAAAGTACATATGAACTTGGAGAAGTTCGATTAGAATATCAAGAAAAGAAAGGGTAAAACTATTCAGGATGAAAAGCAGGATTTTTTCTTATAACAACTCTCAATCGTCGCCTTTAAAAAAAAAAAAAAAGAAATTCAAAAAAAGACTTCCTAATCCTTGAATAACCTAAGAACGACAGTGTCAGAAGAGAACAAGAGTTGGTCAAGAACGACCTGTAATGGAAGAGGGATCTAATCCAGATTACACGAAGAAAGTGTAGACACAGCTAGGGTCCCTCAGCATTGCCAAACCCGTACTCAATAGAAGTGATCCCCTGAGTGTGAAAGAGATTTAAATGGTAAGGACATGTAGGCCTACAAACGATAGGACAGGAAAAGATACGCAAAATTGTAATAGACTGTTAACAGGAAGAAAGTGTTTAAGAGATATTAATATAATTTATATTATTAGGATAAAAAGACGATAAATAAACACGAGCAACGAAAATATCTAACTTACTCTTATACAACTCAAGAGAAGCACTATGTGATCGTTTGTGACGAAAGCAATAAAATTAGTTTTTTAGGTTAGAGACAACAACACAAACTATTATTAATCACGCTGTAAGTTTGTAACGAAATAATAAATAAATTTATTAAAGTTAAATAAATAAATTAAAGGTTAAAGTTTCTAATAAATTTGTTACTAAATTTATTTTTTAAATTTGAATCCAAAAAGTAAATATGAAATTGTTCAAAATGAAATAAATGTTACTTACGCTTGTGACAATAAATTAAAAATTAAATTTTTAAACTTAATCAAGATAGCGAACTTATTAACTAAACCTTTTAAAATAACTTGTTTAAAAGGTCTTCTCAGGCAATTTTCCAATGTTGAAACAAGTAGCCTGTTATCATTTCAAATCAATTTTCCATTAACCTAAGTTTATAAGATTTATACATTTATTATTGTTGAAAATTTTCTCACTTTTATGAGGAAATTAAATAGCCTCTACCTCGTGTGTTGGTAATATTACAATACTTTCACGTGGTAGATGATACTTATCAACGAACGAAAGTGTTTCAACAGTACTTAACTTGCTTCAAAATAAGTTGCCTTCAGTTTATAATGATTGATATTTAGTTAAGTGTAGTTTTCCAGCAAGATTGTAATTAACTTTAGTATGCGCTGTTTTAAGGGAGTTTTTAAATGAACTATTTTCATTACACGGGATTGGTGGTGGACTCTAAGGTCCAGTAATTTCCGCAAACACCTGACTTGCTGTAACTGATATCACAACTCAAAAATAATCATTATCAGAAATAAACGTCTAATTCACAGCTAAGATTATTAATGTTCGTTGGTCAAAGACAGTTTGATTTATGATTTTCACTTTTCGGCGAGAAATCGAATTTCCAAATGGTTGAAGATTTATGAAACATCGTACATAATGACCAAACACACAAAACTAGAATTAATTTTAATTACATTTGTGTTAACGTTTTTACTAGTATTTCCCGTATTCATTAATCTTTCGTCAAAATGACAGAGGGAAAAGCATGAATGATATACATTCCTCTATGAACTAACTTCCAAAAAACGATCTTCATAGATATATATTCCACATCTAACGCTTCGAAAACTAATGGAAGAGATCTAAGGATGAAAATTTTTTGTAGCTGTTAGTGTCAATGCACTTGTGAATCTAAACATGGCTTTAGTTGAAGATTTCTCACAAAGCTCTCGTAAGCTGTTCATCCAATGATGAAGTACAAAATATCTGCTATGTTATTTGTTAAATGTGCAATTTACCTGAATTTAATAGTTCCGGTAACATGTGACAACTCCATTTAATCGTGATTGGTTGTTGATGTCTGTTTTCAGAGACAGTTTAATTTTATGATATTGACCTTTCGACACAAAATCAAATTTTCAATAACTGATAGCATACTATGAAACAAAAAACACACAAAAACTGAAATTAAAATTTAACTTCTTGTGTTTAATTGTGTAGTAGTATTTCACATATTATTAAGCTTTCGTCAAAATGACAAGAAGGGAACATTGATGACACCCGTTCCTCTAAGAATTGACTTTCAGAAAACAATCTTCATGGATATATTCCAAGGCTGAGGCATTCAAAAATAATGGAAAAGATTTTTGGTTGAAAGCTTCTAAAGCTGTCTTATCAACGCCCTTTTGATAAAAACATACATGAAGATTTGTTGCAAAGCTCTTGTATGTTGTTTCCCCAGTTCTGAAGTACAAAATGTCTGTTATCTTATTTCAATTTATGTGAATTATATAGCTCTGGTAACATTATATTCTGTAAAATATTCCTCTCTTTTAAGTAATTGCAATTCAGTAATAATGTAATTTCACCCATTAAAATTAATCTATTAACGTTCGATCTGGATTAATTGTTCAGGAATGATTTAGATTTGGTATAACCTCCCATACAAGGATGAATTAAATTGAACCATTTTATGGTTTTAAGGTTATTAGACAATGATAGATTGTTCATATTATTGACACAGTTTTATTTGGAGGAGGCATTTGAAGTCAGTAACATACGTAAAAACTAATAGACAACCTATCGACATTTGTTTAACCATCCCAATACCATTCAGAAAAGTCTAGTCCATTCTTTACTGAGGTAACAATATTTTGTGTGATGAAGATGGAATTGAAATTCAATATTAAATCATATTAGAAGTGACATAGTTATCTGAACAAATTGGATACTGTTATTGTAAGATCATGATTAAATCAAGGTGACCGCCAACTCTCTCCAACCCTGTTCAATTGTTTGGAAATGGCAGCACTGGTTATAAAAACAAAACGTGGAAGCACGATCTGCAAACAGACTTACTAACCACATGGTATGCAGATGACGTGATGTTTTCAGACCAAGATTTATTATCAGGTGCATTACAGGAACTAAAGGAAACCGTTAAAAGAATGTTTATTTTGTGGGGAGCCGGATGCACGGAGGTTGAGAATAAAACCAAGAGTTACATAGTTGGAGAATGTGGAGGAGGACCTACAGCACAAGAAGTTGAAGAAATAGCGAGTGAGGACGCGAGATTACGTGAAAAGCTATATATTTTAGAGGAGGCCAAGATCCTACAAGGAGCTTTCAGTAAGTAATAAGAGGGTTGACTTAGTTATCAATATATATCTTCAATGAATGTTATCAAAATGTAAAAACAGATTGCAAACAAAAATCATGATTCTAAAGAAAATGATAAACCCTTAATGTTTATGACGATTCCTTCGATGTATAAATTGATATCACTATTTTTTTTATAAACTTGTTGCTAGAAATATTACTTTCAATTATCAAAACTTTATTAAGTAAATTATCGTCTTAACCTAACCGTTGGGAAACTAAATTTACAGTAATAAATGATAATTTATGTCAGTAATTTATTATGGGCAGTCCATTGGCGCGAAAGACGCCTTAATATATAAGAATATGAATACATTTAATAGCTGAGCAAATTTGTTCGGGAAATCATAAATCGAATATGGAAGAGCCACCGAGAAAAAAACTAAATAAATGAAGAATCATACATGAAGCTAACAATCAGCTGAAACTAGCCTACAAACAAGTTCGTTACATCTTCCGATAAAAAAAGCTGATTTACAAATTTAAAATAGAAATTCCTCTATTGTAAATAAGGCTGAAATTTGTACAGGTAATTCATTCTAATGTGGCTACAGGGTCACACGTTAAACTTCTGATAGACGGGATACAAGTTTGTTTAACACAATAAAACCGTTAGGTAACTACCCCGTTGACACTGTATCATTATTTATTAGTTGACAAGTGTATGATCTCGGTTGAATTTGGTGGTCACTTCATGTGTTAAGTCAAGTTCTGTCGACTTGTGACTTTTGTATATATATAGTTTATTTATTTCTACCAGTTGTAACCCTGGGCTCTTTTTTACGTTACTATTTTTAGTTTCAAATATAGTCCTAGGATATGATAGCTTTATCCTTGATTGTCATGCTCTAGGTTTTTTCGCCTTATAACATCGTGTACTAATTTATTTATACTACATACATTATGGCGAATGTTCGCGTAAACTAAATCAATACTTTGAAGCTTTTCCCTAAGAACGAATTGATGTTTTTTTTCTGTTTCAAAGCGAAAAATCTCTTAGTCATCACCGCTTTACATAAAAAAAAAAGGAACATAAAATTAAGACTCCTACCATTTGAATATTCAATAGTGACTATAAAGTTTCAATAGAAAGACATATTGTTAAAGATGAAAGAGAGGGATCTAACACAAGAGGTAATTTAAAAAGGTGTAGATTCACCTAGTGTCCCTTGGAATTGCTAAACCCGTACTCATTAAAAGTAAACCCCAGAGAGAGGAAAGTACTTTCATTATTACATACAAATATAATAATCATACAATTATTTTGTAGTATGTAAGAGTCGAACTAGAATGTAGGAGTGGAAAACCCGAACTTCTTTTAATAGTAAACCAAGTCGTTTAATAAGTCGTAAAAGTCCAATTATACCGTTTTGTTGTATATTTATTTCAACTAGGAAAACTAATTAATTATTACTTGAAAATAATGTTTTGAAATTATATATATATATATATATATATATATATATATATATATATATATATATATATATCTGCTACAAATATAGACACGCATATACATTTAGTTTAAATAAAATCATGAACTGTATTATCCTTGCCTTACTTGCTACTAAACAACGTTATCTTCTTTTTTAATTAACTAAGTTCCTAACTAATGAAAAAATGTTTTACTTTTACTAAAATTATCGAAGTTATTCACGGCAAATAATTAACAACATTCCACTGAAAAGTTAAATTTTATTATGAAGCAATGTTTTATAATTATAATTTTTACTGAGAAAGTGCGAAGCAAGTAATAAAGGGAAATATTTTATGGAAATATATTTAAATTTATTATTTGTCTACTCCTTACATTTTACAATGATATACAATGCACTTTAATAAGAACGTATAGTGTTTTTTTAAAGATTTTGTATTTACATAAATGGTTTTTAGGTTAAAATACTAAGTTATACTATGTACGTTATCAAAAATGGTCTCATCTTCATTTTCACTTTTTTCACCCATAACTACCGATATGATATTTTTGCGACGAGTAGTAGTTTTGTTTGGCATTTCAATTGTGAATAGACTTGAGAGAAAGTTGGTGCAATGTTTTTGGAACGTTTGTTTTAGTTTTGATATAAACTAAAATCGATTTTCCTTTTTATATTCACAAATAACAACAAATCTCTGATTAAATATTATAAATAATATGAACAAGTCAAAATTACAATAACTTTTAAAATTAGAACTTTACATATATATATGTCAAAACAAACATTTGAGTAGCATTTAAAAATCAATTTCTTTTCTGGATCAAGAATCTTTTCTATGAATTATAAGAAAATTAAAACAGTAAAAGTAAGCTATGTAAGGACTGTTAGAAAGTAAAAAGATATTGAATAGACAATACTCAATTTACTTTGGTAAGGAACATAAGAACTTGGTTTTTTAAGAATTATATTATGCTTGAGCAGTTTGTGTTATATTTACATTTTTTGATCAAAGCTAACCTATGCCTGAGGGAATCGGGATATGTCACATGAATAAGAGCTGTCACTTTTAATTCTCTCAGGACCTTCCTGGGTTATTGTGTGTATGTATTTAACGTGCCGTAAAAACCAAAATCAGATTTTCCACAACTGATTTTGTTTTGAATCATTAAAGATTCATTTTTTTAAGGTATGAACAAAACATAAAAAGATTACTGTTGAGTTGTTCGATAAGATATCTGTTCTTATTTCATATCATGGTATATATGTTTTTGATTGCTTTACAATATCTGTCAGTGGTTTTTTAAAGGTGTGAAAATCATACAAAAAGATTACTCTTAAGTTGTTCCATAAGATATATAGTCATGGGTCATATGTTTTTAATTATTGTATACAATATCCTCTCATCGACAACAATATATGTAAACAATATCACATATTGAACGGTCCAGTTTCACTCTCCCACGCCGGTTTTTAAATTTATAATTTTATACTGATTAACGTTGCTATTTTATATGCACAGTTTTTACAGATATTATGTGTTTTTTTAAATTGAACCTAAATACAGGGTTATTCAAAAATAAAGGGACGATTTATGTTATAAAGTATTATATCAAAACAGGCAACTGTAAAATTATTTTTTTTTTTTTGATCAGTTATATTGAAATCAATAATTCTTTAATTTACTTCCCATTATATTTTTAGTATATAGAACAGTTATATAATTGTGAAAATTATCAGCTTTCATATTTTTCCTGGAATATCTGATTACTACGTGAGTTCAAACAATTTGACTACATTAACTTAAGAGGACAGATGGACCAATTATGTAGATATATGGGATGAGTTGATATAAATTTCAAACTTTAATTTTTACAGTTGAAGATACCTAAATATAATCAAATACAACCTTCTTGAAATCCTGGAAGAACATAGCCTACTTAGTGTATTATCTACATGAAATTTCGGGTAAGTATGGGGAAGATAGGTTGTTGTTTTTTTAAGGAAAACTGGCTATGTAGACCTATGTGTTTTTTTATGTATTTCATGTTATGTAAGGTTTGGATATTTATCTTATAACACTAGTCGTATAGAGTTACGAGATCCGGTAGGGCTGAATCGCAGAAATACAGATTCAAGGTCTGCTAGAGACGAGTCACTGATCCCAGCGAAGAATTACACACACAATATATATATATATATATATATATATATATATATATATATATATATATATTATACGAGGTTCGTTTGAGCATAGTTGACGTCAAGAGAGTAGGAGGTTCAGAAAAACTTGGTAACAACTGTTTTAAACAAATTTACCCTCTTAGATAATATCCCTTGATGTACCAATACAATTTAACATTTCTTAAAAGGACCAAGAGGCCAACTTTTCGGCTTTAGATATAGAGGATCAACTTGTATTACTTTGTATGATGGAACTAGGTAAGCACTATGATGACTGTCATTAAGTTGTTTTATCCATTCTCCCAACTTTATTGTCCTTCATTATATCAATCCCAATATGAGAAAAGCTCTATTCAAATAACTTAAAACAATAATTCTAAATCGACATTCATAAGCTAAAATGTGTGTGTAAAGGTTTATGAGTAAAAACAGAAAAGGATTAAGGACTTTTTGTAAAATGTTAAGATACATTAAACATACTAATGTATCTGTATATTTAATAAAAATACAATCTCCTTGACAACTTGTTCCAATAGAAGAGAGATAAAGCAGTTACAATGTAAGCGAAAAGAACAAAAATCAAATAGAAACATTGTGCTTTAATTAAATGGAACAAACCGAGTTCATTAGCGGTCCTCGTGGGTCTTGTAGACCTTCACTTTCGTTAGACGTTCCAAGGGTCTAGTAGACCCTAACATTCATTTATCTAGTCCCTTGATATTTTATTTGGAAAAAAAGTAACACCCATTCTCATATGAAATTATTGAAGCGCACTGGTATTTACGTCATAAAATGTTAGTTTCATATTACAGTTAGTAATATAATAAATATGTTAGTAATAATAACATCGACCATAATAATAATGTGTACAGCAGACCGAGATTTTACACAAGATCTATGTATAAAGACAAATATTGCGGAAAAAGAGAAATGGATAAATTTTGACAAATCCGAAATATCATCTTAAATCTTTAACTATTTTCGTCAACTCTCTAATATTCAAAATGGTTGAAATTAAAAATATCATTTATTTCGGTAAATTACAATAAGTAAACTAATCGTTAGCAGAAACTTTGTTTTCCCTATTCACTATAAATTGTAGATATACAATTGCCTAATAGCTAATGTTTACTTAATGAATAACTACGACTTGGAGGTAAATGTCTGGTGTGAAAAATAAAAATCATAATTGGCTATTTCTATATTAACTGAATAAATTAGCACACGTTACTTACAAAATAAAACTGGAAATTATACAATAAGATCATCCTATAAAATAATACACAACTTCTAATTTTTCAACAGCTTTTTCTGGAGTTCCACTGGGCCAATTTTTTATGATACTTGTTTAATATTGTAGGGTTTACTCTGTAATTTCTATAACAAATAATAAATTTAAATTATCAATTGTACTTTTTAATTAATAAAATATTACAACTTCATCCATTAGAAATTACATGGTGATTGTTTACACGTTTTTAACTGATGTATGAAAAGTTATTTTTTGGAGTTTCAGATTTATGTGGTTTTTAGTGAAAAATGAAATAATAGGCTTACTAGTAGTGAATAAGTTTTTAAGTTAAAAACGGAAAAACATATAAATTACCGAAATTTCCGAATAAATTACCATTTTAGATTTTAAGATTCGTTGTTTCACATTAAGGTTTTCTTTAAAATGAGAAGAAGAAAAATATTGTATAAGAGAGGAAACATAATCAGCTTAAGCTAAAACGCGTTTTAAAACATAGAATTTTTAAAAAACAACATTGGAATCAGCAAAACTAGGTGAAGAAACTTTAAATTTTCAGATTTTTAAATTTGTAAAAAAGTTTTGTTCCCGCTTTTCCAAATTACAATTAAAGTACTGAATTTAGTACATCAAGACCAAAACAACAAGACTGTCAGAGCAAACACATACAAACATACACGCACACACTAACACAAACAAAAACACAAACGGCTTATCTTATTAAACTACACTAAAGGAAGAAATAAATAAAATGTGTTTAATATCACAACAACGTCTCTCCATTTTAGATGTAGATTAAACGAAGGTTTGCCCCAAAGCAAGCTGTGGGATAAGAAGAATAGTTGTTGACCTAAATATACCTACTCATTACTCAACCCTATGCCACTATCCCCATGGGGCTCTGCAATTCCGACTTTATCACAAGTCATATTTATATAGCATGTCTTCATCTTTTCTTTTCTTTTTCCCTGTGATAAAGGCAAAACTAAGGGCAGGTGACAAGTCAGACTATAAGTAATATATCTGTGATTAGTTTTACACAACAATGCCTTATAATTTGATCCTTATATTACAATGTTTATGTAATTTTAAGTTTTAAAATAGTCCAACTTAAATTGGTGTTCCCAGGAGTATATTCAAAAATGTATATTCGAAATGTTCAAATATATAAGGCTGCATAAGTATCAACCCAATTTCCTCTTTTTTTAAAACAAATTAAGAACTTACAACGTTATTTGAGGTACTTCTCCAGGGTACTCCATCTTGACGTATAACTCAATTAATATGGTAGATTTAAAAAACTTAATTTCTCAAAATTTAGTGTGCTCATTTCGTTTATATTTAATCGAAACGTGACTCAAACCCATGTTTAGCCCTTAACTAACATCATGATTTAAAGTTACGCAATCAACATCATACGTCTGGGAGACACCTATGGGTATTTAAATGAAAAAAAGGCATAATTAATGATCAATAAATGTAATAATCAGTAAAATGGCTTTACATACCTATATTAAACATAGAGTGGACCTAGAATTAGTTCAGAAACAATTTTCCATAATGTCCTTCACCACGCGTCTCGATAAAAACCATAGATAAAAACTATAAAATAAAGTCACGTAAACAACAACATACGTCTCACAGACGGAAAGTCATCAAAAACTATAAATAGCGCAGCCAAGGGGCGAGAAAAAAACTGGCAATTTTCACCCAAAAAAGACTAACGTCCGACTGGCAGCTAGACGGCCGGACAAAAACAATAGGTCAAGAGGAGGGGAAATACGCCGATTTTTATTTTTGCGCCCGTCTTCAAGACGTATGATGTTAGTTAAGGGTTAAAATCGCACGTAAATTACTCACATCGGAAAGTTTATACAATGTAAATAAACAACTTTTTTCGATGACCCTGTATGAAATGAATCGACATACTTCTTGAGTACAAATTCACATTCAACCAATTCAAATTCGTTTTTACTTGCTATAAATATAACTAAACATGACCAATGCCATTCAATAGGATTAAGTTCGGCTGTCGAGTGCTGAAAGACATCTATTGGGAATCCGTCTATGTATAGGCCTACTTATCACACCTGGCACTTTACAATACCTTATCCCTATCTCTCGCTCCACACTCTACATGTCAAGGAATGTTCTCTTATGGATTTAGTTTCTGATTTTTAAATGGAAACCAAAATGTAATGTTTCATAAGGTGTTACGAGAATCGAATTTGCTATTGTATAAAATATGTGAATGGACATTTAAAATGATGAAAAATAAAAGTCACAAACAAAAATTGTTCCCACATCTGTTGTGTGAGTTGATCTCCTTTCAAGTATCTAAATCATAATCAGACAACAAAATATTGAAGATATGTTGATAATTTAAAAGACCAGAAAAAAAGCTTGTCAAATTTGAACTGATCTTTATAAACTACATATGTTTCATGAATTTCAATTAAAAGGCACCCAAGTAAATAAAATACTTTACGACACTTTTGAGTTTTTCGTATATGACTAAAACACGATTAGTTTTACAGAATTTGAAGATATTTCAATAGATCCGAAATAAACAAAACATATAAACTGCAAACTTAAAACCAATATCTTGACCCACCACATAAGTATCTTTATAAAATTTTTAATTATATTTGTAGATAAATAGTAGTTTACACATAGTGGTGAATTTGTTTAAACCAGTTGTTACACAGGTTGCTGAAGCTCGGAATTGTGTTTAGGGTGTTTTGTGTTGAAATTGAGCTCAACTTAAGGGCTTTAGTATCCACTAAAAGATACAGGACTATTTAATACCAGATTTAATGTGGCTTTCGGCTCTGACACTTGTTCAACTTGTGACATTTACAAAACAAAGGTAAAAGAACTTGAAACTGTTATTAACAGCTTACTAAATGGAGCAGAATAAGTGAAGCTTCCTTACAACTTTTATATATAAGAAAACGCAGTTCTCACCAGGAAAATAAAATGTCCAAAACTAATAAAGCAATATGTACGGATTTTCAACGCAACTTGAATCTTCTCAACATAACAACCTACTATGGTTATTACAGGAGAAAGCTTGCTTTTTATATGTTCAACATTCACTCTCTATCACAAGGGACTCGCTGTTTTACTGCTATACACAGGTTGTAGGTGGAAAATGCTATAATGAGATTACATCCTTCTCGGACCATTATATCCCCAGTGTTTGGACAAGTGTGTCCAGGAGCTATCCATATTTTGTAACTCCTGCGAAGGGTAAAATAAAAACTATCGTTACTCAAATACTTATATTATGTAGTGGATACAAGTATAAGATAAAGGTTGGAAAATGTGACCGTTACCTTCAATATAAGGGGCCACTCCTACATGGAGTCAGACAAAAACCCCAGCTGAAATGCTCATTGACTGGATAGAAGTGGTGGAAGCTTCAAGAACAACCCATCACCCTTCAAAACAATTGATCTGAACCAAGGACTAATTCGCAATTGGGCTAAATTTCTTGACAACACTACTTTCATCAAGAAATGTTTATTGTCAAAAACCATGTTCAAGAACAAGAACAATGTTCATTCTCAAAACAAGACCTGTTAGAGAATTGAAAATAACAAAAACTGAAGCACCAATATACTTCATTGTGGTACCTACCATGGAGTTTGGACTTCTTCAACAGTAACCAACTTGGATCAGGAGTCTATCACAATTCAAGCACCTCTTCCAATATGGCCACATGAGTTTGTACTGTCCCCACGAAAGTAAGTAGCCCACTTTTCATTTGATATTACAGTAGTAGCTTAGATCATAATTATTAGTTTTATTACCTTAGGCTAACCAATAACTATGGAAGCTTACCAATTTAAATTTTCGAGAGCTTTTTATTTAAAATTAAATTGTGCTAAAATCAAATGAAAACGTAATATCTTCTTCCATAAAGAGCCGTTTTTCATAAAAATAAATTACGCCAAGGATTTCTCTCTGGTCCAAATTAAATTAGGCCTAAAACTCGGGGTAACTATGAAAACAATAATACTGTTTGAATGTTCAATAGAAAAATATTACTTACAATAAACGATAACACATTAAGACATAATTCAGTTTTCTTCCAACCGTCCATGGTGGCTATCGATATTAGTCCTAATTGTCTAATCGCTCATTCATGTAACAACAATTTTAGGCTTGCTGTTGTTACAGGTTTGCTGCAAACCTTCATACAACTGAAGAAAAATACAAGGATGTAAATCATCTTAAGCAATTCTGTATGAATATAGAAGTTCAGGAATATTACGCAAGTTTACCACTTGAAAAGTAACAAAAGACGAAAAAGCCTACTATAAAAAACTAAAAATTAGTGCTCGAAAGATCTTTTAGTTAACTTTACAGACTTTGCACACCTCATTAATTTAGTAATATTCAGAAGTAAATGTGTCCTTAGTTAAGCTATTAGAGCACTTTCTTCTGCAATGCAATGGGTTCTGATTTAATAGCATAGCCTAGTCTTAATGCAAACCAAGAGACAAAGTACATTTTTTCCTTGGAAGTGTGGTACCTAAATATGGAAAAAAATATTGGAAAAAGCTTTAATGTTAAGGAGGTTATATAAATTAAATTAACATTTTTAAAAGTTTTAACAATTTAAGAATTTTTTCCTACAACAACAATATTATTAGGGTGGTAACCATTGCATTTCTAACTTTCAAATTGTAAATAACTCAAAATGATGTAACATGGACAAAGTACATTTCCCCCTTACCTTTTCAAATGCGTGTACCAAATCTGAACTCATTATCTTATTGTTTTCTAAAGTTATATAATGTATATATTTATGTATTTTAACAAAATAAGTAATAGACAAGAAAGTAAATCTACCTAACCTAATCTATGTTTTTTTCCCAATAGAACACACCCAAAAAGGTTCTCCATTTCTTAATGAATTACCGGTATGAAAGAAAAAAAACTTCCTTACCAATAAAACAAACTTGTTATCGTTACACAGTGTTTACAATGGTAAGAAAAAACTAACATAATATTTATGGATTGGATGGGCGAGGCAAGGGCAAACATGGGGGGGGGGACAACTTGTTACAGCTGTGACATCAAGTTGAGGGTTAGCCCTGAATAACAAGTTGTGCAACAGCCCTCTGTAACTATGACTAATTCAATATTCAACATAATGTACAAAACAAACTGTATCCCAACAATACGTAAAGTTTAAATACGTTCACGCAAAATAATTAACGGTACTACTAAAACTTTCCCTTGCATCGAATGAGTTCAAAATTTGAGTAGGAAGTTCCCACTAGACGAAAACTTAAAATTAAATTTTCTACATGTGCAAGATTTTTTTAACTTCAACAGTTAAAACCTGAGATATAAATTTGTTTGAGTGTGTGTGTGTGTGTTTTCCAGCAAAATAAAATTTACAAAATTACTGAAATAAAGTTGTTTGTTGTACAGTTTTCTAAAAAGGTAGACAGATAACTTTAAAATCGATTTTTTAATTTTTTTTAAAAGTCACTTTGTTTAATTCATCTGACCTGTAATTTGTTGAATCATTAACGATACGATCATTGTTGCCTAGGCCTACGATAAATTGAAAAATTAAATTAAAATGCCAACAGAAGAACTTAAATATTAGCTTGGGTTACACTTTATTTTGTGATTTAATAGAATATGAAATAATGTATTAGTTCATATTGGTTATTAAAACATAATTTATATAAATAATAACAATTAAATTTAATCTCAATTTTTGTTTACATTTGAGTTGAGACTAAATCAGCTGTTATGATATTGAAAAGAAATTCAATGTTGATTACACCAAGATTGTTAATGACTTCAATTTCTGATATAGAGAGAGTAAGTTAGTGTAAAACAAGTTAGCGAAATTAAAAGAAAACTGAATACATAAAGAGTCACTTGGTCTTTGCTTAGGGATGAATGTTCAACAATCGATTTTGTTACCGACCTTATAAAACCAGTCTTCTGTTACATAAATATATAAGCTTATAAAATATTTTATTAAGTGTTTGGTTTGGAAATTATTAGTTCTATTATAAGTGAACATTTGTATCTGGTTTATAAAATGTAGAAGACTTATTTATCTGACGTTAAATTTTGAAGCTTAATATTTTAGCCTATTTCCACTCATAATTATTTTATTAGTGTTTTTCAACTTAACAGGTAATACGCAACCTTGCAGTATAATGCTACCTTATTTAACCAATTTGAATCATAAACAATTTACCAAATTTTTAACAAAATTTGAATTTAATATCTAATCTGAATGAAATATTTTTTTTAAATACTTCCATGAACTATTTTAAGAAAATTTTATCAAAAACAAATTATAAAAACCGAAACAGTTATATTTCGATATATCTAAAATGCGAGGGGAGATGCATCGAAATATTACAAAAAATAAAAATATTTTAAACATACCTTTTTCGATTAACAAATTTCACCAAAATTTTAATGAAATCGGAATAGCTCCCTTTTTTTAAACTAGTTCTTTTGTAATACTTCTATGAACGATTATTAAATTTTTTTAAACTTATAACTCATAAATTCGCATTTTGGGAAGTTAACTACTTTATGTTAGGATCATTACAAGTTATATTTTAGCAAAAATTTTTTATTATTTTAATATTAATAAGTTAGAGTAAATTTTGAGAAAACCCAAATTAAGAGTTTTAGTCTTTACAGTCAGTGTACAAGTATATAGAACAGTATAAAATGCATTTATTTTTGCTTTCGTTGTTTAAAGAGGAAAAACCTCTCGGACATCATCTCCTTACTAGAAAAAGGAAATATGAAACGTAAAATAAATGTCATTAAATACTCATAACATCAAGATGGGAAAGGAATAAAAGTTGGTTAAGAAAAACGAAAGAGAGGGATCTAACCCAAGACTACATGTAAAAGAGTGTACAGTAGATACTTAGTTAGGGACCCTCGAGATCCCCAAGTCTGTACTCAGTATGAGCCCCTGTGGGTTCAACTTACGACAAACCAGTACAGTAAATATTGTATCTGTACAACAGTTATACTTTTTACTATTAAACTACAATTCTGTTCTGGTAGTTTACTTGAGAGTAGATATTTGAACCTTCACGACTGGAGCACAAAGGAGTTGTTTTGAATAATTAAACAGAGTGATTTGTAGCACTTTGTTCATATCAAACTAAGCACACACAGTACTTCATAATTTTACCTTTTCCTTAATGTTCAAGGTTCCACTATAACGTAGATTTAATCAAATCTGTTCTAATTCAAGAATGTTTTACGATAAATAAATGTATCAATGATTTATACAAAAACAAATGTATAACACTTGTCAAATAGCCTAACCAATGCTCCCTCTCCTCAACGCCAACAAGGACCTGCGAAGGCTGAAGAGGACAAAGCCCATTGACTTGGTGCGAGACTAAAACTGAACTCTGTTTAATGAACTAGAGCTGGGTGAACCATATGATTGTTCAAACCATGTATTCAGAATAAATTGCTTGGTTAGGTTGTATTTAACTTAGTTGTAATAAAATATAATTAAAAACAAAAAAAAATTGGTTTAAACATAACCACACAATAAGGAAATGAATTAACACAGATTATCAGCTAAAAAAAATTGTTAAAATCATGGTAATAAAATATCTCTTTGAATTGTTGTTAAACCTCAAAGTTTATTGTTGCTAAAAACCATTGCGCTTAAAAAAATAAAAATACTTCCACAGTTCCTTTAAAACGAAATACCTCTCGATCATTATAAAAAAAACGAAGAATAAATCACAAAATAAAAAATTGGATTTTGAAAACTCCATTAGCGTACAACAGTTTGTCAATAGATACCTTGTAGTAAAAATGAAAAATAAGGCTATAAGGTTATAACACTAGACTACATCGAAAAATCTGTAGATCCCGCTAAAGTCCCTAGGGATTGTCGATACACTGTGAAATATTTTTATAAACATAAATGATGGTCCAAATAAACTATGTCAATATTTAATTTATTGAGTTGTGTAAATCAAATTGCTTAGCTATAACTATAAAAACCAAAATCTTTGCATTGCTCCATATTGCTCAGTTTTTTACAAAATAATAGAACATAAACCCAAGAAGATTGTTACAGTATTTATAAACACACACATTTTGAGTTTCCACATTGTAATCTAAGTGTTTATGTAGATCCCCTCCTCCCCCAAACATCCGATACATCACCTCGTCTATCTGCATTACCATAATCATCACAAACAGATAGCTAAATTTAATGGAATTGTAGTTGACAGATTTATCAAAACACAAACACACAAGATCATACATAGTAACATATACACAATGTACGTCCAGAATGGAACGTGATATTGCTTTTAGCGATCGTTGCACATTCAAATTAGATTTACACGCCCGACTAATTGAATGCATGTGTTGAAGCACATAATACTGCAATTTTATGTTATCTGGAAACCGTAATCTATTCAATGAAAAATGTTGCATTATATGTATATATATAATAAGTAAAGACCCACTGACTGGCCACGAAATCTCTGGATCCAGGAACCCTAGAGCTATGAATTTGTTAACATGGTTTGGGGTAGGTCTGTAAACGCGTACTAAGAAAGGGTTTGAAACTGTTCCACTCCAAGGGGTGTTTTTAACTACTAAAGCATATCTCTGGTCCAAGAAGCCTAGAACTATATATATATAGAGAGAGAGAGAGAGAGAGAGAGAGAGAGAGAGAGAGAGAGAGAGAGAGAGAGAGAGAGAGAGAGAGAGAGAGAGAGAGAGAGAGAGAGAGAGAGAGAGAGAGAGAGAGAGAGAGAGAGAGAGAGAGAGAGAGAGAGAGAGAGAGAGAGAGAGAGAGAGAGAGAGAGAGAGAGAGAGAGAGAGAGAGAGAGAGAGAGAGAGAGTGAGAGAGAGAGAGAGAGAGAGAGTTCATAAGTATGAAATATATAATGAAATCTTTTAAACCGCCTGAACCAAAATGGTTAGTTTTTGGTATATAAAACATTTACTTCCAGTTTTGATAAGTTTAAATTTTTGCGGATATATTGGATCTTGAAAATAAGTTTAATTTTTAAATACTGTAGGAATTTAGTCGTGCCACACATCATTCTGAGTTCAGTGGCGGAATCCGTTTGTTTTACCTCCTTTTCTTAAATAGATAACTACAGAACATGTAAAACCATAATTTACAGATGGGCAAATGAGTTAGCATTAAACACGTACATGGTGTAATTTTTCCTGACCTTGATCCTCTTGATTACTTCCTATTTGGATATTTTAAAAATAAAGATGTATTTTAACCAATCAAAAAACCCAAATGAATTACAAAAAATAAGATAGAAATCAACTCTATTACTGATCGGACAATTTATAAAGTAGTTGGTGGATTTTATAACCTTTTAGGACTGTGCCAAATAGCTGTAGGGTCAAAACTGCGGGTAAGTACTCAACTAATTTGCTCACCTGTAAATTAGGATTTTAAATGTTCTGTAGTTGTATTAGTTGATAACTTCCGAAGGAAAGGAAATATATATAAACAATGTAAA
Organism: Aphrophora alni; assembly: GCA_963513935.1. Lineage (NCBI taxonomy): Eukaryota > Metazoa > Arthropoda > Insecta > Hemiptera > Aphrophoridae > Aphrophora > Aphrophora alni. Next base: position 90,786,325 of record OY740772.1, read on the forward strand.
AACATGTGTCTCATGACTCAATTTCGGTTTAAACAATTTAATCTAATTTCAAGATTGTGGATCCAAGATTGCTGCCAAAATTTGAAGTTATCAAAACTTAAAGTAAATGTGATAGTATAAACATATACAAATAACTAACTTTTCACGTTCGCCGTTTTAAAGATTTTGTATATATACCATACTTTATGAACATTCTGTATAAATCAATATTGAGCTTGTGACATAATATTAAAAAGAATAAAACTAGAACACAAGATCTCACCAAAATTTCGTGTAATTAATAAAACGTATTTCAACGACAAAGTCGCCATCCTCAGTGATACTTGAGCTACAATAATTATTAACATTCTGTATATAAATTTGTATGCTCGACCCATAAGCAGTTTTCAATAAAGCTTGTTTACTGTCTTAATATAAGTAATTTTACCTTATATTTAAGTCCCTCTCGCATGTTGTTGTTTTAAGATCCTGAGAAAACGGAGAGAAATTATCGAATTAAAAGGTGTATTCAATGTTTTGTAATAAGATTTAAAATTGATAAAATATGATTTCAAGGCTCATTTGTATTTAACTCAAAGTTTATCTATTGTTGCCTTCTTACCTTTTTTAAGTAAATATCTGTCTAATTGCTAAAGAAAGCATTGATGATTCTTTAAAAGTAGTACAATGATATTTGATAAGAATAGGGGAGGGGGAGATTGTTTATTAATTTGTATTGTATCAGGAACTAGGTGTCAATTGTTGAACTACGTGAATAGAAAGATGATCGTAATAAGGTTTGCATTGTAATTTAGTTTCCTTTGTTTATATCTAAGTCTGTCTGTATGAGTAGGTCTATGTAATGAGAGTTATAATGGTATAGTTCCATATGGGTCAAAGGTCTACTGTAAAATAACCACATACCACCTCAGTCGAATCTAATAGATTCTAAGACACAAATGTGAAAAATACTAATTAATTTGCAATTTGTAATATTTATGTAAAACCAACGGGATGGTTGAATAATTTTTTTTTTCTAATTTATAAATAAGATAAACTCTGGGCCAACATAGAAATTTGTACCAAAATTGAAACCTAAATTTCGTAGAAAGTACCAAATCAAACGGTTACCAGTTTGAAATTTCCCTACCATTTTATTTTGAGTGATAATAATATTTTACTTACTTCCTAAAGTTAACTGAAATCCAGCTGATATTCTTTCAATGCTGTTTCGTTTAATTGTAAAGTTATATTTTTACCAATTAGTTTTATTTAGATATAGCAATCTTATTTATGCATTGTAGAAAACCTTATTAATATGTTTTAACATTTTCCATTATATGTGTAAACACATTATTGATTCACGACGTTTCGAGAGTATAAATCAACTCCCGTTTTCAAGTGATAAGCAACATGAAAAAAGTTGGAAAAACCAAGAGTCAAGAGTTCTAATTCGTAAAAACTAAAATTCGAAACTAATAATCTAAGAAAGACCTAAAGCAGTCATAATACAAAAGCAAATAATATACTAACGTGATTGTAAAATAAACTTTGTCTTACTTTCTCAAGTATAGGTCACTACGTGATGTTTCGGGAAGTTGGTTTAATTTTGTTTATAACTCAAATTTAGAGGTAGCAAAATTAAATATTCAATTTGCTCAAAATCAGCCCAAACTATTTTGATCAAATTTTGGTTGAGTGTAACCTGTAACGATCCAAACAAATATACTGATCACTTTCTTTAAAAATTACTAGTTCGTGAGTAATAGGTAAAAACAAACAATCTACCATGGGGCAAAAAATACTGAATATTTCAATAATCAGCCGATTTTTAATTTTAGAAAAATGTGAAGATTATTACCCCAAACCAGTACAAAATATCAAATAATAAATATTACAGATTAAGAATAATTAACTTTAATGTAATAGCAGATATTTCTTGTTGAAACTCCATATTAAAGGATAAAATAAAGCAAATTGTAGCTCATTTATATCATTAAAATATTTGAAACTTTAAGCTTTTGCTTTATTTTATCCTTTAAGAATAATTGGCAAAAAAACAAAAATGAACCAAGATCGCCATCTAGAGTTCGAGTTTAATCAAATACAATTTACGCAAAGGACGTTTTTAGGCCCTTCTTAAACTGTATATATTTTTTAAACAATGACCATGGTTAATTGACAAGTAGAGACATATAAAATTTCATAACGAATAGCTTTGGTATATTTTTTGGGGGGGTTGGGTGCGTGGGAAAGTGTGTGCAATGTAAATCGTTTGAACCTATTTGAGAAATCTTTTTTTTTCCTTATGGTACAGCTTTAAAGCTGATATCAGTACTTGGAATCTATTAGAAAAAACGACTCCATTCCACCAAAACATTTAATCATTGATTAAAAGGGGTGGCTCAACTTTAGTCATAATAAAGAAAGCAATCGTTAACTTATACATGTTGAGAATTACTATGTAGGGTGCAATTTTCGTTTGTTTTTTTGTTTTGTTTTATTTTGTTTTTTTTGTTTTTTTTAATTGCCTTAATTTTACCAATAATTATTGAACAAGTTCTTTTGCCAGAAGATGGCCGAGGTTGGCAAACAAATGAATACAAAAATAAATTCTTAAACTACCATGACAACTTATTTACTGATTACTGGATAATCTGATCATGCTGACAACGATTCGTTATTGAAAACATTTCCTCTTTTTTAAAGTCAAAACATAACCAAAAAAAATTTAAACATTAATTTACATTACATTTTGAGTTGCTTAAAACATAAATAACCGCAAAAATCACACAGTTACTACAAATTTAGATGCTTTGTTATTCTTAATTTATGACATTTCTACACCTACATTTACCTTAACAAATTATTATCCACAACATTGTATACATTTCCCTTCATAAACACTGTACGCAACACACAACACACGATAGATATTAAGTCACGGCACTGGACTGTTGAAGGCTGTTATGTGCGAGGTGACTATCGATTATCAACCGGTGACAAACAGTACCAGGAACACAACAGCATTTTCTCTTTCCTTCATTGTTGTTCCCGTAGCCTACTAGGGAGTTGACTATCAAAATAATGCAAATATTAAACGATCCCCCCACCGCCACTGTTTTCTGAACTTAGGTAGCCAGATTTGGATATGATTAGCAGGTATTTTAAAGTAACTTAATTGTTTCTGTGAAATAAAAAATAAATGTAAACCAAATCTGATTTTAATAAATTGTGAATAATTTTATTTTGTACCGTTCGTATTATTGGCGAATTATCTAGCTAATAGAAGACTCTGACGCCCAATGAGGAAACGAACTTCAACCCTACAAATTAAATAATAGTAATTTGTTTAATCACACACAGAGAGTGATTTTTTGAAAACTTACCACCTCTATTTTTTAAAAGACGGAAACATATATGTATAATATGTTCTCGGAACAGTTATTCACTTTTAAGGAGAACCTTAGAACATCTATTTACTAAATCAAAAATATGTCTTACCACCCCATCTCAACAATATGTAATAGACACATTATGGCTTGTGTTAGTTCAAATTGAAGTTTTGTAAAACTATGTATTTCTGTTGTAGGGAAATAAAAATCTGCCAAAGCTGTGCTCAAAAATATTATTTAGTAAAATATTTTATACGATTTTATAAAAATAGATTATCGCACTATTAAAATAGCTTAGTATATAACACTAAGAACAATTAACTTCTCTTATAATTAACTAATTGTAATGAAACTTTTTCGCAAAAATATCCAGTCTTTAACGTCTGGAACTTAAGTTCAGTAAACTGTTGATTTTAGGTATCCCATAGAAAATATATAGTGGCGTCAAATCCGTTGGTCTTGGAGGTAATTCCACATGACCTTGTCGACCAATCCACTCATTCGAACCCTTTAGGTTAAACAATTACCTGACCAATTTGATGGATTCAAGATGTCTGCCGAAAATTTTAACACATCACAAAATGTTGTGTAAGACCAAATAAACTCCGTTTAGTCTGAAATCATTATGACGTAAACTGTGTAAAAACGTGGGGGGGGAGACTTTATGGCAAATCTGGAAACACCAATGTACAACATAATATTTACTACCACTGAATGCTGAAAACATCGCAAGTGACAAGCTACCCAAGTAGCATTTAACCTCTATTATATTTCCTTGTAGTGTCCCTGTTTACAGTAGCTGTGATATTATATTCTGTTACTTCACGCGCTAGCCAGTAGCTATATCGAGTTTACAAGAACTATTGAATGAATTAAACTTTAAACAGCGAGATCCTTCATAATAATAGTTAACTACTTCATTAGTCTTCAGAAAAACTTGAGACGTTTAGAAAGAGGAAAGTTCCTCCGATTTATTTGAAATAGTGAAAAACAGTGAGCACTTGGCAACACATGGCGGGAGAGTAAATTAAGTGTAAACGAGATGTAATAAATTCCAAACGGAGAGGTTGGTAGACCTGTTTTATTACATCTTCAACCCAGACTGCCGCCTTCATTCGATCTCTTTCTAAGTAATATTTTCTAGTTGTGCTCACAATTTACTGTAATTTAAAACAAAATGTGACGAGTTACTCTTTCACTCACTAAAACAAAATATGGGGCCCATAGGTACAAAATTTTGACAGGTACAATTAATTTTGACCTGTCTAGCTAAATATACTTAAAAATCTAATTAATTTAAAACATGTTTTACAACACAATAATTATTTATACAATAAAACTTGAACACAAATTTTCAAAATTAGTATGTTTATTTATTCAAACGCATTTCATCGACAAATTCGTCATCTTCAATGATGTACGATCTAAAATTTTAAAAATATATAAATGACGCACTATTTGTGTTCCAAGTTTTATTCTTTAAGGACACAATCTCACAAGTCAAGCTCCATACTTATTTATAATAATATTTAACTATTTCACTAGTCATTTGGAAAACCTAATACATTTAGAAAAATAATATTTCCTCCGATTTATTCAAAACAATGAAAAACAGGGAGCACTTGACAACACATGGCGGGAAAGTAAATTAAGCGTAAACGTTATGTAATAAATTCCAAACGGAGAGGTTGGTAGACCTGTTTATTATATCTTTAGTCGCCTTTCTTTGGCTTTTCGTAAAGAATAAATCATGTCGTTCTCATAAAATACTGTAATATAAAGCAGAACGAGATGATTTACTCCTTCACTTGCCGACATAAAATATAGGGCACCTCTCCCATACGTGAAATTTTAATTTTGTCATTCTTAACCAAATAAACTAAAATGAACCTAAAAACATAAAACATCATTTTTTACAACTTTATAATAATAATTAACTATTTCAATAGTCGTTCAGAAAAACTTAGGGACATTTAGAAAGGAAAAAGTTCTCTCAGATTTATTTGAAATGGTGAAACAAAGTGAGCACTTTGTAACACATGTCAGGAAAGAAAATTAAGCCTAAATGACATGTAATAAATTCCAGGCGGAGTGGTTGGTAGTCCTGTGTTATTATATCTTCAACCTACACTGTCACCAACATTCAATCTTTATCTAAAGAATACAGCTAGTCGAGCACATAAATTATTGTATTACAAAGAAGAAATTAATGCGTTACTCCTTTAATCACTGGCACAATATGGTACTTCCTCATATTATATTAACCTAACCTAACCTAACCCAACCTACCTCACTAGTCATTGAGAAAAACTCAGGATATTTTGAAAGAGAAAAAGTTCCCTGCCATTTATTTTAAATAGTGAAATAGATTGAACATTTGGCAACACATATCAAGAAAAAAAATTAAGCTTAAATGACAAGTAATAAATTTCCGTGTTGTTAGTTTTGTTTTATTATTTCTTCAACCTACACTGTCACCTCCATTCGATTTTTTTTCTAAAGAATACAGCTATTCGTGAACATAAATTACTATAATACACAGCGGAAAGTGATGTGTACACTTCCTTATATTATATTAACCTAAATAACCCAGCCTAACTTACTACTCATTCAGAAAAACTTAGAACATTTAAAAAAAGAATATATTATCTCCGATTTATTTGAAATAGTGAAAAACAGTGAGCACTTGGCAAACACACTGCAGGGAAGTAAATTAAGCGTAAACGAAATGTGAAAATTCCAGGCTAAATGGTTGGTAGACACGTTTATTATACTTATATTCAGCTTAGAACGTCGCCATTCTTTGGCATTTTTTTTTTAAGAATAAATCATGTCGTACTCATAAATTACTATAATATAAAGTAGAACGAGATGATTTACTCCTTCACTTGCTGACACAAAATATGGGGCACTTCCCCTTATGTACATATTTTAATTATTACATGTTTAACAATATAAACTAAAAAGAACCTAATAAACTTAAAACATCTTGTTTTAGAACATAATTATACTTATTACTTCACTAGTCATTCAAGAAAACTTGAGACGTTTTGAAAGAGAAAAGTTCCCTCCGATTTATTTGAAATATTGAAATACAGTGAGCACTTCGCAACTCACGGCAGGGAAGTAAATTACGCGTAAACGAGATGTAATAAATTCTAGACGGAGTGGTTTTATAGACCTGTTTATTATAAATTCGACCAAACTGTCGCCTTTTGTTTGGCCTTTTCGTAAAAAATAAATCATGTCGTACTCATAAATTACTATACAGTAATATAAAGCAGAAAATGATGATTTCCCCATTCACTCGCTGTCGCAAAATAAGGGGCACTTGCCTATACACACAAGTTTTAATTTTGAGATGTCTAACCAAATAGAAAATATTTTTTTAAAAAAATTTTAATTGTGGAGAAACAACGGATATAAACGTATAAATCGTTTTTACGATATAGACGTAAAAAATCGTAAGAGGAATAAAATGTGATTTAAAATCACTGTTCACTAATATATATTTTAATTCAAATAAAGCTTCATCTTCCAACTGTAGAACGGAAATTTCTTTTTCCTGCTTGTGTTTACGTTCGCTTTTTGACTTCCATCTTAGAACTAATGCCTTTCCTGTATGTATTTGAACAAAATTCATGCTCCACCAATAGTTAAACATATTTTATTTAAGTTAGACTAAAATATTGAACTAGTGACGAACTGATGTCCCCTTTTAGGGAATTCCGTGTATTAACTTTACTAAACTTCTTCAGTCAAATTTCGCTTCTGTTTTTCTTATTTGATCAATACCAACCCATAAATTATTTTCTTTCGCCATGCTTGGTCATTTTACAACAAACAATTCTTAATACTACTTTTCAATGCTGTTCTATTGTGTTTTACCCCTTTACTTTAGTCTTTCTTCAATTAAATATTTTTTCTCCTTTTTAAGTACCCGTACCTTATTTGTTTTCTATTGACTTCAAATTTTGTATTTTTATAGTTCCTTATACTCTTTATCATATTCTTTTTATTATTATTATTATTAACTTCTTTTCTTTTTATTAATGAAAAACCCTTCAAGAATGATTTTTAAATCCGTTTTTTTATGATTTTCCCCTTTTAATTGTTTTATTATTATTTGTTATTTTGTGCTAATCCCCCCCCTTCTTAATGTGTTTCTATATTTAGATTTTCATTATCTTTAGTTTTATGATGTGTGTTCTATATCTGATTTCAATTTTCTTTAAATGCACATTTCTTTTATCAGTTCAGCTTAACCTAATTTAATCATAATAATTAAAAGTGTTTTTAAATTAGTTTTTACGTGTTTTTCTTTTTACATTATTGGTCATTTACTTGTTGGGGCAGGTCCGTGGTTTGACCTTGGCAACATCCCTCTTTAGTCATCACATATCCATACCCCATTTACTATACGGTTAAACCTAATATTTTTTATTATTTTCTCATAAAATCCAACTTATAACGCACTGAATTTTTTCAGTCTGTTATAGGGGAAAGCATATTCCAGCAAATGAATTACCAACTGAGAGATTGGAATAAATTTAAATCACATTTCTAAGTTCCCGGTGTATCAAAGTTACTACAGCAGGGAAACATCAAAACATATGTATTTAGGTAACCATTTAAATATTAATATAATGCACTCAATATGTGTAGATGAGTACGGGAAAGAAAACATTAAACCAGAGAATAAATGGGTCTGGTTCAAAATTTTTAATGAAGACTTTAACTTATCTTTCCGCTTGCCATACAATGACACTTGCGAAGTTTGTGAAAAACTATACTTCCAAATTAAAAGTGAGAAAATGATGCAAATCTTCATTAACTTAAACTACAAAAAGAATACCATCTGAAAGAAGCTTTACTTAGGTATGAACTAAAAAGGGAAGACAAGTTAAAAGGTCGAGCTGCTCAGATTTCAGAGTTGTTGTATCTGATTTCCAAAAATGTCTTCCAACGCCAGATTTGAAGAATTAAAGGCTGCTTGGAAAAGGGGAGCAAACATAATATTTACTAAAACTTTATTGGTCTGTTGTTTGTACATTCTTATTTCCTTCCTCCAAGTAACTTTAAGGGGTCTAAAAATTGTTCAATCACATGGTTGTATAATATAGGTTGCATTGGTAAGGGGACATATTATTAATATCTGATGAGCAACATAAAAATTATAGAGTTCCATGTTTATGAGGGATTTGTGCCTTCTAGAAACACTAGTACTGTCAGTCTAACATTTAATTTAACAATACTGGGATAGAAAACTTTTGCAATGTACTAAAAAATGTATAAAAATGATCATTCATTCACTGTCACTTTGCCTTATGGCAAAGCCAAAAGTTATGGACACAGTTATATCCCTTTGAATATGTTTGAATGGATACACTATCATGGAGTCAACAGCTTCTCCTGCAGCAGAAAAGGTGCACAGTACAGGTATACACTCCCTTTATGGCGTAGGATTTCATGAAAGTTTTGGTATGCTTTTAGACCCAAAACCTTGCCCGTTTTTGAGCATTTTGCCATTCCGATTTCATCTAGGTTGAAAATTCTTCTAGGATCTTTTAGTATGTCTTGGGCATTAATTTCTTTAAATAATCTACTTCTCTAAACCACTCTCTGATATTTTCTTCTGTCAATGAAGCTCTCGATTTTGAGATAATATTAGTGTCTTTTTTTTATTTTTAGAACTTCTGGATGTCTCTTTAGGAGCAAATCGAACCATTTTCTTCTGGGTCTGTCTTTTACAAAAAGATATACCTGGGTATTTGTGTCAGTCAACGACCTTTATTAATTTTATATGTTTTTCCGTTTAATTAAAAAATTAATAAAGGTTGCTGACTGACACAAATAAGTATTTATTTATGAACTTATATAAATTTTATAAAGTTTATAAAATATAATTTACAAAATTTGGAAAGGCAGAACATAAAACTAGAGTATTTTGCTTTATAAATGCTGCATATATCTAAAAAGTAAATCTGTTTGTACAAATCTTTGTGTTCATGTTACTACATTCAATAAGTACTGCTAACTAGTGACCAAATTATCAACTAAATCCAATTATAGAAGAAGGATCTGAACTCACATCACTATCCCATCATAATGGCTGTTGCAGGGAACCCCATAAAGAAGAAACCCAGAGGGGTATATTGAACTACAGACTCGTTAATTGGGATTATTTCCGCCAGCAGTTAGTTAGCCACCTAAACAAAATCTTGGATATTCTAACGCTACATGATGTAAACACCGCCGTCTCTCTACTGCCAACGGCAATACATATGACAATGGCGACGGTGGCAGTAGTACCAATCAATTGTCAGGCCCGACATCACACTTGCATTCCAAAACACATACTTCAGCTGATTAAGCATCACAATAGGTTAAGAAGGGCACTCCAACAAAGTGTAAGCAGATGTGTTCCACATACCTAAATAAATCATCTCAAGAGACGAATTAGACAGGAGGTACTAAATTTTAGAGCCGATGGCTTCCAGGCGTAATTGTCAAAACTGAACACTACTGATACACCAGTTTGGCCCATAGCCTAAATAATTTACATGGGAACCTTTGTGCTATCCACCATTAGTTGGATCTATCGGAAAAGTTGGTGACCCAGATTACAAGGCTGACACCCTCAAGCTTGTGTTTCAACAAAACTTTCACCCTTCGGATTCTGTTTTCACCGCTTTAGTGGGAACAAACACACTCCAATTCACCCACTCTCCACATCAACAACCCATACATAATACTTCACTCACAGAAATACAGTGGGTAATTTCAAACACAAAGGCCAGGAAAGCTACTGGACTGGACACCATTGGGAATAGAACACTCAAAAACTCATCAGAAAAGGCGCATAGATACCTCATTAATAAAACACAATTAAATATCCATCTACATATAATTACTTTACTACAACAACTCTTATCTTTAATTTTACACAGAACAAGATCTAAATGACACAGTAGATATACTCTAAATTTCTTTATCCTCTAATAGATTTATCAGCTTTTCCCAAATTTAGAAAAATTTAACGACCTATTCCTCACCCTCATAATGGTAATAATGAACTAAATCAAAAAATGTAATGGTTTCTCTACCCCCTTCTCCTTTTGGGATTCCAATCTCACTTTGCCTTTTCATCACTGTACCATAATCCACAATGAGAGACACTTGCCATGCTTGGCTGATTACCCAGAAATGCCCTTTTTTCATGCCTCCTGCTTATTTTAACCTTTTCTTCTCCCACTCTAAACTGTGTTATTTTTACATCACCTTTTGAGTAGACTAGCAGGCATATTTGCACAATTTTTTTTTTCATTTTGTGTTGCCTAGTCACTTAACTAGAGCTAGTGACCTACTTATGTTCTTAAACTAAAAATTTCTCCTACATTCCATGAAACACTAGATTTTAAGTAATAAAAATGTCAAAGTAAAAATCTATATACTCTTACTTTACATAAACAACATATATTATGCATATTTTAGAGCTAAATAAAGTGAGTAATTGTAATTTAAAAATTACCAATTAGTTTTTTTCTGGCGATGAACTTGTCCAACTATTTTTTTTTAAATCCTAAATTAAACTAAACTACCAATCCTACTTACCAATTTTAACCAAAATTGCAACTATATTATATTAATGTGAGTACTCACGTCTGTTGATCCTTTTTTTGTTTTCTCTCAATAAAACAATTGCAATTTCGGGCATGAAGTACCCATCATCAGGTTTTTATAATCACATCACATGTGATGTGATTATAAAAACCTGATGATGGGTACTTCATGCCCGAAATTGCAATTGTTTTATTGAGAGAAAACAAAAAAAGGATCAACAGACGTGAGTACTCACATTAATATAATATAATTATATAATTGATCCGTGGCTAATATGATTGATTCAAAATTAAATGCAAGTCAAGCAAAATCAGCCTATCAATATAAAAATATCAAACTAAGAATGATAAAGACAGCACATAATATTAAGTTCAATAAAGCATGCTTACACAACAACGTCATCCCCAATTACATTTCTATAAACATAAGGAATAATTCAAGAGCTGCATGTACCGCTAAAAAAGCCGCCACATTAACCTGGTTAAAAAGCGAAATTAAACACCTCTACGGTAAAAAAGACAGATTGAACACATTACTCTACAAAAAACACATCGAAATGTGCAATTATTTGCACCCTGCTCAGATTGAATCTGTTTTTCTCAATATTAACAAACAGATTAACTTAATTATTAATCGCAAAAAGTCTATTCAAAAGAAAAAATTCAATCTCTTAATGGACAAACAACACGGACATAAAATAGTCACATGTGAACATGATTTCTTTCCACGTGTCATAAACAATACAGACATTGAATTTACTGAAAATGAATTATCTCTATTGCATAAGGGCCTAAATCACAATCTTGTTAGAACTAATAATGCTCGCGTCATCCAAAGTGAAATAATTAATGCAGAAACCGTCATAAAAATGTTACCAACGATGGAATCTCAAATAACCGCAAGGGCAGCGATAAATAATAAATTAAAGCTACGTTCAACCAAACAGCACAATGTTATCTCAGATAGACAAACCAATATCATTAGGCAGGCCTCAACCGGCATTAAAGATAAACTAATAAAACATAATGCCCTCATAACCAAAGCTGATAAAGGAAATTCAATAGTCATTATTGATAAGACTATTTACAATGACAAGGTCAATGATTTCTTCCAGGCCAACAATATAAACAAAATGACTAAAGATCCCACTGTCACTTATAACAAATTAATAAACAAATCTTTGAATGCAAGTAAAACCTTATTGTCCGATACTAAAATACGTCGCCTAAAAAATATTAATCCTCACGCCCCCATTTTGAGAGGTCTACCTAAAATTCACAAACCCAATTCCCCTATCAGACCGTTAGTGAACTTTACACCTGCTCCAGGATATAATTTATCTAAAGAACTAGATAAATTATTGCGAAAACATTACTTATTCGAAGAGGACTATAGCCTTAAAAATAGTACGGACCTCATTAATAAGTTAAATGATGTTAAAATAGAAAGCACACACAAACTTGCTTCCTTCGACATAGTAAATTTGTACACAAACATCCCGGTTCAACAAACAATAGAGATCATACATAATAACCTAAAAAAGAATTCCACATTACAGAAGCTTGCAATAGACGAATTTATTAACCTCCTAAAAACAACCCTAAAGCAGAATTACTTCACTTTTAACAATGAATATTTTTTACAGAACGACGGCCTAGCCATGGGCTCACCCCTATCTGGTATATTATCTGAAATATATTTGAACTACATAGAAAACAATTATTTGTTTGCTGATTCTAACCCATTTAGAAATAAAATTATATTCTATAACAGATATGTCGATGATACTATTATTGTATTTAATGGCAGCGACAGACAATTATGCCTTTTAACCAATTTTATAAATAATATACATCCCAACCTCACCTTTACCGCAGAAATCGAAAATAATAATGGCCTGAATTACTTAGACCTCAACTTAACTCGGAACAATACAAGAATCGCATTCAACATATACAGAAAACCTACAACTACAGATAAAACCATACACAAATCTTCTCATCATCCAATAGAGCAAAAACTAGCCGCTTATAACAGCCTTGTATATAGACTTTTATCCGTACCCATGTCCGCTACAAATTATGAGAGAGAAAGGAATGTTATTAAACACATCGCACAAGCTAATGGCTACAGGACAACTATCGTAGACCAATTAATAAGTAAGCATAAGAAAAAGAAAATGACACAAAAAATAACAACTAAGTGTAATAATAGCGAAAAGAAAAAATATGCTTCATGTGTTTATGGTAACATGTTCAACAACATTTTAAGAAATATAATGGCCAATAATAACATCATTCTCACGTTCCGTACCACTAATAAGTTGGAATTTCTGCTTAAACCAAAAACTAGAGAAAAATTCGATGAATATAAAACAACCGGTGTCTACAAGTTATTATGCAATGATTGTCCTAGTTTCTACATAGGACAAACTGGACGTCCCTTTAACATCAGATACAAAGAACATTTGCCACATAGCAACCTTAGAGTTATAAAATCTACTTTTGCCGAACATCTTATCAATAACCTCCATTCATATACTGATATTACTACTAATATGAGTATATTACATAAATGTAAGAAGGGAAATACTCTAAACGCGTTAGAGGAATTCGAAATCTACAAAGGTTTAAAAGCTGAACCTAATAACATATTGAATGATCAGCTGTCATTTAAGTCAAACCTATTGTATGATACGCTAATCACAAGACAAGGGAGGGGGACACGGTCCAATAATCGTTGCTTAACCTAACTTCAGTCAGTACCATCTTAAACAACTGATGCGGTGTGCACACCAATGTTCGTATAAAAAAGTGCGTGTTTTGACTCTAACGATCTCCACACGGAGTGAAATATATATGTGTTTTTGCGTTCTTGTGTATGTGATGTGATTATAAAAACCTGATGATGGGTACTTCATGCCCGAAATTGCAATTGTTTTATTGAGAGAAAACAAAAAAAGGATCAACAGACGTGAGTACTCACATTAATATAATATAATTATATAATTGATCCGTGGCTAATATGATTGATTCAAAAAAAAAAAAAAAAAAAAAAAAAAAAAAAAAAAAAAAAAAAAATTGCAACTGTACAACTATTAATAAAAATATTTTTAAATGACTACTCTAGGTGAGATGGTGACATTTTGTGGATTTTGTATGCATCTTTACAATTAAAATCACAATAACTAGAATGTCTTTATTATAAATCCGCAAAGTTTTACTCTCAAAATACAAAATCTATTTCTCTCTCAATAATTCTAGGAATGTGTTTGAACACATTTACTGATATACTTTAAAAGTTCCAAAAGTTGGTGGAATTTTTTGTTATTAAAACGTCAAGTTTTAATTTTGGTTTATAAATTATTATGCTATAAGAAATACTTTGGAAAAGGCAAAACTTTCATCTTTACTTGAACACTGATAACCTACTTTTCTGTTTATATTATGAATCGCAAGCCAATTGCATAAAGATATCAACCTTTCTTCCCAACTAACAAACTTCCTTTCTGGCTGAACAAGAGATTTTAGTTCTTATTATGTAGGTAATTACCTCATCTTGTGTTAGAATTAATATTGTACATCCTCAGATGATCTAACAAGAAAGAGATATCGCAAGGTAATAATTTGTTTTGTTCAATGGGCAGAAGGGCTTAAATATAATTCTATTATTTACATCAAAAACATTTTAACTTTTACTGTACTCTTCTGGTGCTATTCAGAAGGAGAACGAAGCTTCAGGACATGAAAACAATTATACTCAATGGAGCAAACATCGAGTTGAAGTCAAAATGAATATCTAAGGATAAAGCTAGACAAAACATTTCTATGGAATAGACATGGAACAAGGAAAGTTACCTCAGCCTTTGTACTGTAATATGTAGAACCATCTCGGACAATTCACGGATGCTGAAATCCATATATCGTGAAATGTAGGTAAACAATAATAGTGAAACCTATTATCAAGTATGGAGCGATAACTTGTCATAAAACAACTAACTGAGCTATTTAGTGCAAGAAACACATTGAAGGAAATACAAAGATTGGCATGTATGTTTATAATAGAAGCGATTAGGACTTGTCCTACTACTGTTATGGAAGTTATTTTGAAATTAATTCTATATAGTAGTGGACCAGGTTGCTAAAGTGGTACTTTGCAGGATAGCTTGACCTATAGAGGGTTGAAAATATTTTTTCGACCTTTCATTGTTCAATAGTTTAAATTTAGGTGTAGATTCTATACTGAACTAAGTACGAAAATAAAACAGAGCTGTGAATGCAATTACTCTCTCAAGTAGCACCATTAAATAGTATACAGATGGGTCTAAAATCAGAAAATGAATTAGGGCTGAGGTCTTAAGTCCAAGAATAAAATATTCCAAAACCATGGACAAGTACGTAAGCATCTTTCAATCAAAATCTCAAGCAATAGAGAGATTGTTCAAGATCAAAAGAAAATAAAACAATCAGGATATAGTTGTTATTTAGGATAGGAAAATATTAAATAACTATGGAAAACCAACAGAGTAAATGTGATTTGGGACATGGAATGGAGGGAAATGAATGTAAAAAAAACTTGTGATAATATTTGTGAGCACACCTTTACTATTTTACTATGAGGACCAGAACTATTTTGTGGTCTTGGAGATGCTAATTTCAATAGGTACAATGAAATAAGAAAAAAGACGATAGATCAAGCCTTTGAGAGAGAATAACTAAACTAAGAGAGGTAAAAGCACGCTAGGGAAATTATAACAGAAGGTCAAGATTATAGACTTCAGGCTGTGTAAAAATAAGTTTCATATATTGACATGATTCATATTGGACATAAATGAGGAATGCTTTAGAAGGTTTGGAGTTTAAAATTTTGGGACCTACAGATTCTACCAAGAAAGTGAAAGAGATCCTACATCATATATTAGTCGTATGTGGTCGGGTGATACACAAAGAGCTAGAAATTTAGGCCAGAACCAGGTTAATATAGAGACACCCACCCTAGACCTCTTTATGTGCTGAACTTCCTAAATGAGTTGAAGCAAGTGCTTCTGTGGATGCAAGTTCAATAAACTATGTGAAAAAAGTAAGCTGAAAACAAAAAAAATTTAAGAAATCATTAATGATGATTTCACTTTCTTAAACAAAATATCTACAAAGTATTAAAATGTATGCTTTATTTAGTGCTGTAGAAGCTTTATGTAAGGTAATATACTTTCAGGATTATTTGCCAAAAATCAATCTTAAACAGACAAATGGATGGATAATTCCGATACAAGTAGTCGTTTTGGACTTTAATTACTCCAGTCAGACAAGATTTATAATTTAATAACGAATTGAATCAGCTTGCAAGCAGCAAATTATAGATTAATATTATATATTGTTTCTTGTAAAAGATTACTGTTCTTTGCATCATCTAGCATGAAACAAATGAACCTATAACAGAAGACAGTACTGGTTCAGTCTTCCTGGACATAGAAAAGGCCTTCGATAGAGTGTGGCATGACAGTCTCAACCATAAACTAAGACACTACAAATTCCCAGAGGGGATAATTCATCTCATCATTAGATCATACCTGTCCGACCATAAGTTTAGGGTTGATGTAAACCAAACATCTACACAGAGAACTATACTGGCTGGCATCCCACAAGTGTCCATAATTGGGTCTGTGGGGTTCAACATCTACATCAATGACATTCCAACACCCGAAAACACTATTGTGGCCATTTATGCAGATGACACTGCAGTGTCATTTACATAGATGCAGTGTCCATTTATGCAGATGATATCAGCACTGTCACAGTAACCACATATAATACACATTACGCTACAAAATGCAATAAATACCCTTGAGCCATGGCTCACAACCTGGAGATTGAAAGTGAATGTGTCAAAGTGTCAGGCACTGTCGCTTTCTATACAATGCACAATCAAACACAACGAACCAATACTTCTATTCAACTAAAACATACACTGGACAGATACTGGACAAATCAAGTTAAGTACCTAGGGGTCACACTGGATAGGAACCTGACATGGTCAGCCCACATAAACTACACTCTCAAAAGAGCAAACATAAAACTCTTCCAGCTGTAACCATTGTTCATCAAAACAAGTTCTCTCTGAATGAGAATGGCCACCCATGATAAGTCGCTATTCATGAGTATACTGCATGTGTAGCTCCAATCTGGGGACATGCTGGGGACATCCACATCTGAAGACTATTCCCAAACAAATTTTTGAGAATAGTGACTAAAGCACCAGAATGCACCAAACTTAGAATAGTACACAAAGACTTGAATATGCCTTTTATCAAACAACACATCCAACATTTAGCAGTAAACTCAAGTGAACACTGTCCATAACCCATGACAGACCACCTGCTGACCCTATAATGCCCACCACATTCTTATTACTGTGTGACTATTTCCTAATTGTTATGTCATAAAATCTGTTTCTGAAATGGTAGGGGCAATGTAGATGAATGAGACAAAACCTTTAGTAGCCCAGGAGAAGATATTGCTTGCAACTATATTGCAGCTGAAGCTATCAGCACATGGTTGCATGCAGCATGTCTCTTTTGTATATACATTGTATATTTCAGTTTGGTGTAGGCAGCAGAAGAAGATTATCCATGTAGGAAAAATGCTATTATGATTATGAGTGATTTGACTTGTGAAACCGAGAGAACTGGGACCATGAAATATGCTGATCCTGATAATTGGAAAAAGTTTTACATATATATTTTAGAAATTACATATATTAATTTTGTTCATAAATATAGAAGTTAATTATTATATATGCCCATCGATATATGAGTAGCCCAGTTTCAACCACGGCCAAGTCAAAAATTTTCAAAATTGATCTTATGATTGATTCTAATAGTATTTTTCGTGCTGAATTCATATATGGAGCCTATTTCTTACAAAAACGGCCACAACAATGCTAAAAATGCATTTAAAAGTGTGACTTCCTTACAAAATTCGGCCAGCTCCACAAGTGCTTACTTACAAACACGGCCAGCTCCGTTTCAGCCAATCAGAAGACACGAATGAGTCATGTGACCAGTACCCATGATCACCTGGGACAGCTTTTATTGTTTGTGTATGTTGTGTGGTAGTTATCAGTCCTGTGATTACAATATTATTTCAAATTTAATTTATGAAGAAAAATGGAACTAAATGTTCAATTTTTTTATAAATTAACAAATTGAGTTTTATTAAAACCGGATATTAGAATAGACCTACCAAACTTGGCTCTTAATAAACTTTGTAAATCACAAATCATCACCGTTTGTTATAAAAACGACCAACTCCAAATGAGTTTGTTACAAAGACGGCCAACTCCATATCTTAGTTACAAACCTGGCCAAGTCCATATTTTAAACTTAAATAACTCAAAAAATAATAGCAATTTAGGTAAAGTTAAATTTAAAATGGTATTTGAAGTGTACATTGAACCAGAGGGGGGAAAAAATCACATTTCCTGTGAGACTACTTTATGGCGACTCATTTTTTTGCCTCTCCTGGTAAATTTTGCAAAATGGACTTAGCCGGGTTTGTAACTGGGCTACTCATATAACTGAAGGAGTAGTCACCTTTGGATAAAATTTGATTATAGGTTTTTTTTCTAATATATTAGAGGAGTTCCCCAGCGAGATTAAACCATTTCAAATTGACACCTGATTTTTTGTTCTAATGTCCTACTTTTTTGCTTCTTATATAATTGTATATAAATGTTGAGTTTTACTTTGGCCTAGATATGTATGTTAGCATTAATTTGAAATTGAATGATAGAGAATATTCTGTAATTGTAAAATTAACCTTCAGAAGAAACACCAGAAAACACTGTAATGGCTTACATATTATATTAGTTCACTTTAAACATTCTGCAGTTTTATGTACAGTACTACTACCTCATTTATCCGGACCTCATTCAACCGGATGTCCGGATTATCCGGATCGATCCGGAACAAAAAATAAAAAATTTAATCAAGGATAAAATAAAGCAAAAGCTTAAAGTTTCAAAATATTTTAATAATTACTGTATTTTGAATAATATTTTAAATAATATTTATAATATTTTGAAACTTTAAGCTTTTGCTTTATTTTATCCTTGAATATGGAGTTTCAACAAGAAATATCTGCTATTACATTAATGTTGATAAAAACGTGATTTCCTCAACACTACAGTGTCGCCTCGAGGTATTAGGGCGGGTTGTTGATGCACTGGGAAGAGAAAGTGGAGGAGCAATGACCTCTGCGTCACCATCCCCCTACCCCGATGCGGCATGACAATGACCTTATCTATTGTCTATGCCGGCGGGTAGTCTATCACGTGCTAGCGACCAGAATACATCATTACCATATCGTGCTGTGCCGTGTTTAGTTTCTTAACATTTTTGATCGGATACGGTTAATAGTATTTCAGGGTGTCTAGCGACCGGGAAAATCTGGAAAAGTCAGGGAATTTGAATTTTCTGCAAATGTCAGGGAATTTTTTAAAAAACCGGGAAAAAAATAAAGAATGCCTGATATTTTAGAAAGTGTAATACAATGACGATGCCTGTAACGGTCCTTAAAGAAAATGTACAACTGTGAAATAAATACAAACCAGATGCATGTTTACAACGCATCATAAACCATCATGTCATTTTTACAACTTTATTGTTGTCAGGTTGCTAAGACTCAAGGGTGTAAATCAGTAAATGTGAACATTTTGCCACATCTTAAAGCAGTGCCGCCAGCTTTGGGAATACCCGTTCTTTTTTTTTTGGCAGTTGGCACATCACATCCCCAGTCGGGACTCAGGAGTATCGAGGACGTGAATGAGAATCGGCATAGTACTTAGAGGTGGGCGTTGTTACTGCTATTTATTTATATTCGTGTGTTAGCGTTTGTGCGTGGAAATGGCGACGAAACGAAAACGTAATGTGCTTACAATGGCCCAAAAGTTAGACGCATTGAATCGTATAGACATTGCCGCATTGAAACGTCACACCAAATTAAAACAGAGGAAGATAAATGACTTTTTTTGTAAATAACAACTAAACCCTGTGTAAATTAAAAGTATGTGTAAATATTTCAGGTGTGTAAATAAAATGTTTTTCGTCATTTACAGTACATTGTGTAATTTCATGTATTGTGTAAATTGAATGACTGTGTAAATATTGTGTTTTTTCATGACTTATAAATAGTAAGTCATCATTTTATATTTTGTTTTATTTATCTTTCTATAATTTCGGATTATCCGGATTTTTGATTAACCGGATCACTTCCGGTCCCAATTAGTCGGGATAAACGAGGTTGTACTGTTACTTTATATTTATAAAATATGTTCAATAAATTAATAATGTGAACTCTCTATAACCAAGAACACACACATAAATATGACAAATAAACTTGTAAAGCTTATCATATTAATAAAACGCTAACTCTGTCCGTTTGATTTTTCAACTCAAAAACTGTATAGGCTAGGAACTTGAAATTTTGCACAATAATAGACCTTAGAGAGAAACTGCTAAAACCGAAGTTTCAAGTGTATAAGTCAAGTGGTTACTGAGATATAGGTTCCTGAAGTTTCAGAAATCTCCATATTAAAACTATGCCAATATATAAAAAGTAAACAAATAATTGTAAATAAGAAACAAATGTATCAGCTGTTTGAAATTAAATACTTTTAAGTGTTTAAACTCAGCCATTTTAAGATGATTATTTTATCATTACACTGTAAATGTTAGCAAGTTTTAATTAATTTTATATTATATTTCTTTTTTGTTTTGTGAAAGATCTTTATTTTACAGGGTTGTCTTGAGAATGTTTACATATTGTTTGATGCTTTTACATCCCTGTCTTACAGTAATAGGTTATGCCCTGTCGAAATCTTACTACTCGAGAAAGAGCAGAAGCTGATGATCACAACAGATTGAATACACATGAACGCATGAGGCAACTGCGTCAAAGTCAAGATTACAGAAATAATGAACAGGAACGAAATACCTCAGCACATCAGGAGGCGAGACGAGGTTTGGACATGAACAAAAAATAGAAACAATAGCACATCGAAGAAAACGTTCATCACCAACCCAGATTTTAAAATTGCGCTAGACTTTAATGGCCAAATTGAACCTAATTATTTAGGAAAAATGAAAGAAGAATGCTCTGAATGTTCCACACTGTTATTTTCATGTGAAAGAAAGGGAGTTGGAGATGGTTTTAGTCTTTGTTGTTCGCATGATAAGGTCAAATTACCTTCAATTCCTACATTGTATGTGCTTTTGGATCATTTGCACAATCATAAAAGTTATCTTACTTATATTCGATCATACAATTCGGCAATGGCAATGGCAAGTTCGATTGCAAAAGTTGAAGAGCCTCGCCCATTTGGTCCAAGATACTTTAAGGTTCATGATCAAATTTACCACAGTGTTCGATCGTTATATGCTCAAGATGGTGATAGACCTGTTTACGCTCAACTTTACACTTATGACGTAAAGGCAGCTGCTCTGAAACGTGTGGGAAATTGAGTTAATCAAGGTTGTGATTTGCATGTAATGGAAACCTTAAGCCAACATCTTGCAAAATTCAATCCAAATGCTCAGTCATTTAAAAAAAAATGCAAGATCTAATACAGAAATCACCAGAAGACGCTGAATATGTAACAATGGAAATTATAAGTACTAAAGAAAACGATACAAGAAGATACAACGCACCAACTGCGCAGTCAGCTAACAACGTGGCTACTGTACGATCTTTCGAGCTGAAGCTGAAGACGGACAGCCTATTCGTGAGCGAAGATTAGTCGTTTATCCTTTTAACTGTCAACTGAAATCTATCAACATAATGGATCCATCACTTGATCCCTTGCCTATCCGTTATTGTTTCCATATGGTGAACCAGAATGGCACATTAATCTAAAACATGATCCATTGCATTCAACAACTAAGAGATGGAATGTAACTTTAATGGAATACTTAAAGTACCGTGTAATAATCACACGGAACGTCGTTTTTAGAGAAGTATTATGAATATTGATAAATACATTTATAAATATGAACCTATATGTATTAATAAACTGTTAAACCTATCACTGTTATATATTTTCTTAAATAGTTTGAACTACTGAACAAAGTTAAATGAGTTTTAGACTCATTGTAATCGATCACGTGAAATCACAGATGATCAAATTTAAACATTTTTATAAATCATTTTCGCCTTAAGATTAATGAACTTTTTAAATTTTTTACCCATGGTAACACGGGTACCTACGGGTCGCTTGTAATACTATATAAGCAGTTGAACACCAAAACATAGATTATTCAGTTCAAAACAGCAATCTTTAGGAATGTCAAAAAATTTTAAATTACTTTTGTTATTACCGTATGTCAAGTGTCAATTTCTATCATACGTCATATGTGTTCATAACCTATAATGAGTGTAATGTTTGACGTTTAACCTAGAATTTTCAAGTAAATAATGATGTTTTTAAAATCATTTTAATCACTTGGTAACAATTTATTTTAGTAAACTACAATGATGAATAACAAACCACCTAATATGAACTCTGAAAATGACAAGCATAGAGAAATAATAAAACAACAACTTCGAGCAATGACAAATTCAAGGTCTGCTCCTTCTGGTAGTAAAGTAAGTAGGCAATAAGGAAAAAATTATGTCTAGGATGTATTTTCTTAAAATTTGACCACAACCAAACTAAGTTTAATTGTCATAATAGTCTAATTTTTGAAAGTTAAAGTTAACTTAATTTGTTCCTAGGCCTAAGCCTACACTAAAACCTATTATTCTTGAATCACAAGGTTTGTTTCAAACATCAATAAAAATGGTTCTGTAGTTTACTGTATAGGCTATAAGATTTTGATTAAGATAAACTGTTTACATTAAGATATTTGTTTTGCATAGCTAGGCTGGTGCTTGACATAAGGTCACTTTTTCATTGGATAAAGAGGTATGGGAGGTGTATTAGGCATGATGTCCTGCACCATAAGGGAGAAATATACAATGCCAATACATACACTAAACTATTGCTAATGTCATGAAACCTTAGAACATGGCAATATAAAGTAAAATTCTTTAAAAACTTTTATTACAGAATCTAATTGTGTATAGATTTTGCACTTTTCATTCTCAATTTTCACAGTGAAAAATATCTATTGTAGGCTATATTATCATGGCATTTTATTGTTTAAAATTATGAAATCTGTAATTATTTATGTTGTATTCAAATAATTAGTTCTTTTTTTTTTGTTCGAAGACACTTTTCAAGTCACAAAATACATTATTTTAGTAGAAATATAAATGTATAAAATTCTGCTTAGGTTATGACTACCTACATTATTATAAATAACTACGTTTATCAAGTCAGTGAATGTTGTGATCGCTGGTTTCATTAGATCTGGCTATATATATATAAATTTATTTTCATGAGAAATAGGTTTGGGCAAGTGACTAGGCAAGTATCTAGCCAGACCTAATGAAACAAATATTTGTTACTATGACAAATATGTTTTAATAATAAACATCGAAAGATTACACATCCAGTAACTTGACTAACATAGTCCTACATATTGATGTAGGCTTTTGTAATCAAAGCTGGATTTAACCTAACAACAGTTGGATTCCCTTGTTTTCTATTTGTTATTTGACAGCGAAGAAATGCATTTTGGGACTTGAAACTTGTCTTCCGACAAAAAATGATCTGATTGTTTGAATATAAGGTAGATTGAATATAAGGTAGTTAACGATTTCATAATTTTTCATAGCAAAATCCGAAGATAATGTACAATAGATATTTACCAAAAAAGTGAATAGCATATTTTTTTTAATGTTCTTTTCAAAAACTTAATGATTCTTAAACCATTTTGTTTGTACAAATTGTGGCAAAAAACTATCTACAATTACCTATATTTGAAGTCTGAAAATATTCGGTTAGGTTAGACTACTTTTATTTAGCCTACATATTAAAATTAGTCAAACTGTCTATATAGATATCACAAGGATAAATATAGAGTGTATATTTACTGCCTACCTTAATTTGAAAGAATTTGATGTTGGAAGACACTTTTGAAGTACCAAAATACAATAGTTTAGTAGAAAATAAGAAATTTAAAAGTACAAAATCCAGCTTAGATTATGCCGCAGCAAAAAATATATTTCCTCCTGTTGAGCGGTGGCGGATGAAGAAAATTGGCTTTGTTCCAAAGACTCAAGCTTAATTTCCAACTGCATGATTCTGTTATGCAGACCAGAAATAATTTGTTTTAATTTAATTCTGGCCTTCTTTTCTTCTTGCCATTCCTCATAGTAACTCTCTTTTGGAGCATTAGAAGTTGGTGGAGTTGCTATTTCCTGGTTTGCAACTTGTCATCTTGTCAACTTGTAATCTTGAAGTACCTTTCACCATAGGGTTTTTGTCGTTTGGAGATCTATCCAAAATACAGCTTATCTTAAATGGATCCTTGCAGTCGATTGATAACGATGTCCCGGGACCTGCTCGCTTGCCACGGACGGACACCGGTACTGGGGATCCAACTCTCTGCACTGTAATCTTTGTTTGTACTCATCATTTTACTTTGCATTTGATCCGTTAAACAACGCAACACCCATGCGCCATTCACCCCTTTGGCACGGGTCGACCATAAAGCCATCACACCATAGGGTTGGGTTGCCTCTTCCGCCGTCTTCGCCGTACTGAAGCACATGTTCTCCGCCGAAAAACGCCATTGAAGGACTTCACCATAACCCTGGCAAAGGACCCTCACAAGGTACTATCAGCCAGGTCAGCTGAGCCAAGGTTTGTTTAAAAGGTGTTACTCCTTTATCCCTCCTCCTTTCTCATCAATAGATGAGACCCCGGGCTTGGGACCGGTACAGCGGAGTTATCATAAAAAACTTATATGTTTTTGAATCCTAATCATTTTTATTCTCTTTTCATTTTACATGATGAACCAAAATAATCAAACTAAACACTAAACTAAGATACTATATAAGTATGCACAATAATCATCCTTGTTTCAGTAACTCCAGGTAACATGTTATCAGTAAACTGTGGAAACTAGACATAATCATTTTGAATAACCTCCCCCCACCCCTTATTCGTAAACTATAAATTTAAAATATTGGTTTTGATGTTGTTTAAATCGAATATCTCATTTTAGATATGTCAATCAAAGACCTCTGTATCTCATTACGTACCACACCACTGTTGAAATCTCATCTGCAAACTGGACTAAACTTTATCATAAATCTACGAGTCAGCAAAAAATATAAACACTAGCAGTCCACGTATAGAATGCCCATTCATGTTTTCCAGTGTTATATACAAGAAATATTAAAATTCATGTCAAAATGGACACTTGGTTTATCTTGAGAACAATTTGACAATTTGTATACACAATTATAACTTATAATGGTTCAGTTGTAACAATGAACGATTTTTAAAATTTTACCATAATCAAAAGTTCTGAATGATCAAACAATTGAAATACTCAAACCCTATATGAACTTCCATTGATTGTCTTAATACAGTTTGTGAAGGTTTTAAACAAATATTTTGTTCTATACAAACAAACACACAAATATAGCAAATTTAAATTACTTTTTACATCATTACCAATTAATATATTTGGTTAGATTCCTTTACCTTTCCTACACTATTTTATCAATTCCTAACCAAGGTTAGGTTAGATTAGGTTAGTATAGTTTTAGGTAATTCTGTGCAATTACTTGGTCAACCCCAAACTTTTTCATATTTTACTACGGTCATAAGGATGTTCTCAGAAAGCAAGAAACATATAATTCAAGGCCCGCAAGGCCATCGTACAGAGCGATAAGAAGGTTCAAAGTTCACGCGATAACAGTGGCTTGCGGGAGACGCTCGGAAGGCCAGTTGTGACAGTACCGTTATATAATTATATATAATGACAGGTTTGGCCAGGTAGCTATATATATATATAGGCATATATATATATATATATATATACCTGGCCAAACCTGTCATTATAGGCCTTCCGCGTGTCTCCCGCAAGCCACTGTTATCGCGTGGACTTTGAACCTTCTTATCACTCGGCAACCTGTACGATGGCCTTGCGGGCCTTGAATTATATGTTTCTTGCTTTCTGAGAACATCCTTATGACCGTAGTAAAATATGAAAAAGTTTGGGTTTGACCAAGTAATTGCACAGAATTACCTAGTTTTACTTATGTTTTTAACAAAAATTTAAAGGAAGTATAGGCTATTAATAAAAAAAAGCTGAAATACATTTTTATTGACTGAACTTACATATGAAAAAAACACAAAAAAAACAAATGTGATATAGACTATCTTGTAGTAATTACTGTGGTGGCCAAAAGTTTCAGAGATATAAAAGTTTAAAAATATAAACAACTAGAGATAAGATATGCTACTTAAAACAAATAATTTGCCGATAACATGATTGATAAAGTAATGGTAACAGATAACTAATTATAACCATATATTTGAGTGAAAGATTCCTTCCTGCAATCTATGTCATTTGATGATAACCTTGTAAAATAACATACTTACTAACATGAATAACTCTAATATATCTAACTTCACTAATTTAGGTAGTCTATGGAATTGTGTTTTAGCTTGATTTTGTTATTTTAACTACAAATTTAATGCTGAAAATTTGTGTAATTTCAAAAATTGTCAACTCTATCAAAAGTTTTCTTTTTTTATTTAAATGAATACTTATGGCTACACTTTCTATGTAGGTAGTGATATATTTTTAAAGCTATATCCATTGTTATAGTACAGGTAATAATATAATTATTGTAAATGTAATTGTGAACTTTTTGCATTTTTTTAGGTGCTGAGTGCTGATAGTATGATTGAAGATCTTCTTTCAAAAAAAGAAACATTCCAACGCAAGGATAACAAAATATCTCAGGTAGTCCTCTCATCTTCATAATTTATTCGAATTTTTCAGCATTCAGTTAAAGAATATTGTTAATGACATTAGGCTTATTTAAGTGTCCTCTAAGAACATGTCCATTTTAATGAGATTTGAGTATTTTGTAATTCAAGCACTATAACTGTAAATTCTGAATCTCAAACAAAAATATGTTTATAATATAACAACAAAACAACACAAATCCCAATATGTCAATTGCTATGGGATATGCATATTTTCAGATCCTAAATTCCCATGCACAGATTTGATTGTAAATTGACAACTGCTAACATATCAACTATCAATAATATATTTATTTATATAATGTCTGTATCTGAGACAAATTAATGTTATATGTGTAGTTATTAATAGTTAAAAAGAGCAAACTCAAATTTTATTCTTTGCATTGTGTCAGTGTTTAATGTCTTATTTGTATAAGTTTTCCTTTTCTCTTTGTATGATTTTTATTCTCTTCAACATAAAAATCAAGAGTAAATTTTCATTTCAAGATTATAATAACTGCTACATTTAAGACAATCTTGATATAGATTATTTTTTGTGTAGTCCTGAAGGTGTTATTAATAGGCTATTCTTCGCCAAACTATAAGAAGCATTACGACAAATTTTGGTTATTTTATTCTAGTGTTATTGATATTGCACATAAAATAAGTGTATTAACGATGGGCGATAGTTTTTTTTCGTCTTTAAACAAAAACAAAAGATGCTTTTCAAGTGAAATTTGGGTGCTGACGATGACTATACAAAATGCCAGGCTTTGTAATGTTTAGTTGTTGTAATAATAAAAATAAGTTTGTATGAATAATTATTTATGTAAAAGAATATATTCATATCATTCCAAATGATGTTAATCTGAAAAAATGTACCTTTGCACATCTAAAAATCAAGATTGGGAATTTAACATACTGGGATTGTATAGATTGCAGGGATTTTCTGTGTACAAGTTTATATTTTGTTATTGTTGAGAGGTTGTTTAAGCTCTCGGTCATAGCCGTATGAAAAAAAGGAAATAAAAAATAAAATAAACATCTTTTCGAATGCTCTAACAAGTGTTATTGTTAGAAGATAACTACTTGGTCAAAAGAGACCTGATAGGAAAAATGAAAGCGAAGTATCTAACTAAAGACTACGTGAAAACAGGTAAAAATCTAGCTAAGTCCCTTAGGATTGCCAAGTCTATATACACTAAGTGAGCCCAATTATATATATATATATATATATATATATATATATATATATATATATATATATATTTAGTGTGATGTCAATATAAGAATAGATAAATAGTTCCTCAGGCAGAACTTAAAATTATGTAACACTTGACCTTTGTTTATATTTGAAATTTCATCAAAATCACCTCACCCAAATGGCAAATTTTCGTGTTTAAAAAAAAAGTCCTAGATTCTTCAGATGCAAAATAGTGGAGTTTCAGTATCTAAAATGATTTGTTTGCTTAAATACTCGTTGGACAAGTGACTTCTTATTTCCTGTATATATTTTATATTGAAGTAGTTAAGTTATGTTGTATTATTCAATAATTAGTGGTTAGAGTTTTGCACAAATCACGCATAACAGCAATGATGCACTGATCCCATTGTTTTTTTGGCTGATTGTGTGGTATTTAGTTTGACAATTTTTCAACTTTTGTTTTCTCTCTAATAATCACTATTAGATGAAGATGACTAGATCCCACCACATAAAAATAATATCAATAATTAATTATAAAAATTTTATAGAAATAAAATGTTATTATTATTATTTACATTTTGAAGCAAATTTGAGAAACAGAATCTAACAACAGTCAAAATAATTACACCTTACTATGAGACAAATTTTATTAATAAATTTACATCATAGTTTTAAAATTGTAGTCTGTCAGAGTACAAATTAGAATTCTTGATTTTTCTATCATACTACTGTAGGCTTCAAATTCAAAATTAATATTTACATATATGATAAATAATTTGCTTGGTACACAAGATATTCCAAAAAAAACCTATATATTGGTTAAAAATTAACTAAAATTATAACTATTATATCATTAATTGTTGTATATTTATGTTATAAACATAATATAGTGTTGATGATCATATAAACATCACTGCAACATTAATGTTTGTTTTTTTGTCCCATTAGCTTCTTCAATATAATGTATGATGCAAAATGCATCTATTAATATCTTAAATCGTATAATAATTATACTTGCAAACAGTTCTGTCTAATTAATTATCATAATAAATAAATATATATATATATATATATATATATATATATATATATATATATATATATATATATAAATAATCTTAAAATATTTATGTTAATAATTTTCAACTGATAAGGTTAGTTTACATTTAACATCCATGGGCTGTTTAATTCATTTGTGATGACAAATCCTACAGAAAATTTCTCCAATATAAAATTGCAAAAGAATTTATTGAATAAAAAAATGAAATAATTATTATCTATCCAAAATATTAAGTGGATAAGATATAAAGTTTTAAACCATTATTTAGTTATTTAATGTACATAACAAAATGTAATTTGAAGATAATGGCTCATTGTGAAAATATTGCCTATTTGACATAAGTACACCAATGCTAGCCCATCTTAATTTAAACAGAAAATAACACTTTATTAAATTACTTTACATAGCTATTATGATAAGATAAAGATGTGTTTGTTAGTTGATAAAAAGGGGAAATACAGTAGAATATTATTGTAAGTATTGTTTCAAGGTAGATGATCAGTGTGCTTGTGACAAGCACAATGACTAGAACAATTAATATTCTGTTATTTATTTGACTGCAGAGATGTTTGGTAAAATAAAAAAAAAAATATTTCGTACCGGTAGCAGTGGAGTAAGTACTGATTAGAGTATACTTTTTTGTTATACATTGTATTAGAACAACAAAATTTATAACCATGTATCCCTTATTACATTCATATAATTATATAGAACAGTATGGGAATAGTATTACAAAGTTGTTGTGAACATATGTGAATTGAATTTTTGATACTTTTTAAAATTTTCAGCCTCTAGAAATATTTTCGGAATGATGTTTATTATCAGGTAATCCATCTGAATTTTGTTCCACTTTATATTAATCGGGTATTTGATTGACTAAAGATTTATACGTTTGATCTAGTGTGTTGTGTCAGTGAAATGATTAGATTTTAAGCTATGGTTAATGAATTTGAAAGTGAAAAGTGATTGTCAAGAATACTTTGTTAACATTTGTATAGTTTTATTGGAAGTAGAATAGTATCATTTAATGAGTGGGAGAAAGAGAGAGGAGATGGTGGTACTAAAATTATGAATATCTGTTTTAATAGTTTGATTTTTAAATATAAAGCCATACTTATAAATTTTGAACTACTCGTTTCCAATTTAAGATTGGTTTATTTGCATTCAGTTCCAGGAAGTACAATAATTTGTATAGTAATAATATTTTTTAGTATTGATCAATTTTGGTGAAATTCGTAATGTTTTTTTTTTTAAGATGCTAAATGAGTTTCAGTTGAATGTAGATTTTTTTGTAAGTAATGTGAAAAATTCTGTGTTGCCATAGCTACTGTTTGTTTAATTGCATATACTTACTAAAGTCTCAGACTCATATGTGTAAGAAGGTACACTTTAAGCATTAAATTTGTTATTGCTTCAAAAACTGTCAGTGGAAATTGGGTAGCCTACACCTTTACTATATAGACATTAAGTACCGGTGTAATTTGTAATTATGTTTAGACGGTGTCATTAGCATTGACATATTGTTATTAAAATATACAATAGGCCTATATTGTTTGGACAAATATTTATTTCCCTAATTTTATTAATAACATATATTTATTAAATTAAAATATAGTTTATCTTTTACAAAAGTAATTAAATATTTTTAAACACAAGAAAAACATGATTAAATTATGTTGGCTGATAACTACTTGAAAATGGCTAATCAAAAGTCATTTTGAGAAATAAATAAATATTGTTATATTGATAAAAATCTTTTATGTACATAATATATCGACTCGTTTTTCTTCTAAAATAAAATTTACTCAAGCTGTGATGAAATAAAACTTCCAGATAATTAAAGAATCCAACTGGGTCAAGTTGCTGAGTGTTTTTAATCGAATAAAAAAATATCCGAAGTAATTAAGTATAAGTATTACTAATTACTTCGGATATTTTTTTATTCGATTAAAAACACTCAGCAACTCGATCCAACTGGATCTCATAATTATTCATAAGCAACTTCCTAGTTGTACATATTAAAAAGAGTATCTGTTGTATATAAATAAGACTTTACTCACCATGACAGAAACTCAATCTATCTTACCTCTTATTTTTCAAAACTAAGATGGCAGTCCTGATTAAGCAAATTGCTTAAGTACAATACAATTTTAATGTAATTGTTTAGTTTTATACATCCAATGAGATTGTGATCAATTGATTTTACAGAAGACCTGTCAGGGCTGAGCCCTCAACATATGCATAGCAAGTGGATGATTTTTTAAAATATGAAATATATAGTGCCTATTTACCTGAATGAGCATAATGAGTGAATGCCATTTTAAAATTAAATAACTCTAATTGCTGTTTATGGTCTCTGACACAAAATGGAGTAAGTTCAATCATACTCCAACAGACCACTAGTAGTCATGTCATAATAGTCACATTACAAATTAACCCCTCATCATTGAATCAACTTGTTAAATTTAAATAAAGTTATCCCTAAATAAAACTTGTTTTTTAACTGTTCTTAGAATGTCGCAACATGGTTAATACCAGGCAGTGGGAATGTACATCCATTGTATGAGCGTGTATGGACAGGTGTACAGTCAAACACCCCACACTTAGCAGATACACCAAGACTGTCAACTCTTCTCATGACCAGTGGCCTACCTACAGATGGTTTGGGGTTTATTTGGTCCTTAGCAAACCATACTGTGGTTGGTGCTCTTACACAGCAAGAGTTATATATAGTTCTGGCATTAGTAGCTTTAGCACAGGTACACTTTAGCACTTAGTTTTGAATACAAATTTCCAATGTTGATTCACCTGTTCCAGTTCTATATAATTATTTATAAAGTTTTTTTTTTTACAAATTGGCATTTCAACTACTTGGGTATCATTTAGACATATTATTAGTAAATATTTGCCTAAGTGTTAGTTTGAAACAATATTTGATGTGTAAGTTTAAAAAACAACAAATTTTGAAGAAAGCTGATTGAAGTACTAGGTAAATTCATTCAACAACTCTAATTAAAAGATAGCACAGCATGTCAGGCAAATTTATTTCTATTATCTAATGTTTTGGAATTTTTAACAATAAACAAAAAAATATCAAACTTGATCTCTACTTTTTAAAAGTTAGTGGTGCATAACAGAAAAATTTCAAAAAAATGAAAGGGACTTTTTGAATACTCTCTATATATAGTAAGCCAAAAATTGTATCAAATTATTCATAGTACAGTAGAATCTCATAAATTCGGATCACGAAAATCCTTACCGGACGCTAATTTTTTTTATATATAACAATTTGCCGCTTTAGAGCCTTCAATTTTCACGCAATCTTCCGTATTGCATGAATGACGTATTTTGTAATGATTCACGGGCAGTGGAAGTTTGCGCGCGGCTGAGGAGGGGTAGGGCATTGACACGCCTTACCCTGTGTTTTACTTAATTACAGTAACAGTACCATTAGTTAATGTGTTAGAGTGTAACAAGTGTCGTTGGTTATCGGCATGGGCCAGTAGCGATTGTATGTGCGGCTTACACCGCTCGTATCGGCCCCACAGCCGACTTATCTCCGACTCTATGAAATCCGGATTTTTTAGAATCCAGACCGGCCGTCCGCCACAATAGTCCGGATTTATGAGAGGCTACTGCATCAGAAAACAATTAATATTCTCAGGTGCTGGCATTTCCATAATGGAACCAAAGTAGATTATATATACAGAGTGGTGGTTAAAAATATGTATCCTATTCCTAACTTTGAGGCATCAAATAAAGAAAAAATTTGTTATAAATATTTGTCTGAAAACTCTTTGGATAAAAAAAAAGAAGAAAATAATTGTATATATTACTAATATTTCAATTAGAAATTTGTCATACATATTTTTTATGCTAAGTTTTACCAGTATACCAAGAATCAAAACTTTATCGTATAAATTTTCAAAATGGCGCCAGTTTACATGTTTTTGTAAAGTTAATGGTAAAGATATTCAATATTAAGAATTTCAAATTGCTGCCATTTTTACAATTAATTTATAAGATAAAGTTTTGATTTTTAGTATATTGGTAAAACGCAGTATGAACAATCTGTATACCAAAGATTCAACTCAAAATCTTGCTAATTTATAAAGTGATAATTATTTTGTGAAAAAACACAAAATGGCCGACACACGGATAATGAAGCGTTTTAGAGATATGTTTATAGAAAGTTTTTTTTATAAATGACTTAAATACCATAAATGACTTTCCAAAGTTACATACATTTTACAGAGGCACAAATATAATTCTTTTTGAAACGCTCTTTACATAATTATTTATTAGAAATTCATTAAAAATTAAACTGTATAATAAGATAATGTAAACTGTAAGTAAAAGAAAAAAAGAAATAAATTATTAGTATAACAAAAATATAAAAGTGTATACAAATATCGAGACACTTGTATACATTTGAAGTCTTTAAATAGTATGAATTACCATGTATTTACTTGAAACATCTTTTATGTAATTATATATTAAAAATTCATTAACAATTAAACTGTATACTGTAAAAAAGAAAACCATTATTAGTGTAACAAATATGTGAAAGTGTGTGGAAATATTGAGACATTTGTATACATGACGTCTTTAAATAGTTTTTTTACTAACATTTATTTACTAACACTAAGATTTGTTTCATCTTTGTTTCCAGAGTGGATATGCTATCACTACTACAGCTGTATTAAACCAACTACCACAACCTCCTTTACCTAAATTGGATTTGACAATAATTTCCCTTCCATCAATTTCTTCTATAACAACACCTAGCTTGTCTTCAGTACCTCCGAATGTATCTTTCTCACAACAGGTCAATAACTCTACTACAAATATTGCCCCACTATCGGCATCTAGTCTTCTGGATGCAAAACCAAGAACTAATCTTATAATACCACCATCAGTAAGTCCAGCAACAAATTTAAATACAACAGATAATAACAGTGCTGGTATAATTCCTCAAGGGCAGATGGAAATCGGTATTTCATATGTATCTAATCATATACTTCCCGGACAAACATCTCAATCTCAAGTTAATTTTATGGGAATGCACCCAAATATATATTCAGGCACAGACAATTTAAACTTTAATGAAAGCCAAATAGGTACATTAAATAATTTATCTTCCACAGTTTCAAGTTTTGCTGCCTCGCATCAACACTTGACTGAATCATCTTCGAGTTATAAAATATCTTCTGACATTTTGACATCCAAACTGAGCACTTTAACTGTTCAAAATAATGAATCCAAAATTAATGAAGATACATTTGATGATGAATTTACCGAATTTCAAACTGCAGATTTTAAAACGCAAAAAGTACAAAACTCTGTAAGTTTGGATGATGAAGAGTTTTCTAATTTCCAAAGTGTTTCAGTTAGTTCGGATTCGCGTGCAGATAAAAGTGAGGTTAAAGAAGTCTGTGAGATTGAACAAAACTTTACAAAACCAGCCACTTCGGCAATTAAACTTCCCAATAGTCAAGATACTAACTCTAAGGGTGTTTCATTTATTAATTTAGTGAAACCATCGTTTTATTCTGATACAATTATTGAAACATCCAAATGGAAAACTGAAAATAAACCAGTTTTGACTTATACTAAAAAGGAAATAGCAACTACTTTCCATGAAACTATTTCAGATAGTGAAAGTGAAGATAAGTACAATATTTTCCATAATCCTTTACCAGAGTTACTTGAAGATAAATATAGTGTTTTTGCAAATTTAAGTAATGAAGGAAGTCAAGACAATATGAATTTCAGTAATTTTAACATAGATAAAGACAAAGAAGACTTACAAGAATCTCAAAATTCAATTTTAGAACTCCCAAAAATAAAATCTTTTGATAATGTTCCTGTAGATTTAGATGATGATGATTATAGTGATTTTCACTCATTTGATTTAAAGACACCCAGTAAAACTGAGACTAAAGAACTTCATTTTAATAATCTAACACTAACGCCTAATTCAATTGAAAAGTCTGTAACAAATATTTTTGAAAATGAATTTAACATGTTCAACAGTTTAGATAAACCAATAGAAAATGATAAAAATGTATCTGATGGTAAATTACCAGACATTCAATTCAATAAGTTTCAACAGAATGTTAATTCTGAAAGTTTTAAACCGATAATAACAGAACCAGTTTCAAAACTTGAACAATTTGCTGATTTTCAAAATGATTTATTTTTAAAGAGTGCAAATAGTTTGAATCCTAAGTTAGAAGGAACGTCTGAATCATTTAGTGATTTCATGAGCGCAGAGTTTCAAGGAACGACGGATAGTCTTAATTTACCAGAGAGTACTTTTAATGAACAAATTGAGGAAAGGCACGAGAATACTGTCAGAGTTGAATCTACTGAAGATAAATACAGTGCACTGAGAATATTAGAGCCTGTAGCTGAAGATACTGCAGATGATTTTGGTGATTTTCTTGAAGCAAATACAACAAATTTGTTTACAGATAAACCTTTAGATGAGACCATCCAGGTGAGAATTACCCCTTGTTTGGATTAATTTCGAGTGTTTATTAAATTGTAAACCTTGTGCCTATCCTTACCCTTAAGTTAATTACTGAATTATTATTATTATTTTTATTTTATTTTATTTTATTTTTTTAATAGATAAAGAAACAAAAGTTTCCCCTTTTTTAATATATTATATATATATATTTCAAAAACTAAATACCCTACTTATTTTATTAAAGAAAAAATAAAATAAAGGGAAATCAATTTTTTTTTTTTTAGATTTTATATATATATATATAATACAATTTTTTTAAATTGCTTCTTGATGAAAAATTATAATCACTACGTATATCAAATATGTTTGAAGTTTAACATTATTTTTATGCATGATAAATAATAAGCTGGGCGAAGAGAAATAATTAAGCACTTTTATATTTATTTGTCAACTCAAGGATGACTTCCAAGGTTTTGATGATTGTTTTGCTAGCTCAATCTATCTTCAATTTTAAAAGTATAGGGTAAGCCATAATCTGAAGTGCCACTACCTACATTTTTGAGTAGTTATTACATTTCATGACACCGAATTTGTGACAGATATTCGTGCTTTTTATCTACCTGCTGCTACTATTTTTGTTTAAGCCGTTAAAATTATTATTCATTATTTTTATTAAATAAAATAAACCATTATCTAATAGTGTCCATTTTAACCAATACAACTCTTATAGTGTCAACTGAAAAAAAAAATGCATTTTTTCCTAATCTTCCCCCATTTGTAAATTTCATGGTATTGATTTAGTTATTTTACAATATTTTAATATATTGTTTGTTTTTAGTAGATAATGCTGTATAATAAAACAATAAAAGTTGATTCTGAAAGATTATATTTTAATTTTTTTAACCAATTATATCATTTTGTACAAAATATAAAATTATAGATTTCAAAAGCAAAGTTGTAAAAAATGTATTTGTGACCCAAAATATATTTTCTTCCAAAATGATCTCATTATTTATATAAATTATATGTACATGCAAAAAAAGAACATAATATTGTGTAGGGTATTGTTATCCCAAAAATAAAATATTTGCCCACAGGTTTTTTCTGTGATCAGTCAAGGCATCCCAATGGCCTTTTGTATTAAAAACAATTGTACAATCATGAAATGAAACATAATCACAATTTCTTACAGTAAATACACTATTTATTCAAGTCAATATTTCAACAACTAAGTCATCATCCTCAGTCATTACAAGAAAATTGTTTTTTCTTTCATATAGTAATTTGGTTTTCCACAGGTGTTCCTAATTTCAAATGAATTGTATGATATATAATCACAGTGTTCAGTTATAATCTCAGTAAATATTAATTTTCAGACACTTATAAGTTTCATAAAATGTTTTTATTACAAATGATAACAATATTATAAGTTGCTGAAATTTTAAAAAATCTTTTAACATCTAGAAATTAATTCGGAAGTCACCTTGGCTAGGACGTTCATAGTTGTAAGTGGATGGGTTATTTTATTAATCTATGTTTTTTAGGTAGTTCAACTAAATTAAGTAAAAATTTGTTTATTTTAAAATTGGCAAGCAAATGGTAAAGACCATCTCTTATAATAGAACATAATAATTTCAGAATCAAAATGTCCGATCCTGACCCTCCTAAGGCAATATCTCACATTTATATGGCTCCATGAGGCTTGATGGGTGTTATTGTTACAAGTATAGTAAGTGGAGACCATTTTAAAAATCCTCTTTTAATAGATTTATTGTTTATCTAGGAATGATGGTGTATTCTTGAGACCCAGCTATTGGGAAACCTTGTATTTGAATTTCTTTGTTGCTTGTTTAGTTCTTAATCCAATTCAGTTGGCAGTCCAGTTACTTTACTCAATAATTACCACTCTCAAACGTAAAACAAATGTATTTATCTTATTGATATGGTTTTATCGGATATTTACCATCATTTGTATACGTAAAAACTAATACACGATGTTTACTATTTATGATCATTAACTAGTTTAAAATGAGTAAATGTTAATATATCTATTTGTTTTCAGTTACGCTGCCTAGATGCTTGTCTCATGTTACTTCAATCAGGAGAGTCACATCTGTCTACTGCCTCTACTCCTGAAGTGTTGGCAGAAGTTATGTCTGATCCTAGAGTCTTGCATTACTTGGAATGTAAGTAATTAATAGAAAAAATGATTATTAATGGAGTGTATTTCATAAATATGAAATTATTCTTTTATTTTCTCGCACATATGTAATGTAGAGAAAATTGTGAGGTGGGGTTAAAAAGTCAATCTCAAATTTTCACGGATATATCAGTTTTAAACTCCTCTGAGTCCAAAAATGTTTTGTTTGTCTGTCTTGTCTTATTTATGTGCAGTCCAAACATGTGGATCAATTTTAATGAAATATATTGTGTGGGAATTCACACTAAGGATGTTGTTTTCATTTTGCCTATAACTAAAAATTTAGGGGTAGCTACAAAAAACACAAAATTACGATTTTCTTAAATCAACTCTAATGATTTTTATCAAATTTGTGGACTCAAAAAAAAAAAATCACCAACTCTTCAAAAATCCTGATTCATGTGTTATTAGTAAAAAATCAAAAATCAGCCATGGAGCTGTTATAAAATATGTAATTCTTAAAATCAGCTCTACTGATTTTGTTTTCATTTTAGTAAATTGTGAAGAATACTTATTACAGTTGCAAGTATAATTACCAGATCTTTCAAAGGTGAGTTAAAACTTTAATTGACTATAGTTTATTTGTTTTTTAACATAGAACAAAATAAAGTACATAAATTCCATTTTCCATTTAATTTCCAAATTAAATGAGATTTAGTAAAAAACTAAAAATTAGGCCAAATTCTTCCTTATTAAGGTTATTAAGACAGGTGTTCGAAGTGGCCGCCATTCTTTCCTGGGGATGTAGTAATCTTTCCTCTATACTAAGCATGACATTTCTTAATGTTTTGACATTTATCTCAACTATATGTTTTGAATAATTACTTCTTTCAATTCATACCATTTCATCTCTTACGATTGAAAGTCTTCCTGGCCTCTTGATGTCTCAACGGACCCAGTGTTTTCAAACTTGGTAACAAGCTTTTTAAATGCAACTACATTTCACGGTCTGTCCCTCAAACTGTTTCGAGGGACTTAACTTAGGGACGGTATGAAACTTTCTTAACTCAGCTGATAAACTTCATTCACATTCATATTAACATTGAATCAATGTGATCTGTGTTTGTAAGGGTAAAGTCGTGATGGAATACAAAGAAAATTAATTATTTTTAAACTACTACATGTTTACCACCTATTAGATTCTTGCCTTTGAAATTAGTCAATGAGAAACTCGTTGCTATGACAATAAATAAATAGTAATGAAAATAACAGCTGAGTTTTTAATAAATCCCAACTATATCTGCATACAATAAAGAAATAAATCCCAATAATATCTGCATATAATAAAGTTTCTTCAGGAATTGGAAACAAATAATGAAACCACAAGCATTGAAAAACGTTTTAACTTATTTTTGATAGACCTGGTATAATAAATTGACAAAGAAAAGTAACCTTGTAGCCATCATTAAAAGCTTGGTTTTAATCAAAGTCGATTTATTTTGCTAATGAATGTTTATGAGCAAAGCAAGCTTAGTCTCCTTTTTAAATATATAATTTAGTTTTTCAAAGATGAGTTCAATTGTCCATTTTGAATGATAATTACCAAACTAACATTTTTTAATATGTTTAGTTTCGGTTCATTTTTAATTGGTTTTGGAGATAGGTGAATGAGAAAGTGTATGCAATGTTTTTGCACGATTTATGTTTGTTTAGTTTGATTTGACGAAAACCTATGGGTTAGTTTGTTTATATTTTTCATTTGTTTGTGAACACATTTATCTACAATGGAATAATTATATCCATAATAGTAATAAAGTGTCTATATTGTAGAAAATATTAAATTAACGGAATTTAAATCCTTAGCCAAAGAAAATATAAACAAACAATACATCCATTAAAAATAATAATACTTGCAGACTTATCTCATGATGACGTCTGAGGTTTTGACAATTACACAATGTCTTATCATTCCTTTAACTGTTTGTCCTCATCACACAAAATTTAATTAATTCAAGGTTTTTCTGAATCCATACAATATAATGTACACTACAAAATGAGAAGGCAAAATAAATAAAAACAAAAGTAAGCACAAAAATATAAAGTTTTGTTTCCAATAAAACAAAAACTAAATATATTTATAAAATAAAAACATAACGTAGAAACATAATTTCAATTTTTCCAGCTTCCTTTTTTTAAATTAATAGTTTGTTTAATTTATTCAACTACAGATATAATTCCAAGCACTTTTACAATAACAACTCAACATTATCCAGTCCTTGCCATTCATGAACTCCTTAAGCATGTTCAAATTCAAAATTTTCATAGTAAAGTAACCTACAATCATCAAAATTGGACAGAACTCTACTACTTAAGTAAACATCAACTACTTAGACTTCACCAAAATTTGTATTAATTCATTTGTTTCTAGTTGTCAATCAACCAATTTTTAATTAAAACTTTTTGTTCCTATAAATGTATTCAATATTTATAGCAATTTTTTATATAAACAGCAACTATGATTACTATGGAAGAGTTCAAACTTCACCTTAAAATTTGCCATAACAGTAATAAACTCACTATTATATTTAATTCGCTAAGAAATTTCTGCACCGGTCGCATATTTCATTACTATTGTTGCCAATTTTAATAATTAAGGTGTCAAATTAAACAGTGTTATCTGTAGATATGCCGAAAATTATTCATTTTCTTTGGAAACATTTATTTTGTAATAAATGTATCATTTAAATATCATATCAATGTGCAAAGGTCGTAAGTGCACTTTTTATTAATTCTGGTTTTCTGTTGATTTGCACAGCTGATGGTTCATTGCACAAGCACAGAAAAAGACGGAGGTCCACAAAATTAGTTTCCTGTCTAAAATTGTTATTTAGAAAAGGCCACATTTTAGTTGCTATGGAAACTTTATTTAGCAAGGGCCATAGCTCCATGTTTACTTGACAGAGTTGTATGCATGTCTGCCACTCTTGTGTAGTGCTCTTGTGTTCTGATAGTGTTTAAGTAAGGACACTCTTAAACCATTTGAGATGTCAAAGTGATTTTTCAGGGTTAATTCTCCTTTCAATTCTGCATCTTTTGATACCCATATCATTAGTTAAAAAATATTTTAATCTTTTTTGAAAAAAATTTAAACTGCAATTACTCGTAAACCCTTTGAGATGTCAAAGTGATTTTTTCAAGGTTTACTCTCCTTTCAATTCTGCATCTTGTGATACCCATATCATTGGATTAAAAAAATTTAAACTGCAATTACTCGTAAACCCTTGGAATTCTGCTTCTATTAAGCTATAAAAACAATAAAAAATCTCACTTTTTCGCCTAAAAAAACTGCAAGTGGGGTACCCTTACCATTTTGCAAAATTTGAAAATGGGCTATTTTCTCGAAATAATTACTCAGAAACTATATGAGATATTTTCGATTTAAAAAACCACAGTAAAATTTGAACTTTCTTTTTTCACCATGTTTAAGTTCATATCAATACAATGTATAGTTATTGAGCTACAGGCGTTTTAAAAAGGTATTGCAAGTGGTGAAGCGTGAAATGTTAAAATCTGGTATTTTTATTGACATATAAATTGCAATAATTCTTAAACCATTTGAGATGTCAAAGTGATTTTTTCAGGGTTTATTCTCCTTTCAATTCTGCATCTTTTGATACCCATATCAATGGTTTAAAAAAAATTGATCTTTTTTGAAAAAAATTGATCTGCGATTACTTGTAAAACCCTTTGAGATTTTAAAGTTTTTTTTTCAGGGTTTACTCTTCTTTAAATTCTGCATTTTTTTATACCCATATCATATGTATTGTTAAATGTTGAAATTTTTACAAAAATTAGATAAAAATGAAAAAATATTTAAAATTTTGAAATTATAATAGCACCCCTCAGCTCCAAATTTAATTCTGCTGACAATCAAATATCAAAAAGTGTATGTTGGTTACTGAACAGGGAACGTGACTGAAGACTTATACAACATCCACATACAGAAAAAGAATGAAGCTTGGCTGGAAAAGTATAAGGACAAGGACACTGAAGATAATAATGCGTTTACAATGGACCTTCAAAGTGTTCTCCAATGTCCTATATCTAATGTTTCTATTATTTATTGCAAGACAAAACTGACAGTTCACAATTTCACCTTTTTTAATCTTAAAATTAAAGAAGCCATTTGTTATGTTTGGTATGAGTCTGAAGGGGGTGTAAGTTCAAACAAGTTTGCTTCCTACATCTGTAATGTAATTAACTAATGCCCAATGCCCAACAGTTCAATAATTTTGTACAGCGATGGCTGCTGCTATCAAAATAGAACTGCAGTTCTAGTAAATGCACTTTTTAATAATTTGTCTATATTAAAAAAAAACATAACAATTGAGCAAAAAGATTTAGGAAAGGGCAACACCCAAATGGAAGCCGACTCGGTCCACACTCAAATCGAAACTGAAATTAGAAAGAAAAATTTTAATTGCTCTACCGATTATGTCAGTGCTATCCAAAAAGCTCGCAAGAACCGATCCCCTTACTCTGTTAAATATTTGGACCACACAATTTTCCACAAGTACGAAGATCTGAAGTATTTCAAATCCATTTGCCCAGGAAAAAAGACTGGAGACTGTTATGAACGGCCCTTAAACTGCCTGGGTTCTTTAATTTCAATTAATATCAAAATTAGTGGTTCATTGATTTATTAATACATCAATGCAACATTATTA
Organism: Aphrophora alni; assembly: GCA_963513935.1. NCBI lineage: Eukaryota > Metazoa > Arthropoda > Insecta > Hemiptera > Aphrophoridae > Aphrophora > Aphrophora alni. Next base: position 90,828,855 of record OY740772.1, read on the forward strand.
TGCAAAACAATAATTAGAACCTAATTGAACTATTTACTCAAACTGATAATTCAAACGAAATATTAATTACTCAAACAAATTACATAAATCAATTACTCAAATAAATTATTTAAATCAGTTACTCAAACAACTTACACAAATCAATTATTCACATGAATTACATAAATCAATTACTCAAATATAAATTACACAAATCAATTATTCACATGAATTATATAAATCAATTACTCAAATATAAATTACACAAATCAATTATTCAAATAAAATACACGAATCAAATGTTCAAAACTCAAAAGTGTTCCAACTATTATTATATTTTAAATAAAAGAAGTTACAAATCCTCTAACGGGTGACTTTACATACAAATACAAAAATGCTTGCTTACTGTCTGTCGAACAGAGTTCCTGAGCCAATAGATTTCCCGGAGTAGTTCCTGCACCACGGCTAGTGACACAGCCGTGTATCTTCCAAAAGACAAAAGACCCTCTAAATCCTGCTGATTGCTTATATACCTTTTGTTGTCTTGGTAACCTAGTTGAGTTTGCAAGTCAAGCATTTCAACATTTTTTTACTTGTTTCACAATAGTTGGGTCATTCTGAGCTTTGTGAATATGATTTCTTCCTAATATAGCCTTAATATTATCCTAATATTAACTTATTCCTAACAAGACCCTTGTGTGGCCGATCTCCATACACTGAAGTTCACTTTACGTGAAATACAGTACAAACTTCGTTTCACGGATGAGTGGCACATTCTACCAGTGAGGAGTCTACTTCAAAACCAAGCTTCAGAACAGAGTGATATTCCACTCTTGCTAGCTGAAAGAGTGCCAATAACATAATCTAAGTATGATGATCTCCAAAGTTTGAAAGCAACTATGCCATCTGACTATCATTCGTTTTATGATAATATACCATGGTTGTAGTTATAAAAGTAACTTTTAAGGCTTGTATTTTCTTTGTATTGATATCACTAGCTTGTATTAAAACAATGACTATCTTAATTATAATTTTAACTAACCAACAAAATGATTTTATTTGTATCCCTCAATATACTTTTTACACTAGGGGCTATAGCGCAAAAGCTGTAACTCCACCATCTAAAATTAGTTTTTACATAGAAAAAGCTGTAACTCCATTAAAATTTTGTATTTTTACATACTATCTTATTTAACAACATAATAGGATAAAAATATATATATATATATATATATAAACTAACTAAATTTAGTAAATTTGTTCATTAGCTTGAAAGTAGTTACTAAAAAACCAGTTTTATAGCTCTCCTGTAAAATAACACATTTTGGAATTAACGACCTTTGCACATTAGGTCATCGATATATGCCTGTTATGTGTATGTATAACATGTTTCACAACAAAAATAATTTGAAACAGCTTTATAAATTCTCAAATACTTTATTTATGTTTTTTTTTTTTTTTTTTGTTTAAGAATTCATAACAGCTATTTGAAATTATTTGTAAGTTAACTTACAGTACCCTCAGACTAGGAGTGTGTCTGGTGTAATGGGCGGGTCCTCCCTTCTACTTGCTTCCCAAGCCTGACTTGACGGTACAACCACATAGTGCTTACTTTATTTGTGATTTATTGCTTACATTTCTTATAAGTTAACGGTTTATGTGGCTTATTATTATGTGTGTCAATTACATGGCATGGAGCTTAGATATTCGAAATTTTAAACAATATAAAACAAAATGCCAGTAGACAGTGTGGAAATCATCAAACAAAAAAATGCCTAATGACAGAAATGAAATAAACCTTTAGATTCAACTTTTTGATACCAACATAAACCTCAGACCTCGAAATTATTTAAAAATTACACTTTCATTTATTATTAACAATTCATATTATGATATAGGTGATCTTTCTGATGAATGTAGATATTGCAGTGTTTTGATGAAATAACCACAAAAATGTTGTCATTCAAAACTATTAAAATTCTTAACTGGAAACAACTAGTTCATATTGTTAAACAGGCCAGAGGCAAGTTATGATAACTTTATCCAATGTGTATACTGAAATATTTTTCTCTTTAATATTTCTAATTGAAATCTTTTTTTTTATCTGTTATCCTGCAGAGAAATGTACCTTTATCCTACTGTAAGTTCAAATTGGGAGTAAACAGGAAAATTGGCAATATCCTGTTTCAAATTCTTTTCATATATGTATATATTTTGATGAATTATTCAGTAGTTTATTTATTTAATTTTTTTTTTCAGTCAAAGTGTTGTACTGATTCTATAGCAACATAAAAGTCATACCAGTGGCCTATAACATATAATATCTCTAAAGATGACATTAAATATACTCTTTAATTTGCTGTTGAACATAACTTATTTCTTTTTCTATGATCTTTAAATGAATCCAACGCAAAGTCGTTGCAGCCTTTAACTTAAAAGTTTTCACATAATATAGAGGTGAAATGCATCCTACAATATTTAAAATTATTGACCAATTCAATTATTTCTTTGTTAGATCACCATTTCTCAAAATTAGCTAGCTTACCACCAGAAAAACCATAATTTTGAACTTATTAATATTCACTAAGAGACTTCATTTAATACACTATCTCTCAAAGGCATGAGATGTGTTCTGTAAAACAGTCACTCCGACTCATCGAGGTTGGTGTTCTGGATGTGCACAGCTAGCCTCAATCACTAATAGCGGCAATTGAGATGGCAGTGATAAACTGGCTAGAGCTCACAGAGTAAGGCCTATGACGTAGGGAAGAGAGACATACGGAAAAGTGTGCTATGTGGAACAGCTCAACTGGACTCGACAGAGTTCTCTCAATTTATTTAGTTTATAAATTTTAGTACACATTTTCTAAATTATAATGTCAGGCTAAATTTTGTGTAACGGTGTTCGGGACATTCTTGGGAAGGTATTTAAATATGTATGATATTGTATCGCACTGGAGAAAATATGTATATTTAAATGAGTGAATTACTAATAGGCTTGATAATTCATTTTTCAATTTGTATTGTGTGCAGTCACTTTTATAATTAAATGTATATCCTCCAAAACAGTTTATTAATTATAATTAACTCATTAAGAGGTGGTTAACTAGTCGTTATTGGTCTAAAGGGAATAAGGGTATTTAGACTTCAAAGGGAAGGGTGCACACATTTTCAGTAGTTATCCTATCCCGGTAGATGTTAGCCCAATCCCGCTATTATATTATTTAGTTTTGTTCCAAAGCAACCATAACGTTTTGCAGTGATAATCTATCTGACACTAAAAGTACAATGTCATCAACATAAATTAATTCCTTGACTCAAATAACATTTATATTAACACTACCATCAGTAAAACTGTCAATATAATTCATGAAGAATTAAAACAAGCAGCTACTTAACCAATCCCTTTGACCAGTTTTGATTATAAACCTAACATATGTAATTTATAAAATAATGCATATCTGTCAATATAGTTAAAAGCAGAATATGAATCCACAAAAAAAGTGTAAACTTGTTGACGCTTAGTGCTGAGTTTAATTTTAACTACAGTATATTCATAAGGGTAAATATACTGTTTATGATGAAATACGATTTTCAAAAATTACCCTACAATTTTTATAGTAAATTTTTGTGTTTGATCCATTTTTTCAATGTGTGAATTATATCCTTAACATGTTGCTATGTAATTTATTATTATAATTTCCCTCGTAAAATTGTCTGGCTCCATAGAGATGGTCAGGGTATATATACATAATATATATATATATATATATATATATATATATATATATATATATATATATATATACAAAGCTGTTATGTGGCACCCATCTTATATGATTACAGGTGATTGGAGGTTGCATGTATTATTGTTGAAAATAGTTCAATCATTTTTTAATGTGACATTTAAAAAATCTCTTCAAGTTAGACTATTCACACCATTGCATTGTGTTGATGCTATTCCAAATCTTGAGAGCCCAAACTTACAAAATCTAGCCCATTTGTAAATTTCTAGTCCAAGATAAAATCTATGTTGGGATAGGATCAGAATTTGTTAAAATTTTTGAGTCTGGCAATGTGTTTTATGTTAATAAGTTTAATCTTTAATCCATTTTGATTTTATAGTGATTTTGTAAAAGATAATATACTTTAATACATTTAATATTCTTCAGATCATATTGTTGTTTCAAAAACATATATCATAGAAGTAAAAACATATAATTATTGTAACATAACAAAATTTCATCATTAACCATTTGAAGATATGCTACTTTAGCTCATATCATAATTTTTTGAAAGAACTGCTAATCGGGCTACACTAGCCTTTTTAATCACATTTAATGTATCAGTGGATATTTCTTGTTGAAACTCCATATTAAAGGATTAAATAAAGCAATAAAGCTAAAGTTTTAAAATCATTTTAATAATGTAAACAAGCTACAATTGTTTCGCCTTGCAGAATCATCGGGCAACAGTTGATGATGCCGAAAGGCGAAACAATTGTAGCTCGTTTATATTATTAAAATAATTTTGAAACTTTAGCCATATTGCTTTATTTAATCCTTTCATATCATAATTACCTTACTCATGAGTATAGTAAATAAAAAACAACATACAAATAAAAACCTGTTAACCCAAACCATGCTACCCCGAAATTTTTGATATGGCGAACACTAAACTTGAGCCTTTGTAAAGTCAATAAAATATAATATATAGCAATAAAAATTCAATTTTATCTGTTGTAAACCTCTCAGTCATGATTTCCTTGTAAAAAAATAAGGAACTTGAAATAAAGACACCCTAGCCTCCAAATATTCTAGTAGTATCACGATTAGAAAAGAACAAGAATTGGTCAAGAGAAACCCGAGAAAAAAAATGAAAAAGATGGATCTAACACAAGAATACATGAAAAAGGTGTAGATTCAGATAGAGATATCTCGGGATTGTCAAACCCATACTCACTATAAGTGAGGCCTTGAAGAGAAAAATTTTAAGTAGGTACAGAACGCATAAGAATTTGTTATCATTAAAAATTAAACAATCATTTTGTTGTTTTTTCAGTTTTATGACAATAGAATAAAAAAATAATAATAACAACTACATTAATTTAAGGGTTTTCTTTTTAAACAAACACTGAAAACGCATTTATAAATCTACAAAGATACTCTTATGTTCTTAATTATGGTACAGTAGTTCTTTGCTCAATTAAACAATTATTTCAAATGAAAAATATACTGACCTAGACTGGTAATTGAACCCAAGATCTTTGGCTTTACCAACTGAGCTATCCTTAATCACTTACTAGTAGTATAAGGTGTTCACATCTTACTTGACTTTGTTTACTGTAATTTTAGAGTTATTCAAGCAACTACCTCTTTAAAACGACAATGAAATTACTTTACATATCTATTTATTTATTTTAATTATTCGTTATATAACACTTGTACATTTTTACCAAGCTAGTATTATTTCCTGAATCACGTATGGAAATAACTTACAATTTACCTTTGCCTTACAATATATTTACATGAGCTGTAAGATTCCCTTCTTTAATCAGCTTTCTAAACACTTTAGATTGCTAGTAAAATTTCCTAAGTTGTGTTACTATGTTCATGCAATGATTTCAGATAACCAAACAGTTTTCTAATTAGTTTGAATTAACCAATTAGTTTGAATTCTACTGTATTCTGCTCTGCTCCACTGCTTATTTTTATAACATAATTAACCCCAAATTAGGTAATTAATATATTTAAATATTTGAAATTGAAAACTATTGTTTAATTTTGACCCCAAACATTATATATCTATATTTTTAAATAATTGTGTCTCTATTTTGGTGCCATAAATATATCACTCCTCTTGTACCATCATTTAGTGCAGAACTCACATTCTCAAATTTCAAAACTGACCTCCGTCCAAGACAGATAAATAATATATTTTCTGAAGAGGGGGGGGGGGGAGGGTTGTAAAGAAAGTAATTCATAATTATGATAGTTCATAAGACCCAATGCTGGTAATTTAGCTTTACTCACCATATATTTCTCATGTTCTTATTACAGGTTTACAAGAAGTGAACAAAGTGAGTGACAGGATATTAACACACATAGACGCAGCTATTGTAGAGAAACAAAGAATAGATTTGGAAGCTGTGAGAGAGAAGTTGACACCTTACTTTAGTCATTCTCAACAATCAACTGTATGTATTTGTTTTTTTCTTGTTGTTTAAGATGTTATCATCACCTTGTATTTGTAACAAGTATATAAGAAAGTAAGTTTAGTGTAAAATGGTTTCGTTCTTTATCTCATAAAGAAATTTAATGGGTCAAAGTTGATGTTTTTTTTTATCCTGATCCAAGCTTAACTTAGAAAAAATAAGAAGATTTTGGAATGCTGTCTGTCTGTCATTTGTGCAGTAGCCTATAACATTCCACTGATTTTTAATTTAAAAAAAAAAACCTCTTGGCCATCATCACCTTAAAAACCAGAAGAAAAGAGCATAATAAAATGAAGAAATATTCAGCTAGATTTCTCATTATAAGTACGCCATATACCAACATTTTGTCGACCAATTTGTATTAAATTTAATATGTGACTATATTTTGACCTAATCTCTAGGAATTTTTAAATTTTAGGGTTTCTGTCATAAGACCAATAGACAAAATTCTGACTTTCTCAAAATCAGGTTTAATGATTTTAATCAAATTATGCTCAAATTTTACCATTACTGGTAAAACCCAAACAAAAGAATTATTTATTGATCAATAGTAAAAGATAATCATAGATACAGTCATAGAAAGTGAATGACTAGATAGAAATGAGAGTAATCTAACCCTAGACTAGATGAAAAAGATGTTGATCCAGCTAGATACCTTGGGATTGTCACACACATACTCACTGTAAGTGAGCTTATTAGGGGTTTAAATAAAAATCCCAGTAAATAATAAAGTATCAAAGTTCAAGTTGAGTTTGACTTGTACGATAATATTAAATAGAATAAAACTCAAACACAAGTTCTCACAAAAATTATGTTTACATAATAAACTATTAAGTAAACGTAATTTTTGTAAGAACCTGTGTTTGAGTTTTATTCTATTTAATAACATCTCACAAGTCATGAGTTATATATAAAGAGTTATAGTTTAGTTAATGTAGCTCATGTATCACTAAGGATGGCGACTTTGTTGTTGAAACACGTTTGATTAAGTAAACTTTTTTTGTGAGAACTTGTATTCGAGTTTTATTATATCTATCAAAGTAATAATAATGTAGGACAGAAAATAACAAACTAAATGATGCAGCTGAAAACATTAATGACATGTTCATGATTATTGTGAGAGAATAATGAATTATTATGATGTATACATGGCTTTAATTAATATTTATCTCCCCTGGACCACCCAGTTGGTCTAATGGTTAGTATTCTCACTTCACAAGTGTGAGGTTCCGGGTTCAATCACGCGAGAGGAGGCTCAAAAAAGTACGGAGTTCACTTGACTTTGTGTGGAAAATCAGGAAAATACAATTCGTTTCAAATTCTGGTTGAGAAAGCTAGGGCAACGGCGACGAATTTCGATGTGCTAACTTTACATTACCTGACTTAATAGCCATCTACCAGGTCTAGGCTCTTCATGATCTATTGAAGTTTTTTGTATTGGTATCCTGTATTTAATTAATATTCTTGTTAACATAGTATTAAAACATTTATAATAATATTCATAACAAAATGTCAGCATGAAATTAATACATACAGTAGAACCTCTGTTAACCGGCCTCGGATTAACCGGCCTATATCATAGTGTAGGATGAGAGTTTCCGAAAATAAATTGTAATTGAAACACCAAAGCGGCGGCGAGTCAAACGACTTTGTCGATAGCGGTATCCCATTGTCGGCGACGTAAAAATACCGCAGCACCAAAGCAGCGGCGAGTCAAACGACTTTATCGATATCGGTATCGCATTGTCGGCGGCACCAAAGCAGCGGCGAGTCAAACGACTTTGTCGATATCGGTATCCCATTGTCGGCGGCATAAAAACACCCTGGCATTGGCACCCGCCGGTATAGCAGACATACACAGACAAAAACGTTTGATGGGCCGCTTTTTTTTCCCATGAATCAATTTAGTATAGCCTACATTATGGAAAATATAACATTTCTTTTCAGTTTTCTTGGAAGCGTGTGTTGGTTTCATTTGAGACGTGGTTAAATGTGTCAAAAGACTTGACAGAGGGGAATCTGTAAAAAAGCTTTGTAGTGTTTAATTTTTTTATGTTTGATGTATAATATACATAACATAATGTATACGATACATTTATGTACAATAAAATGAGTTGCAATAACATCTTTATTGCATAGTTTTTAGTGCTACCTAATTAAATAAGCTTTCTTTTAACGAAAACCGATTTTTCACGGGAACCTCGGATTAACCGGTCAAACGGACAACCGGCCCGGGTGTCAGTCCCGACTAGACCGGTTAAGAGGGGTTCTACTGTACATACAAATGCAACTGCTAACAACTAAGATTTATTTTCATTCGGTGTTTTTCAATAAATAAGGTAATATGTCTGTACCACATAGAAAGTAACCTTCAAGGGGTACTGGTAGAAAAAGGCATAAGGATATGTTAACATTCCTGCACCCTTCCCCCAGTGTTATTCAGTAATAAATTCACCAAACCATAACCAAAACATATAGCCAAGTCCATTATAAAATGTTGAACCAATTTTAATTAATTTAAACAATGTTGAATATATTATTTTTTTGAAGTAAATGGACATCAAACAGTTTAAAACAATTTTATTCATAATATAAAATATTTTTGTACCATTAAACTGTATTTCTATTATACAAAATAATAATAATTAATCATTAGTCATTGTCTGAGGAGCTGTCACTGCCTTCATTTAATTATCTACTTACATCTAAAGCGAGTTTCATCCTAAAATTTGAAAATTGGATCACCAAAACAATGATTAAACATTAACAAATTTTGTTTTGTGAAACTCAATAGCCTTATACATTTTTTAGTGCTGAATTCAAATATGATTTTTAAATTGACCTAAATTTATTTTTCAGAATGGTTTTAAAATTTGTTTCTTTATTTGAGTTCAACTTATTTTTAAGTACCAGTATCTTATTTGCGTATTAATTTTGTAATAGATAACTCAAATTTCGAACATATTGGCACATTTTAATATGATGGTATTTGGAAACGTGTTTTCTAGATTTGGGTTCAGAACTTGAAAATGCATGGTAATACCAAAATTCATGAAAATCAGATGATAAAAACAATTTTTTTAATGTTTATTGCAATCTTTGTAACATCTAGGGATTAACATTCATTCTCTAAAAACTATTTAAAATTATCACCATTTTGACATTTACTAATCAATATTTTTGGCAAACAAACTTTAAAAAAGGTATAAACATAGATTTATAACATTAATGTTTCTGAAACTAAACAACTGTGCTTTTCGTACAAATACAGTAAATATTTTCACAGATAATAAAGTGTTGGGTGGCCTTCAGCGTACAACTCTGACCTCTCGTACATGCATGTCTTATTCTAAGTGGAAGGCCTATGTGGAATGGGTTTGTGTGGTGTCTGTGGTTGTATCAGTGACTAAGAGCAATAAAACATGGCAAATGTGCTATTCGAAACTAAAATATTTTCACAGTTGTCAATAGGTCCCCAAAACCTTAATCATAAGTCAAGTTTAAGTTTTACACCACTTAAGTATTTAGCTTAGGTTTTTTTTTCTACAGTTAAAAAAAAATGAGCAGAAACTCCTAATGCTTATTTCTCAGTATTTTAGATCCAATAGTACTATTGTGGTAACACTGCTTTGGAATTGGACTGTTTCCCTCCCCATTTTTTTAAAGCAAAAACCTATCAGTCAACATAGCTTTAGAAAAAAAAGAAAAGACCATAAAATAGAGACAACTTGTTCTCAAATACTGTGTCAGAGTTGGAAGAGAACAAGATGTGATTAAAACAGTCCATGAATTTAAGCACCCCAGAGTAATTTATATCTAAAAGAAAAATATTTGACTCTAATATTAATCCTTGAGGTAACCCATTTATTACAGTGTATGTATAGAATTAAGTTTAGGGTTTCCTTTTTGAATACTAATAAAAGTATGCTTACTTTGAATTTTCCTTCATTGATTTCAGATGGAAGAGACTAAAGGAACTGTTTGTGGACTATGTCGTAGTGACACCGGACCTTGCCCTATTAAATATGGACTCTGTACTTTCCATGCACCTTGCGCTAACTTATATTTGCATTGTATTGACTCTGTATTGCCAAACATAACTTCTGTCAAGTGATAATATATCTGTGTATATGTGATAACTAATTTAATCAGTATTAACTATTTATAAATATATTTACTATAATGTTATAAATCTAGGTACTTAATATAAACATTTTCCCAGCTTAAAACTATAATTTGTTGTTATGTTTTGTATACAGAATAACCAGTAAGTACGGTGTAGCATTTAAATCCAAAAAAGCACTTCCGCAATAACTTAACTCATTTCGTAAATATACATTCCACTTTCCGTCGCTTGACAGATGCTGGCATCTAGCGGCCCGCTCCTAAACCAAGCATCACCTGATACTTGAAACCAAAGTACATTTTCGCCGGTCAAGCTAGCTTCTCGATTACCGGTCCACAGTCTACATGCGATAACAACATGGTCTACACTCTTCATAACTCCGTTAGCTAAAAGTTTTTCCTTCTTCTCTCAAAATTACCTTCTTTCTAAAACATCATGTTAAATTACTAATTGTGCGCCTTAGTCTAATAATCTGGTTCAAAAATGTTAAAATTAACCATCATTTTCTCGGTACTACCTCACGTGATCTGCGACAGGATTTACCAGGTACTTCAACCTTACAGATTTTGTCATATTATAAATTTTGTTAATTTTTAAAATAATTTGTTAATTATCATGTATTCTTTAAAATATGTATTTCATGTTTTATTCAATATTCTATTTCCTTTTGAAACTAAATGATTATAAAAATTTTCTTTTCTTAAAACATCATTTACAAAATCTTGCAAAGGCACATTTTACGTTTTGAACATTTTTGTGAAATAAGTGCAAACTAGTGTTGAACATTAAATGATCAGAATATGAACATGTCAAATATAAAACAATTGAGGAAATTTCTTCTAAATCAGAAAATTTCGTTTTACAAGCTTTTGCAAAATCTTACAAGTCTTATACAAGCTTTCTTTTAAACAAAATTAAAATATATATAAATAGATTTATAATAATCTAAGAAGCTTTTAAGTACCATCTTAACGAATTTCTGTTATACAATCAATTTTCTTTAATTTTGGCAAATAATCAGATATTTCTTTAATGATGAACATTAATGCTAAAACATGTCTGATTTTGTACAGACACTAAAAGAACATGTTTTTTGCTCACAGCTAATATGCTGGTAGGACAAATAGGAGAAATTGGAGAAATAAAGAAATTCTTGTCTCACATTGCGCAAACCAACGAAACATCCTAACAAGTTTCGTCCTGTTGGCAAAACACGTTTTTTTTTGTATAACGTAACTTCACATTTTCAAGTGCATAAAAGTGATGTCTTTTTCTACAGCTGACTTTACAGAACTTTAACTAACTCATTTTGTATATGTGCCTAAATTTACTTTCGCAAATATGTGTTCCTTAAGACTATTTTCTAAATGTAGACCTGTGTAGTTAATTATAAAATATATATAAAAAACAATTATTGGGTGGAGCCTGCATGCAATTTTCGGTCCTAACAACCTCCAAGAGGTTAATTTCCAAATTAAAATAATTGACGTCAATTAACAAAATTTCAAAATTCTAAATTCCTTTTTTTGTTTGTTTAAAATATATAAATTTATTTGGCCAATATAGTTTTTAAGAAATTTTTTTAAACCAGTTATATTATGTATCTTTAGTTTAGTGATAAACATGTTAACTATAGATATGATTTTTGAACTTAAAATATCAAACTCTTTTATATTTTGTTAAATTCTGTAATTGTTTAAAAAGAAACTATCATCTTATAAACTAAAAAGGGGGGGGATAAGTTTTTTTCTTTTTTTTGAATCTTTTGATTAAATTTTTTTTTATTATTATACTTTTACATTAAGGGCGTATAATCTTTTTTTTGATTAATTATAATTCTGTGAATTATTAAGCTGTGCTCATTGTTTTTTTTGTTAAATTTTTGTAACTATAAATATACATATTAAAAGGGGGGATAAATTTTTAGAATCTGTTGATTAAATTTTTTTTTTCTAAATTATTATATGTTACAATTAAGGGCTTATAACTTTTACAATTTATGATATTGTTAATCATAAGTTTTTTTTTATTGATGATTTGTGTCAGGATGTCTTTTGTTGTAAATGACAAAGTCTGAAGCGCCGAAATTTCCTTCTGCTTTCAATAAACTTGAGCCTTGTTAATTACTAAATTTGTCTTTGTCTTTTTTTATTTTTTCTTTTCAAACATTGTTACCATTTTGGTTCCGCCTTTATTAAATTTAAGTCCCCTGGTAACAACGGTACCAAACTTTTGGAAATTATTTTAAACAATAAAGAAAAAAACGTCTAAAAAATGTGCCTAAAAATGCTTCATTTTCCAGCTGTCTCTTTTGTTTTTTTCAAAAAAATAAATAAAATACAACTCCAAAATAGGTTTATTTCAATACTAAATGTTGCAGAATATCTTATACTATTAGTTTGCAGTAGCCTATACTACAAAATGTTATAATTTTTTACTAAACCAGTTTAAAATGGTGTTCATTAAACATTTTTGATAACAAATATATCAAAAATTGTAGATTTAACAAAAATTTACAAGATAAAAAATTTCTAGCACTCTTAATACTGAACAAAATGATGTTCACTTTTATTTTTACTATATGTTGATGGATATTCGATGTAGGTAAAACAATTAATTCTTGGTAATTAATTTATACTAGAATACACTAGAGATTTCTTACGATGTATAAAATGAATATGGTGAGTTAAGTATTACTCTCAGTGCATAGTGATGTATAATGGTGAAAGTTTATTCTCTCTTTATTGTAATCTCGTATATCAAAAATTGTGAAAATCATTGGTTTTCAATATATTTGGTAAGTAAATGAACACTGGTTGGAAATAGTTAAGTGAACATTTTTGTAGACCACTACAAACTAATAGTATAAAACATTCCGAAAAATTTGGTAACCAATATTTCAATTCGTTCGGGAGTTATGTCTTGTTTTTGAAAAGGACAAACAGATGAAAAATAAGCATTTTTTGACATGTTTATAGGAACATTTTTATTTCTTTTGATATCTAGAATAATCTCACCAAGTTTGGTACCATACTTACTAAACATTTTGTATTTAATATTCAGGTTAAACTAATTTGAAATATCAAACTTTACCGTTTAAGTTTGATCATTCATTTTACATACTAAATAAATTATACATCTCCATAGCTTTGAAGGTTAGAAATACTCTAATCCAGTCATCTAATGACCCACTTCTAGTAACTTTGAGGTAAGCATACCTTAATGCATGCTCTGACTTCTGCCACACTAGCGCATGTTGAACCTGAACCCACAAAACTACAACTGTTCAACTCACATTTAAAGGCTCACATTATCATATGATTTCTTCTTAGATATAAATTCATTGGATTTATTCTAAAATAAAAACAAACAAAAATCTGATACAGATTATTGTTGTAAATACATGCGGAGCAATCCCATGTATATAAAGAAGTTTCTGTAAATTTTAAAAAATATATAAAATTAATAGTTTTTCTTATTCAAACTTGATGCCCTGAGCAAGAGTGAGTACAGAACTGTGGTTGATGGTTATCGTAGAGCGTCTCATATACTGCTTCCATGAGTCAGATCCAGATTCCCTGCCACCACCTGTGTGTTTTTCTCCACCAAAAGCACCTCCAATCTCTGCACCACTTGTTGGAATGTTTACATTGACAATACCACAATCAGATCCTTTAGGTCCAATCCACTACAATACAAAACAATCACTTCCATTTATATCATTTATCTGTATTAAATAGATAAATACATAAATAATGTAATTATGTTCTTATATTTTAAACACCAGCTTAAATATATTTTCAACAATAAACAACGGAAATGAGGGTTAACTCAAGGAACCATAAAATAAAGCAAAAGCTTAAAGTTTCAAATATTTATTAGTATAATTGAGCTACAATTGTTTCGCCTTGCGGCATCGACGGGCTACCGTCGAGTAGCCCGTCGATGCCGCAAGGCGAAACAATTGTAGCTCAATTATACTAATAAATATTTGAAACTTTAAGCTTTTGCTTTATTTTATCCTTGAATATGGAGTTTCAACAAGAAATATCTGCTATTACATTAAAGTTCAAGGAACCATGTTTGATTGCCAAAATAGGACCATAGCAGAAGTAAAACAGTTTAAATATCCTTGTAGTCTAGTATCAAAGATTGAAGGAACAGACAAAGATGTCTTGCAAAGGATCAGGAAGGCCAAAGGGGTATTTTCACAACTTGAGCCAATTTGTTGATCGCAGCAGTTAAAATGTATAACTAAACTTAGGATTTTCAAAACTAATCTAAAATCTGTGCTTTTATATGGCTGTCAATAAAGTAAATTTACAAAGTCTATTTCTAACAAGTTACAGATCTTTGTAAATAACAGTATCAGGAGAATTTATAATATTGATTGGGCACAGTGGATATCAATCTTAGATTATGGAGGAGATCAAATCAAAGTCCAATAATCAAGAAAAGTAAGTAAAGTGGATTGGCCCATATCCTGAGAAGTCCCAGTAAAAATATAAGCCAGCATGCCCTATAGTGGAACTTCAAGGAAGCAGAAAATTAGGAAGAATGGTAGTAATATGGAATAATTTGGTCGAGAGAGAAATTAAGGAGGAAGACAAAGACTGGAGGGAATAAAGCACATAGCCAGTAATCGAGTGAGGTGGAAGTTGTTTGTTGTGGCCCTAATGCCCCCCACAGGATTAAACAATATAAATCAACACACAATATTCAGCTCTAGAATTTAATTAATCAAGTTTAGTGAAAAATAGGAATTTATAAAATAAATTTATTTAAATTAAACCATGAACCCTCAAATAAATATTACATGCACTCTACAAGCATCATTCAATTTTCGTCTTTTGGTAGTGTTAAAAAGTTGTACAAAAATTTTAATTTTGTACTAAAAAAACCTGTGTATACAATTTTGTTAGTAAATATTTATTGGATATGAAAGTAATAAAGATTTGGTAAAGTGTACACAATTTCAGTCCTCTATTATCATTGTTACCTCTGCTCTATTTTAAAATTTCTACTCCCAACTTTGAGAGGTGTTACTTACTTCCTCAGATGGTACATTTTGTTCATGAGACACATTACTTTGTACCTCTTTATTTTGATTGAGAAATTAAAAGTTAATATTTTCTAATACTGGGAACCATCTCAATCTAAGTGTGAGTGGTACATCCATAAATTTGTGCTACTGGTCACACTTTACTCAAAATGGGTTTTTCGTTCACAAACCTTCAGGATATAAAGAGAGTTTGGATGAGAGAGAAATCATCTACCTCTGAACAAGTGGCTCCAAAGTAATCAAATCTAAGAACTCCACTTATGCCTTTGGTGCATTATATGTTCATGCAACGTCCAAGTTGTAAGTAAAATGCAAATTTAATGGAAAATATGGGGGGGAATTAATCCCCTGGCATAGGGTTTAAATTAAAATGTAACAAATGCTGTGTCTTGAAATATATTTGACCTACCATCATGATATTTCCACATAATAATAACTCAACAATGTCGGTTGTAATGAAGGCAAATTTAATTTTTGACCTCAGTCAAAAGTTTTGACTGACTAAAATTTCAATTTACCTAAGTGAATAGGAACTTACAAATAGCAATGGTTTCTTGAAAGTTTAAACCATTTCACAACCTTTATTACCATAACAACCAATTAAATAACTGAATCCTTAGAATAACCAAGGTTGGTTAACCAATAAGATCAACAAAAGACTACCATTATAATAACTCATATATTATTATTTCTGCTGTGTCACATAAAGGCCTATTGGTATATTCCCTCTTGTAGATGAAACTATCACAAACAATTTCTCACATAAACTTGCAAAACAAAAATTATTACAAAAAGTGATGTTTATTTTTCGACATCCAGTTCTTAATGTAATTATGACAGTCAAGGTTTTAATATATATTAACTAAGAAACTTTTCAGCTCCAGTCTGTTACTCCCTATTACCAATAAGAGTTCCTTATTACTTACCTTAAATAACGTAGAGAGATCTTGTGTAAATATACTGGATGATAAACCTTGTTTAACTTCATTATTCCATTTGATAGCTTCATCAACTGAATTTGCTTTCAATACATACACAATAGGTGCAAAGGTTTCTGTTTGTACAACTTCAGAATCATGTTGCAAGCTTGTAATAATGGTTGGTTCTACGTAGAAACCAGGCCCACTTATAGCCTGTATAACACAAATAAGAGCATTAATTCAAAATAATATTAATATCAATTATGATTTTAAACATATTATATTGTACACAAATTTATAACAATCTGCATGAACTTATTTTGTGTAAGGAGCCATTTCCTTTGACCGTACATCTATTGTAACCTCCCTCGTGAAAAATTTGTAACTTTTAACCATCAAATAAGCTCCAATCATTACTCCCCCCTCCCCAGTAAATGTTTAGAATTTTCTCTTAACACGTTAGCTGCCACCGGCCTGTTTTCGAATGTTCGGTGTAATGCCAACTTTTACTGTTAATTATTTTTTGATATTTTTACTTTAATTGTGTTTATAATACCCTAATACAACAAGATATACTTTAAACTGTTAAAATAAATTGTTTAAAAATTTGTTACCTATCGGGTCGGCCGCGATTTTTTTCACCGAATTTTGATTGACAAAAAAACTTGCCGACCCAATTGGTCGCACGTTCATACTGGCGTATATTTCGTTTTAGAGGTTGGGGTCAACTCTCAAAGTAAGAATAAGAATCTCTACTCCATTACTACCTTCAGGGAAAAGATTGTGTACGCACTACTAAGGTTGCAAAACGGACAAATCGAGCCAGTAAAACATGTTGGACATCACCACTTGTCTGAAACGGCGGTATTTTTAGCAGTGGCGGCGATAGCGGGCCCGCGAGATGGGGGGCCCGCGAGCCTTGACCGGGATTTTTCGGGAAATTATACCGGGATCTAGATCCGCGACGGGCCTTGCCACACGCCCCCCCCCCCTATCATAACAATATTTTTATGAGTATTGTCAAGAAATTACTAAAATAAGGTAAAATGTCTTCAGATAAGATTGTGCATCGTGCTTCCAAAACGGCAATAACCATTATATTTTAGAGAGCAGTATTTATTATTTAACGTCTTGATACGAAGTATGTGTATTGTTTACCGTTGGCTGATAAGTAATGCAGCTATCGCTATGTCGCGCATCGCGGTGACTCACCGGCGCCGGCCGGCGAAAAGATAAACTCCGGTCCCGAAGGGGAAGATTAAAATTTTAAAATAGCATCAGGTATCAAAAAGATCACTACATTTTGTGAAACGTGTCCTGGGAAACCATTTCTTTGCGAAGATTGTTTTAAGAACTTACATAAATAGGCAAGATCCTTGTGAACTCTGGTAGTTTTTCTGTAAGGTTGTATTTTTTCACATTTTGTGCTTTATTTTCTCCGATGCGACTTGAAATTTTCTATTATATTTAAGATGTGTAGTACTCATGTTTGTATACGCGCATTTTAATGACAAAACACCTGTTACTGCTTTTGTAGCAAATTTATGTAATGTTAACTGTCCATAAATAACTTCATTTCATTTGAAAGTATAATTTAGCATAGGCATATAACGTGTTGCCAAATTAAAAAAATATTCTGACAAATACGGTTTTATATTTATTACATTTTTAACAAAAAACATTACAAATAGATTCAAGTTTTATTCATATTTCAGCACTAAAAATAATGTAAAACTTTAAAATAATGTGCCGACCCGATCGGTCGGCAAAATATCGTTTATTAGCAGATGATATATAACTGAAATAAAAATAATGTGTTGACGAAATTAACAGTCAATAACATTTTTAGTATTGTGTTCTCAAATTATAACTATTTAAAAAGTTCCCAAAGACTACTGATAAACGTCATGGATCGATTTACTTAAGCCCTATAAAATCCCGCAGCCGACGTTTCTAACAAGACGAGCTGTGCCGACCCGATCGGGTCGGCGTGGCAGCTAACGTGTTAAAATCATTCATATATACAATGTATTAATTTTATATGTAGAAAATAAGAACCAGTATACTAATTTCAATAATATCCAAGTACACTAGAACTCTACTAATTCAAACCAATTGAACTTGAGATCTGTTCAGATTATCTGAATCATTTTACTGAGATTTATGTATTGTTTTGAAAGCTAGACTACTAGTTATTGAATGAATGAATCCTCCAACTCATACCGTGTATATGAAGACTATTCAGAAATTAACTGCGATTACCTGGTTGCCATAGCATCACACATTGTTTGTTGTAGCAAGCAGTAACTAATAATCTAAATAGACACTAATTTACAATTCATTTGATTTTTTTTTTTTTTGTGCTAGTAGTCAACGAATTAAAATGAAAACTTCTATTACAACTACCTACAGTTGTGTGGTTCGTTATAATAATGTTATGATTTACAGTGATGTAAGAGAAATTCAGGGATGGGTGTTCAAATATGTATCATGAATAAGGAAAAGGACGTTATTGAATTGTGACTGATAAATTGGTTCAAAAGGTTGAACAAACTGTAAGTAAAAAGTGCCGCTCGCCATTTCTTCAGAGGATTTCCCGCAGATTTCTAGAACCACTCTATATAGAATTGTTACTGCCAATTTAGATTTTGTACTCTGCAAAGTGGGTGCCTAAGCAGTTGACTAGTCATTTACAAGAACAAAGAATGATGCAGTTTTTACTTTTCTTGATCTCTACGATGAAAGTGAGGACGACTACAAAGATGGAATTGTGATTGGAGACGAGATGTGGTTTAGGTTTGTAAATGTCTCAAGGAACAATCCACACATTAGAAATATCCTCAGTATCTAAACAAACTAAGAAAATTCAAAACACACTGTATAACTGTAAAATAATGGCTACAGTGTTTTGGGACCATAAAGCAATTTTTCTGACAATTATGGAACCCGGCACAACAATAACACCAGATGTTTGTTGTGAAAGCATGTAAAAGCTTTGGAAATTGATTATAAACCAGCGACTGGGATTGCTCACACAGAGAATTGTTCTTTTGCATGACAATGCTCACCCCCACATTATAGCCTGTGTGCATGCTTAACTTGAACATTTCAAATTGGGAAATTTCTTACCACCCATCATACAGCTTTGACTTGGCGCCAAGGGATTTCCACCTCTTTACGAAGATAAAAGCCCAGCTTGTTACTCAACGTTTTAAAACAAATGAAGATCTGATGTGTGGAGTTAATTTCTGGCTGAGTTCTTCAGGGGCAGAGTTCTTTGGCGAAGAAATACAAAAACTGTTGTCACAGTACAACAAATGTTTAATTTAGGAGATAACTATGACCAAAATTAATGTAGATAGGTATGTAACTTTTGTATCTAATAACATTTTTTTACTTCAAGTTTCATTTATTGGCCAAATGGAATATAATTCCTGAACAGCCCTTATAACTTATTTCCAAATGAGATTTAATAAAGGGATTAAGAATTGTGATTGAATTTAAAAAATGTGCATTTGATGTTTGTATAACACCAAAACACTGGTATCTGAGAACAGGAGGAAATTTGTTATTCGTAGTATAGCCTCCTTGACCTAGATTCTTCTACCGCTCAGTAGCTTCCCCCATCTATACCTCCCCACAAAAACCCTCTTTTTATTTAGTTTGGGTGTAGCATTCGACACCAAGAGATCATTTTGTGAAATCCTCCTGGTCCTTATGATCGGATGGTTCTGTGTAAGTGATTTTAATGCAGGTCTCTCATATCAGATCTTTCTGTTTATGAAGTGTAATTGTATTTTGAAATGCTATTTATATCTTAAAAGTTTTTTGTTTACATACTGTACTTAGATTTCTTAATTATATGTATATTGTTTTAAGTTTTTCTGTTTACTTAGTGTACTTGTATTTTTTAAATTGTGTATATTATAAAAAAGTTATAATTGTGTAAAAATACTGTTTAGTAATTTGAACAAAAACTATGTAGATCATTTAAATATGATACTACAAGATGCAAAAATATTAGAAAATGACTGTAAAATTAGTGATTATATGGACGATTTAGATGCTGACCCAGTAAAACTCGACATCAAAGAAAGTTCTCAACAAAGCAGTAGCCATTAAAACATTTTTAACAATGTTATTGAACATTAAAAACAATTTTACTGCTTATAAAAAAATGTAACAACAGACAAAATGCTAATTCCATTTAGAGGTAGGTTAGGTTTTCAGATGTATGTCCCAAAGAAACAGCACAAACATGGCACTAAAGCTGTGTGCCTTGCAAAATCCAAAAACTCTTTTCTGTATAATGCAATGATTTAGATTCAACTTTGCATCATAGCACTGAAATTGACAAACAAAAGCAAAAACCGGAAATTATTTGCTTTTACAACATTACAAAATGTGGTGTTGATTTACTAGATGTAAAATTATAATATATGCTTTGAACAGGAGGACCCTTTGGTCCTGGGCAGTCTATTACAGACTTACCAGTATTGCTAGTGTCAATGCATACATTTTGTACATCTGTTACTTGAACACAAAACTTAAGTCCAGATTTCATTTCACAAAAGAACTTGCCAAAGCAATCATTGAACCCCACCTGAGAAGGAGATTGGAATTACTAGACCTTTGACGAGATATAAGGGATGAGATGAAGAAAATGCTTGGAGAAGAACAGCAAGAGTTTTTAATGGAGATTTCCGTGATAAAATGTCAAAAAGAAAAATCTGTGGAAAATTCCTCTCAATTCAAGAAAGGAAGTCATAGTGTAAATGTAGAAAATGTCAAGTCCCATTCTGTTCAAAATGTAGTAAAAAAATATGTAATGAATGTGCAAATGGAGTCTGCATGTAACATAGAAGAAGGGATAAAAAATAGGAAAAGTTCATTAAATTCAACTATGCTTTTTGAGTTTACATTACTGCATATACTTTGGATAAATAGACATACATCACTCCCAAAACCACTTCTTTGAACTTGTGATCTCAAAATGGGTTTCCAAAAGATTAATCGGTTTTTTGACCCATCATATATGTTTCTATTTTTATTTTTTTTCTACGAGGGTAGGTGAAAACAAGCACTAGGACTCCCGTAAGACCCAGTAGTGTGGGGGTCGACCCACTAAAAACACCTCCCTAATGTTGCAACTGAGCTTTTCATGCCCATCTATCAACTTTACTTTCATAAATAACGTCTTGGGTGTAGGGGTATAGCCCAGTGGCTAATCCCAAAAACTAGTCATTCACTTTTCCTCACATCGACCATGATGTCATCCGCACTAAACTTGCGATAATAAGTCATGCGGTTTTACTCTCTTTAGTCTTCTTAACATAGTTGGTATTTCCTCCAACATGCTAATAATTGCCGGGTTTTCGTGGCATTGAATTCGTTTGGCATGACTATGAGCATAAGTTCTTTTATTTGAGGTGTAAATGCTATACCATCCACAAATTTGTTCCGTACTTGAGGAGTGCTCTCCCATGCTGCTCTCTGTATGTGGGTATTGATTAGTTCAACTACCTCTTCCAACTGATATTCATCTTTTACTGGCACATTAAGATCTATGTATTCCTCAAGAAGCCCACTAAATAACGTCCAATTTGTTTTCCTATTATATAATCTAGGGGAAGGCTCCTTTCTTACAAGCTGTTTACTGATTGTCATAATAACAGGTGAATGATCAGACGAGAGATCGTCTTTACTCTCTACTATGATGTAATTTCTTGAAATTCCTTTGGCCACATAGAAATCGATGAGGTCTGGTAGTTTTGTTTTGTCTGGTACTCAATGTTGGAGTACCACTTGAGAGAAAATCACAATGAAATTTTCTTCCTGCCCTGAATAGTTCCCTACCTTTGGTATTAGTCAACCTTGAACCCCAGATCATATTCTTAGCATTATAATCACCGCCAATGATAAAGCTTCCTCCTAAAGATCTGAATAGGTTGACGTATTCATCTGTATTTAACTTTTGCTTGGATGGACAATATATTGCCGATATTTTGAAGGTCCCCTTGCTCAACACTTATACACAAATGGTTGTCACTTGCATTATGTTCCTCTCTATTCTTGAGTCAACAAACTGTTCGATAGTGTTTTTCACAAGTACAGCCAAGCCACCCCTAGCTCTGCCCGACGAATGAGCAGACTGGTAGCAGCTATACCCACGCATATTAATACTCGAGCTATTAAATAGGTGACTCTCCGAGATTAGACATATATCTATATTTTCCATATTTACATAGATTTCTAGCTCCCTCAGGTGGTTCACAAGTCCATTTGCATTCCATGTTGCAATCCTGAAAGTGTCAATCTTTTTTGGTAACCGTACTACACTTGGTAAGTTATCTATACCGGATTTCATAGCTGCCAGTCTTTGAAAGATTTGCTTATTAATTAAGATCAAAAGTGAGCATAAATAAGGGAAGTCCTATTCTACATACAGTTTGGTTTGCATCTCCTTCTATTTTTCTATCTACTTTCAGTATTTTTACTGCATCAGTAATTTTCAAACCCTTCTCCCGCAAGTCTGCTAAGATGTCCTCTTTTACACAGGTTGAGTGCAATCCCCTAGCCATTAACTTCAAAGGTCGGCAGTTTTTGTTTTCATAGTTATACCATTGAACTTTCTCGTTAGACAGTTTATTTACCATAGTTCTGTAGGAGTCCGAATCCAGCATCAGTAACCTCCAGCATCCATGCATTGTTGCCTAATTCCACAACTTTGTTTTTTTCTACTTGCGACTGATGACATCAGATGTTGAATGTCTGCAAAGGTAGGCACACCTACAACAGTAATTGGTGAAGGAGGTACTACCTTTATCCTTTCTCCCAGTTCTTTATTTGTTACATGATCTTGCACCATGTCCTTTTATTACTTGTGGACTGATTTACTATAAGAGCGGTCCCTGTTAAAGCCTCCAGAGAGAATTCTGCTTTCCGTTTTTTACCTATTCTTTTGTTTTGTTTTGAAATCCAGTCTGTTTCTTGTTCGAGTTCTTCTTCATCAGTTTCACAGGCAGTTATAGCCCCACTAGTGCTCTTCGCCCCCACCTTTCTTTCAGTGGACTGCTGCCTTTTACCAAGAGCTGTTTTCAACTCCACATTCGCTTGGATTAATCTCAAAACCTGTGTTTGGAGCTGAAGCAACATTCCCTCCATTTCATTGAGCTTTTTTAGCAGGTCTGCGTTTTCTTTTAAATTGATTTCTGTACCATCTTTTACAACTACTTTGTTCCTTTTTTTCTATCTTTTTTTCAGTACCAGGCACTCTTGGTGGTGTACTTTCCAGTGCTGTTCCTTTCTTGAATGGGTTTTGATTTAACAATAGTTGGTCCTCCCCAGAATCCATAGGACCGACATCCATGTTGGATGGTGGATTTTCCAGAGTATCTGGTCTGCCACCTGGGGTAATACTTCCGTGTGTTTTATCCATCGCATAGTCAAATTGATGAGAAGGCAGAATAGAGCTCCGAAAGAAGAAACAAGAGTAGATTAGAGACCCCTAGCTTTCGGAAACCTAACAGCGTCGGAGTTGGAAGAAAGGCCTAGTACCCAATATGAAAGAAGAAAGAGAAGGGATCTCACTCAAGACAAGTTGAAGTGAAATGAGATCCAGCTCGGGAACCCCGGTTTCACCAAACCCGAACTCACAAGGAGTGAGCCCCTGAGGTCATATATGCATCTATGAGAAATTAAAACTGATCTGAAAAGGAGGTTTTTAATGACAGATCTACCCAGAAGAATTACGTTAAATTGTAGGTGAGAGGTTAGTGACAAACTGATGCCAAAACTAGTATAAAGTAATTTAATAGTTCTTGTAGTCGAAACTTGATGCAACACTGGCTGATTCACACAATTTACACTCAAAAGGTCTTTTACCAAAAATGTGCTTCCTGAGAACCCTAGATCCTGTTCTGATACCGTGAAAATTTTAAATTGTTTAAAAAGGCAAATTATGCTCCAAAATATTGATTTCTAATTTTCTCTTATAGATTCTGCAAGCACAGATGAGACAAAACAGCGATAATTTAAGTGAGTAAACAGTATATGTTTAGATTATAGTTCCATAATCTTTCAATAAAATAATTCCATCCACAACTTACCTTGCCTCCAAATTCAATTTTCCCACCCGACTCGACAGCTTTCTTAATAGTATTATTAAATCTCTCAACAGAATCAGCAGAATGTAGTGGCCCATACAATGTAGATTCATTCAAAGGGTCTCCTTGACGTGTCAGAACCTGCTTGTATGCTTTTTTAAGTTTTCCCAACACTTCATCATAAATCTAAAATTGAACAAAAAAATATTTATGCACTGATAAATAAAATTAAAAATCAAAAGAATGAATGACTACACAATAAAAGATGTGTAGGTCATTATTGATAAATCATTAGAAATATACAATGTTACAAAAAGTTTTAATCACAGAATGTAATTTCATGGAAGTTTGATTAGTTATTATAAATATTGATTTTATAATAGTTTCCTAAAAATATGCTTCAGTTAGGATTTGTGTACCTGTAAATGCTCAAGTAATCTGTTTTACAGAATTTTATCAATTTTATTTTTACTATATGTTGATGGATATTCGATGTAGGTAAAACAATTAATTCTTGGTAATTAATTTATACTAGAATACACTAGAGATTTCTTACGATGTATAAAATAAATATGGTGAATATTATGAATTTTATCAAGCTCAGCAGAACTGATCAAACTTTTCCAAATAAATATTTATCTCCTATTTCAAATAATTTTCCTAAAAATACTCATACCTTAATACATTCAAATTGATTGTATTTTAGCTCTGCTCATTCATAATCTGTACTCCAAATTAAATTTGGAATCGAGGGGTGCTATTAAAAGTTCAAAATTTTTAAAAAAATCCATTATTATCTATTTTTTATAAAAATTTCAACATTTAACAATACCAATGATATGCACATCAAAAGATGCAGAATTGAATAGAGAGTAAACCCTAAAAAATCACTTTGAAATCTCAAAGGGTTTATGAGAAATTGCAGTTTATATCTGCAAGATTTTAACATTTCAAGTTTCGCCACTTGCAATCCCTTTTTAAAACGCCTGTAGCTATTCTTTAATTTATACTATTCGTCTTGAATATTGAACTCGGATATTGATATGAACTTTTACATGAAGAAAGATGAGAGTTCAAATTTTCCTGTGGTTTTTCCAAATCGAAAATATCTCCTATGTTTCTGAGTAATGAATTCAAGAAAATAGTCAATTTTCAAACTCAAACTTAAAATCATAAGTTGCAAACCCTCCTTGCTAATTTTTCTGGCCAAAAAGTGAGTTTTTGATTTTTGAATGTTTCTATAGCTTAATAGAAGCAGAATTGAATTTAGAGTCGAGGGGTGCTATGAAAGTTCAAAATTTTAAATATTTTTCCATTTTTATAAAAAATTTAATAGTACCAATGATAATTTTTTAATTAACTAGTCAAGTTTCAAACTTTCCATAAAAAAAAAAAAAAAAAATTCAAACAAGCAGTAAAAAAATGGATAAAAATGGGAAAATATTTGAAATTTTAATAGCACCCCTCGACTCCAAATTTAATTCTGCTTCTATTAAGCTATAGAAACATTAAAAAATCAAAAACCTTTAGAAAAGGCATATAGCTCTCTAACCATTCAGCATAATGATATGAACTTTTACATGAAAAAAGAAGAAAGTTAAAATTTTATTTTCCTTGTAAAATAAATATATCAAAAGTTATAGATATTACTACTTTATTTCCCTCCATTTAATAACATTAAATTGGTAGTAAACTAGAAAAATGTAGTGTCTAACTTACCTTTGTATGTAATATAAGTCGCCGAGTTGTAGTACAACGTTGTCCAGCTGAACCAACGCATGCAAACACAACTGACTGAGCAACCATATCCAAGTTGGCATCATCGGCAACAATTATTGCATTATTCCCTCCAAGCTCAAGTAAGGCACGTCCAAACCTTTCCTGAACTTTTACACCAACCTGCAAGAACAAATGAATACATATCAGGAAATTATAATGATCATAGTTGTTTATATTAATATTTATTTAATGATAAAATAAAGCAAAAGCTTAAAGTTTCAAATATTTATTAGTATAATGAGCTACAATTATACATTAAAGTTATTTATTTAATCTTAATGTTAAATTTAAAGTTCCTCTTATTTGTTGTAGACTAGTTTAACAAGTTGGCTGCCATGAGGCCCTGTGCAGGATCTCCAATTATATTGTAAATTTTGCTATGAGGCCCCATTTGGGGTTTTAGACTGACTTCACTGTTTTGCCATGAGCCACCAATATGGGTCTCGATATAATGATGTTTTGATGCAATAATGATAGTCTTGGCCCTAGACAGTCAAGTAGTGTGGTTAGTCGTAGCAAATTTATATTCTCTTAGTACTTTTTTAATTGTTATTTATGAGATCCCGTTTGGGGTCTCGAGGTCTGAGCAGGTACAATTACATTTCCATGATTTTGTGTTTATTATGTGTATTATGTACAATAGGTAGAAATAAAAAGAATAATAATAATTGTACAAGTCACAAAGTATAATTTCCACAAAATATAATTTAGGTGGCACTGGCTGACTTCCACTACAGATCAGCTGTTCACTACTCAGTTGAGCAACTACTGTACACTGTTCTATATTTTTGAGGTTATAACTGTTAGAGTTGTATTAGCTTATACAAAGGTTTGCTTATTGTGACTATTATGGAATTTGCTGATAAGTTTGAGAGTGAAAGTGAAGGTCTTGATGGTGAATATGATAGTGATAATGATCCTGAATATGTGATTAGTGATTATGAATCCAGTTCTGGTAGTGAATCTCAAGAAAGATGTAGGCCTAAGAATAATATTCATACACCTATAAATGTCTACAGGCCTAGGCTTGATAGTGATTCCGACAGTGTGGATTCTATTAGGGTTAGAGATGTACCTGGAACTATGGTTTGGGGATCAGTAGGATTAAAATCACATTTGAATGAAATTTTGTATAACCCTAACAATGAAGAAACAGGACTTAATTGAAAAAACAGGACTTAATTGAAACAGGATGTGATTGAAAAATGCAAGAATGTTCTCCTTATGATAGTTTCCCTTATTTGTGAACGATCAAGTAATATCGCGACTTGTGAAAGAAACTAATCAATATGCTTTACAAAAAATACAAAATGAAAGTGCCTCGTGAAATGCTATAATAAATAAATGGTTTGACACCAATGACATTGAAATGCACAGCTTCATCGGAATTCTTCTATGGATGGACCATCTATAGCTCATTATTGAAGCAAAGGTGATATTTATAAATCAGACATACCCAACGTTATGCCTCGAAACTGCTTTGAGATATTGCTAAGCATGTTTCACTGTGCCGATAACAACGCTGCTAAACAAGGAGACAGGCTATATAAAATTCAGCCTCTTATTGACGATGTTGTGATGAATTTTAGAAATGTTTTGATTCCTGAAGAAAAATT
This sequence comes from Aphrophora alni, assembly GCA_963513935.1. Taxonomy (NCBI): domain Eukaryota; kingdom Metazoa; phylum Arthropoda; class Insecta; order Hemiptera; family Aphrophoridae; genus Aphrophora; species Aphrophora alni. Next base: position 90,856,656 of record OY740772.1, read on the forward strand.
ATGTATCGATGAAAGTGTCATACCTTTCTTAGGTCGCCTTATATTTAGGCAATACGTAAAAAATAAGCGTCATCGATACGGGGTCAAAGTTTTCAAATAGTCACATAGGATATATATACTAGTTTTAAACAGTCTCAATTTTGGAATTTTAAGATTTTAATTTTTTTGAAAGAAACACACTTATGATGTTCATGCCACTGGAGTCAAAAAGAGGGTCAAACATGACTTTGACATTATTGCAGACCTGGCTTGGTTTTGCATGCTTCAATTGTGATGACTGAAACTCCAAACATGATCTTCACCATGTCCTGTGTAATCACCAAAATTAGCCTAAGTTGTTATTGTTCAATTGTTAGCAATTTTGGTGCAAACTTTGCTGAGACCCTCCTGAGGGCCAAGACCTCAGTCAAAATGGAATGAGCAGATCCAATACTAATGCTCACCTCGCCTGTAAGTTCTCTGATCATGATTCAACGATTCTGCAACATCAGGTTCCTTACAAGATCAATAACAGCCTGATTTCTGGATGTTGAGAGCCTCACAGAATGTGCTAATCTACACCGATTTTTGAAGCGCTTGTACCACTCCTTTATCTCAATGGTGCCCATTGCTTCATTCCCAAACACTTATTGGATCTTACATCTGATTGTTTCTACTTGCGAATTGCTAAGCTTTAAACAGCATTTAATCCAGCAACGCTGTTCAACTTTTTCTGTCATTTTGTCAAAAAGAAAAATCTGACGGTACTTACTTACACTTGCTCAGTCCTGAATGGCCTACCAGTTACTGATTAGTTTTGCAGACAAAACAAACAAAAAATGGAGCATGCACACTAAACATCCCTATAAATGTACACCGAGCCCCACCCTGATAGCTTCCTTTGGCTTTCCAATAAAAATTAAGATTGGATACTTTTTAAACAGGGGGTATATATTGATTTTGTTATAATTTGTCTTTTTTATGATTTATTACATTCTTATTTTCTATAAAAAATACTTCAATTGAGCATAGAGTCAACCACAGGTTTTGAGACAATGTATCATAAAAAATTAAACATTGACATTATTCCGCTTTTAAAGTTATTTGTTAATGATGGATTATTCATATTATTAATATGGTTCAGTTGGACAATAGTCCATTTTTTCCATTCTTCTATGTTCTAGTTTCACACTTGATAACAAAAGTTAATTTTTACTCTCAAAACATCGTGTATTAATTTTCTACACAAAAATGATGCCGAACATCTGATTAAATCATATTAATAAAACATACACAATGTTTCGTAAAATTCTACAACTTACATCTTTTCTATTAGGCCTATGGTTTCGCCACTCATGTCATAAATATGAGTAAAATTGTTTTGCTCATAAAACATAATATTTTATATTATTTTACTCATTGTTTGTTTTTTAATATTTTTCATTAGCCTAAGTTAAGCTGCTTTATAAAAAATAATGCTATAACTGACAAAAATATGGTCAACCAGACTCAATAGATTGTAGAATTTTACAAAATTGTGTTTGTATTTCATTTATCATAGAGTTCTACCAAGTACATTTAAGCGTTAGTATAAATCGTACATCATACAAAAATTTGTAAAGTGTCTAAAGTACTTCACAGTTTTTTTATGTACTGTTTCTGTTAAAATTGTTATACCTTTTTCCCGACCGCAGTGCTCCCAGTAAATGATAACAATGGAAGTCTAGTATCTGCAGCCATAGCATCCCCAATATCACTTCCTCCACTACACAACGAACAAATACCCCCGGGCAAATTGTTTTTTTCCAGGACACTAGCAATAATCTTTGTAGTAGCTATGGATGATAAAGGTGTAGAAGGAGCTCCTTTCCATAGTATTGTATCACCACACACCTGAATGTAAATTAAGTTAGTGGGTAAATTTTAAAATATTAATTACTTTTTGTTTAACATTCCAATGACCTTTCATTAAATCTTAAATTAAAAAATAAAATTATAATACAGAATTATAAAATAAACAAAAAAATAAAATAGTTTATTTAGTTTTTTAAATAAAAAATCTATTCATAATTAAAGAATAATGAAGTGTATGAAAATATTATTAATGAATAGTTGATTAAAATTAAGCTTCTTAATAATAGCAGTCATTATTAATTTGGGGTTTTCCGTTAATTCCAGAATCATATATCTTCTTACTTGGAATTCTTCTCAAGGATGGGTTTGGGTTATTAATAATAATTCACATTCACTAATAGGCTACATACAATTTGAATGTTATAGGTAGAGCCAATTTTAAGAAATACATAAAATTTTAAAAGCCACATGTCAGATTGTTTGGAATTTTACATTGTTTCTTTCTATGTTTAAAAATATTATTTGGTCTCACATTTTTGAAGAGATAACAATTAATATGATTTGTTTATGTCCTTAGAGACTACACATAAACAAAATTGATCACAATAATTAGGATCCATTTTTGAGAGAATCCTAGTTTATGTTTTATTAAAATATAATAATATATCAAAATAAAAATTTCATTAAAGTTAAAGAGAGGGGCTATAGCAACTTATTTCCTAAAAGAAGTGAAAAAATTAGTACTACAGAAAATTACATTTATCTTTTTTTTTCTCTTTTTTTTCGCTTAAAAATGTATTTTTGAAGAGATATAGTTACGAATATTATTTATTTATTATTATTATTATTTTTTTTTTTTTGTGTGGATGGATAGGACATGTGAACAAGTTAGTGCAATTGTTTCATACTGTTTATTTCACTATTTAAATTTGCAAGGGATAACAAAACAATACAAGCCACCACAAGTGAAGTCATTGTGGGAGGATCTAGCTGACCTTGAAGAAACCAATACGGACTGTCCAGGTTTACTGCATTTAACTTTGCATCACGGTTCCAAAGACCATAATTTAATGAACAATTTTTTTTAATGACATCAGTAGTTGGTTTCTTGCTCGGGAATTAGCCTCGTGGTGGGAGCTGTATAAATTGACAACCACATGCTACTATTCCTCTCCTATTGGCCCTCCTATTATCTAACAGATTTCATCCGTGGCACATAGTACAATTACTGGGTGTTTTACTATAGAGATTGACAATTTATTGTGGTGTCAGGTAAGGTGTCATCAACATAGAGTTCACTATAACTTATCATACCACAATAAATATAAAACAATAGAGTACCTAAAACATTATGATCAAAAATCTTACCATAGCAAGAGCACTGTTCCAGCCATAAACAGCAACAGGGAAGTTAAATGCACTTATAACACCAATGATTCCCAGAGGATTCCACTGTTCCAACAAGATATGACCTGGACGTTCTGATGGGATAATCGAGCCACTGAACATACGAGAAAGCCCCACTGCATAATCACAAATATCTACATATTCTTGTACTTCTCCAACTCCTTCAGCATACATTTTCCCTAGACAGTATTAACAATAATTTATTGAGATGAGAAAACATAATCAGACATATTAAATCATTAAGGTTTGTATTAATGAATGTGTGCAAAGACACAGAGACTCAAAATCAGTTATGTATGCTCAGATGAAAGGACGTAAAAGAGGCAGGCCCTAAAAGAAACATATCGAAGGCATGAAGGGACCAAATCAACCATGCCTTCGATATGGAGGCATGAAGGGCAGAAATTTGAGAGAACCAGCCTCGGATAGAATATGGAACAGAATAGAATACTCAGGGAGATCAAGGTCCCCCCCCTGACTGTAGTACCAGAGGAATAAAAAGTTTTACCAACCACACACAAAAGGACATGGACATGAACACAAATATACAGAGTAGCCCCAAAGTCCTACATCATAGGAATAAAAACTTATTTGTAATACACAAACATAATACAATAACATAATATATGTCAATACAAACAGCTGTTAAATAATACAAACTAAACAACTGAAAAAAAAGGTTATTTTGCTCTGTGGCAGAAAATGGTATTTCAAAAGAGACATTGCACTAGAATTCAATCACAGTCATCCTGAATAAATAGCCAATATTAGAAACGATTGTGAGCCGACTATTGAGAAATTTAAAACCACAGGAAGTGTGGCTGATTCACCCGATATAGATGGCCAAAAACATTAGCTGAGGTAGAGGTAATAGTATGGGTGAGTCCAAAGAAATGAACTCGCTAAACAAACTTGAAACTTATTATTCCTTAGATCTTGAAGAAGCACTACTTTCACCCCTAAAAATTGCAATTGTTGCACCATATAACAGAAGGTGATATGGACCATTGTGTTGAAATGTCCAATTGGTAAGTGTAGAAGAGTTGGTAGATAACACAGAGTTTTTATTCACAGTTATGTCCTCCGATGAAGCTAACTTTTATATTAACAGTGAGGTAAACCGATAAAATTTGCGCTACTGGTCTAACCACAATTTACATTGGATATCCCAAAACAAAGAACAATGAGCTGATAGTATATGACTTCTGGAAAGACTGAGTCATTGGCCCTAAGTTGTTTGAAGGAACTGCAAACACTGAAAACATAAACATTGAACCTGGAAATGTTGGATGCTTCATTGTTGCTCGATTTGGACAACATTGGTTCACAACCACCATGTTTATGCAGGATGGTGCACTTCTTCCTTACAGTAATCAAGTACATCTCACTGGCTAGATGAAAACTTTCCATAGTGCAGAAGGGCCTATCCGATCCGTGGATTTAAATCTTATATATTTTGGTGTATTGAGTTACCTTAGATCAAAAGTTTACACTGTGATGACCAGGGATGGAAATAATCTGTGTGAGCAAATTGCTACTCAGTATTGTACCACAACACCAAACGTAGTAACTAACAGTCTTTGGAACATGAGTGACTGCCTACAGTTATATTTTGATATTGGAGGCAATCACATTGAAAACATGCTGTAATATAAGTATTATTATAAATTGGTTAGATTTTGTATGGACAAAAGACAGGCTAACCTTGGAAAATGGTCCTTGGTATTAACTAATAGAACACAAATGAGAAAACACACACACACCCACAAACACTATAGTTTTGAAATATTTCATAAACACTGTTCACATTCTCAATCAGTAGAGTTAAGAAGAAGACTGAATTGTTTTGATCTAGGATGGATCTGTGCTGAGTGTTGAACCACAGATTATTATTTATTATATTATTATATTACTGTATTTTATTTATTTATTTTTGTAAAGCCTGTTGGGAAAGGGAAAAGGATAAAGGATGATTCATCTAAGAAGAAATTCCTTGATCCTTTCACTATAAAAGTCTGCTCCCATCAATTTAACTAATGTAAAACTGATTTTTCATTATTTGCCATTCATATTCTCCAAAAAAATTCTTCAACTCTGAAAAAATTAGGAAATCTGAAGACAAAACAAGATTACAACGATGAGGGAATAATGATGCAGATATTAAGTTCTGCAGTCTGTGGCCGCGTAATCTGAGCATTGTTATGAAGCAGACGACACCAATTATAAGTAGGCCACGCTAGTACTTTTGTACTGTCTATCTAAGAATTTTAGTGTTCTATACATATTTGCACTTATTTTCATTCTATGAGGCAGGAATTCAACCAAAAGGATGGCTTTCAATCCCACAAAACTGTAACCATGATTGGTCGAAGTTCACGTAGTGTTTGAGATTTGGTATAGTAAAACTTTTATATTGGTGTTTTATCTAATTTATAATGACAGATACAAGTTTTATTCACGGTCAAGAATGACAAAGGAGCATCCATATGCTTTTCCTTGTGTTCCTCTATAAACATTTTTAGAACCCACTGGCACATCCAGAACTGGAAGTGTTTCTAGTCATACTGAAGCTTAACAAAACCAATGTTATAAATTACAAATCATGAAAACTTAGGGATAGCCTCATACAATTAATTATTAGTGAAGGGCGTGTTTTAACGAAAATGGTTATCAACTTTATTTGATAAGTCCTTATGGCTATCTGGATTGTGACAAACCTGATCATTAATATGAAATATGTGACTAATTTACTTAGCCAGTAAATGAAGTATAGGTCGGTTAGGTCTGTCATCTTTTTTGTTGTCATCTGTATGTAAGCATGAAAACTATCACAAAAATTAGGATAGTAACATGCAATTTTGTAAAGGGGACTACAGTTAGTAAAATTGAATTTAAAATGTCAAAATGGCAGTGATTTTAAACATATATCTGGTACATACCTAATGTGTTTTTCAACTTAACACACTAAATTAGTTACAAATATTCATTTATTAATTCTGCATGTAATGATACCAACTCCACTTCTCTACAATGACAAATAGTGAAGTTATTATCGAAAATATAATTTCAATCCATGACCTCCGAAGAAAATGTAATCTATTAGTCCAGAGTCACTGACACAAACATCGCAAGTGAGAGTTCCTTCACATATGTACATGTTAAAAGCCTACCAAATCACGAGAGATTGTCATGAGTAAAGCGAGTGGAATATTTTTACACATATATGACATCAAGAAAATAGTGATATGCACAATTACGAGCTTTAGAAAACCTGTGTAATTACAGTTTTACACAAACTTACCCTACTGGATACCACTACAATTTAATATTTCTTACAAGGCCCAAGCAACTGGCTTTTAAGCATTACATTTATAGGATCTGCTTGTACTACATTGTATGATAGGATTGGGTAAGTACCATGATGGTGCATTAACTTATTTTTAAACTTACAATCCAAAGCTCATTCTGTTAGAGTATATTGTTTAAGACTTTGAATGGAGTATTATTGAATGTGCTATGAAAACACTGTATTGACTGTTTTAAAGATCCCCGTTTGACTTTAACCTTGATTATTTTGTAATCATATCATCCACTGAACTCTGAACTAGCCATTTTATGCAAGCACACCTGATATACTGGTTTATAAAAAAAAAAATCATGTGTATTTGAATTTATCTATTTTTAAACTTTTCAAAAGAACAAAAAGTAAAACAACTAGTAGTTAGTTGGCTTGATGCTACGTAGTACATAACCTCCTGTCACTGGGTTCAAATGTATCTTTTGTGGCTACCTAACTAAGTTTAAACCCATTAAAGATTTAAGCCTCTTATGAAGTCTAAAATGGTTTTTGGGTACATGACTGTTAACTCTGCAATGATGGGGTATGTAATGCCAAGGTAAAGTCGCCTTTTATAGAGAAGAATTTGCATTCACACAACCAGTGTTGTTTTTCTATGTATTAGACAAAAGTAGCATAAAAACGAATAGTATAAATTAAAAGATTTTTTTTAAAATTTTATTTTATTTTATTATTTTTAATTTAATTTAATTTATTTTTTTTAAATTTTATTTTATTATTTTTATTTTTTTAATTCCTTTGTTTTTTATTTTTTTAAATTTACAGTAACAATATTTACAGAAATATAATTACAATTTATAAAGTTGATACAGTTTATAAATAATTAAACTTCATTTACAGATAATTTTTGAATTGTAAACATAAAATGAATGGATATGTCTCATTTTTATTGCATCACAACTAGTACATTTAATTAAAACACTTTTGTAAATTTGTATATACAAGAAATTCACTCAAAAAAATAATTTGGGTATAAATTTTGGCTAATAAATAAAAATCGGGGTGGATTTTAAAACGCTACTGAACATTAAATATAAATATTTAGGAATTTCCTTGAGCTTTAAAAATAACAAAAAAACAAATTCTATTTAATTATAAACCTATCAATGATACACGAACTTTCACAATTTTCCATACCAAAAGTGCAAAAAAAATTAACATTCTAAGAAATATAATACACTTTTGTAATATGATACAGAAATGTTAATGACAGCGGTTAAGATAATGTTTTTTTTTTTTTTTTTTTTAATTAATTAATTTATTGCAGATTTAAAACTAAGAAAGTATATAAATTTCTATAGTTCATTGAAATAAATTTAGAAGAATAGATATATAAATGTCTTATAGTATCATAATGTTTTAAAACTTTGTGTGGATTCCTACACAAGCTTACGATAGAAAGTGGTCCTCGAAAACTCTAACTTTATGACATTTTTGGAAAAAATTTTAAATTGTGATTTTCATAATACCTTATATGACTTGCTTATATTTAATTTTTATAAGTTCTTGTATAAAAAACTGTCCCTGTGTTAATAAAAATCCATTATAACTCTTTCCATATAATACACCACCAGACGAACAAAATCACATGATACCTATCACATTGCACAAAAGCATATAAATAAAATGTTTTGTACTTTAGTACATGTAAAGATATAAATTGTTATTTCTATCCAGTTATGAAGCCAAATCAAACTTACAATGATTACTGTAACATTGTGGAAAGATATCCAGATCAGTGATTTTAATCAATGGGTTAATAAATAACTAAATGAATGAAAATAAAATTTTCCCCAAAAAATCACTTTATTTGTGTAACATGCATACAAGACGATGTTTCAATGACCAAGTCATCATCTTCAGCTGGTATATGCACACAAACCCTACTGACAGTTGACTATGACTGGCAAAGTCAAAGAGTGAGGCTTTGTCCTGACCCTGAAGAATCTCAAAGCTGTACATAATGAAGCAGCCTCCATGCCATTTTGATGTTTTCAATTAAATTTTACTTAATTTCAATCTATATAAGCAGGCTATAGTACTCTGCACCAAATTACATGTTACTATCTTAATTTTTGTGGCTGCTATCAAGCTTTACATACAGACAAAAACAATTGATGGATGACATTTCAAAAATTGCTTTTTCAGTTTCTAGAGGTTATGATGTATGAAAATCAATAAAGAGACAGGGTTTAAATTATGTGCGATTACCAAACATAATAATATGCTATACTTTGTACACTAGGTAAGTAAAAATATATCAATCCGTATATGGAATCTTGTTCAATCAATTTATGAGTAATGAACTGTTGCCAATTAATTTGTCTCATTTGAGGTATTTTACAAGCCCTAGAGAGGGCCAAGAAGGTGGCAGGAACTTTATCTATTCAAAATCAACCGCAAAGAGCTAATGAGTAGCTCATTTTGTTAAGCTCAGCAATTTGTACATAGGCCTAGATTGATACCAAAATTTAATCTCTAATCTTGATAAACAAATTCACATCTTATTATGTGAGTGTATCAGCTATGTACTGAGTATAATTTGTCTGTTTATTTGACATCTGAATTACCGTAACTACTTTGTCAAACTTAATCTTTAATTTTGGAAAAAGATAAATTAATCAAAATATCTTTTTCTTACCCATTTCCAAAGACACCAGTTTGCCTAAAGGAATCAATTTCTTCCTCAAAGCATCTCCTATTTGCCTTACAATCTCTCCCCGCTTAGGTGCAGGTAAATCAGCCCATATTTGCCATGCTTCTTGTCCAGCTTTCACACAACTGTTATAATCAGACAGATTGCCTTGTTGGACTTGAGCGATAGGTTGACCATTTGCTGGGCATATTGAAGTTATTACCTATGCAAAATCATAAATTTATTGAAATTCACTTTGTCCCAGAAATCTTCAGAAGAAACCTACATACTTTATAATCGTAGCCTATATGAAATTTAAATAGCAGTTAATTTTCACTTTCTCACACATATGTAGTATAGATAAAATTTTGATAGGTCAAAAAAATTGATGTTTTTTTAGACTTCAAAAATGTGTTTTTGGAATATCTATCTGTCTGGCACATGTGCAGGCCAAACAAATGGAACGATTTCAATCAAATTTTGTATGTAGGTATATTTTGGCCATATCTATGTTCATCATATTTTGCTTAAGTGTAGCCTCTGAGGAACAAAACAAAAAGCATTTTTTTCTCATCTCTCAAATAATGCCAGTTCAAGCGTTATTGATAAAAGCCAAAAAATCGGCCATGGAGGTGTTATTTATAATTAATTTATAGTTAATATTAATATTAACTATTTATAGTTAATTTTTAATAATTTCATAATTTTTCATAATACGATTTTGTCCAAAATTGAGTGAAATGTGAATGATAAATCCCAAGTGCAAAATCGTAAGTACAAAAATGTTATGGTTCAGGAATAATTGGCAGAAAACCAAAATTAACTTTGACCGCCATCAATAAAAGCTTTTAATTTTAATTAAATACAATTTATGATGAGAACATGTTTATGGCAAAAGTGAAGCAAGTTTAGGCTTTTACATAATTATTTCCTCAAAAATGGCAAATCCATTGTTCATATCACTTTTTGATTGACAACTACAGAAGTGAAATTTTTGGCGACAATAAGTTTAGATTATTTTTTATTTGCTTTTGGTGATGGGTGAGTGAGGAAGTTTGTGTAACATTTATTATATTTAATATTGTTATAACAAATATATGTGACCTCTCGTATTAGTGGTGTACATTATTAGTAAAGCTTACTTTAATGTATAAAAGGATTTTTAAAACATGTGGTTCACACTGTAAGGTGAAAATCTATACTATGTATATGTGAGAAAGTAAAAATTAGAAAATTACACCTGTCTCACATACTATATGTTGTAGGGTTAAAGAAAACACAGAACATAACATATGTAATAATTATGACACTCCGCAGCAACAGATTAAAATCTGTTTATTATGACATATAGCTAAGGATGTTATACCAGGACAATATTGATATCCTCCAACACTCTACAATCTTTCTCTTCAAATTTTTAAGATAAACTGATAATATGCTAGAACATCAAAACTATCACTTGAAGAAAACAAAAATTACTTATATTTATAGAGTTATTACTAACTTGGACAAACTTGATAATCAACTTTATATTGTTTGACAAACAGTTTTTCTCAATAAAAAGTTGATCAAGCAAATAATAATAGCTCTATAAATTTAATATATTATAAAAACAATCAATTAGGCTTACACCATAATTAAAAATTACTTTATAACCCGGTTGCAGGGTTAAAAACTACTTGCATGTTCTTAAATTTGGCAATCATATTTTTTCGACGCACATGTATGCAATTAATATTTTTCAGGAAATTCCAAAGTATAATTCACATAAAACAAAAAGTCATTTTAAATGTTATCAATTTTCAAATACATCAGCTTTTATAATAGTTAGAAATTTATTTTCATATATGTAAATATCATTAAGGCAATGTAATGTGGGAGAGGAAACATTGTTCCGCTATTTTATTACTACAGAAGTAAGCACCCATATAAATAATTATGCCCTCTTCCTAACACAATACTGGATTGAAATGTCTCAAAATGTTATCAATGTAATTTTGTAAAATATAGTGTTTAGGAATTCATAGTGAAAAATTTTGAATGACCTCTATTTAGAAATAATTAAGCGAAGATTTATAACCGGCAGACATAAGGTGTAATGAATTAGGGTAGATACATAAATAAGTTGATGGTTCATCATGATACTTGCCCAGCCCTTACATACATTTAACTACAGGCAGATTTAATAAATGTAATGGCCAAAAGTTGTTTTTATGGACATTGTAGGAAATGCTAAATTGTATTGATAGATGAAGGGGTCTTATTCATAAGGATAAGTTTGTGTTAGAAAGGTTTCATAACCTCATAATTGTGTCTATCACTATTTTCTTTACATTGGCTAGGCCTTAATGGGCCTCATAGGTGTGTACAGATCCCGGTGCAAATGCTGGCACTTGGTAGCAAACCGCTACTAACCTGACTAAAAACATTAGTAGGTACTACCGGCTAATAAACCAGTTCCATATTTCAATTGTATGCTTTCAACTGATATCTGAGGTCTTTTTTAAGATATTATAACTACCTTGACATGTTATTAAACCTTAGAATTAATCTCATTTAAAAAAGGGTGAGGTATTTTTCTTTGAAAGGATGAGTCACATTAGAAAGCGGTGTGGGAAATTTTTTTCCTCCACTTACTCCTTTCACCCACCCATGCGCCATGGTAAGTTCAAGTTCCAGAATTCGTGCCGAGATCTGTATATATTAAAAATCTCCACTCGCTTCTCTCGTGTCAGTGTCTCTCCTCTAGCGAACCTCAAAGTTGTATATATGTAAAGGAGTCTCCACTCACTACACACCATGTTAATGATTTGGCCCTGTTGGATCCTGTAATTATACCAATATCATATTTTCTAGGTCAGGGTTAAAAATTACATTTTTTACAAGAAATTTAATATTTGTCATCAGAGAGGTGGGGTTGATACTGTTATAGGCAGAATTGAAATTTGCAAATTTTTACATAATTTACTGTGTTATATGTTAAATAACACATAAGATATAAACAAAAAACTGTTTAAAATGGCTTTCATTTTCAACTTGATTTTTCTAAATTTCAATAAAGTTCTATACCAGAGTCCTCTCTACCATTTTTCATGTTCCTATTTTAATTATTGTGGCTGCTATTGTGCTTATGTACAGATGACATGGAAAAACTTACTTTTCTCTTTTCTAACGCAAAGAAAACAAAGATCAGTTAATTAAAAATGGAAGTCAACATTTCTTGCAATTACCAAACTTACCTTATAATTTATATAGGTATAAAAATGAAAATGTATGATTTTGACTTATGTGTACAAGTCTATATGAAATTTCCTTCTGTAATTTTAAATTATCAAAAAATATCTTCCTAGTCAGTTACATTCAATATATTAACTTGTAATAGTTTAACTGAAGAAGATTTATTACACTTAAATGTTAGTTTTCCAAATTTAAAATCATTATTCTCACCTCACCATTGGCTTCCCATTTACCATTATAAACTCCAACATTACTTTGTTCTAAATCTATTTCTTTTAAAAATGAATATTTTGGATCCTGTATTAGAAAACTGGACATTCTTAATGTTTGAGATAAACGTAACAATTTACATGAAGGAATTTTGACAAGTTTCAGATTATTTAACAAAGCCATCATAACACTGACTAGTAAACACTGTAATTCTCTCTTAATGTACTAAAATATACAGAAGTATTAACAGGCAAAACAAAATGTTATCTGAAATTGACCTTTTACATGCTGATAAGTCAGTTGGTGGTTACTTATCTAGTATTTTTTTGTCTTTCTTGGTAGATTACTAATAAAAACCAAAATATGAAATTTATCGAAGTTATTATTCAAACACCAATTTTTTTAATGTTCAAAATAGATTTATGTTTTGTGGTGGAAATAGCAGGTTACATATCACCCATCACTGAAAGCAAACCTTATAGGACAATGAAAACAATATCAAATCTACTATATATTTTTGTTTTTAAAACCTATTAGTGATATTAGCAAGTTACTGAAGTTAATAAAGGATTTTTTTTACACAAAAGTAGGTGACTCGAAATTTCTTGAAATGTTAAAGTGATAGAAAAAATACAATTATACCCCACTTCTATTGACCTGCTGGAAGCTCCGGCTAGCTGGAGACCGTGTAAACTCTAGCCGAATCTCGCCAAGGTGGGCCAAGGACTCGGGTTAGGACGCTAAATAAACTCACACAACGCAAGTTAAATTAAATGTTATCCTTTATTTTAGCGCCAAATTATAAAAATACAGTAATGAACTATAATTTATAAAAAGGACATAACGGCTAGATAAAGGCCTTAATAGTGGTCGAAAAGCATACCAATTAACTTAGATAGCACGTGGCCGAAAAATGGACTGACCTTGTCCGTCCCGTAGCGGTCTGCCGTTCAACCTTCTTCTCGTGGCTCTCTCCGGCTTGCTGGTTCAAGCCCTCCACTCCTCGTCTCTCCCTCCCCTTCTACATGATCTTGCACTGCTCAACAAAATCGCGAGTGCCAATTGATATTTTATTATTTAGGACCCCTTCCCGTTACATCCCTAATTTTTCTCATTATAGTTTTTATTTGGTGGCCTCCTTGGCTGGGCACAAAATCATCAATTCCACCTCCTTATTTCACTGAAAAAAGTGGATAACTTCTCCGCAACAATTTAGCCCTTTCTCATGCAATATCATGGTGTTGTTAGAGATTGAAAATTCCCTATTAGCCCTTATATATTTGTTCCGAAATGGGGGGGAAGGTTTTATTAATATTGAAGACACACATAAAATTGTTTAAGTCATAATTGCCCATTTGATGGTCTCAATTCTATTACGAAGTACTTAATGAGGGTCATGTTTTAAGTAAGAACCATTTTGTTACAAATCACAGAACATTTCTACATTGTTATACATAATCTCAATGGAGATCCAAGCACTTGTTGAGATGCCCCTCGACTCCAAATTTAATTCTGCTTCTATTAAGCTGTAAAAACAATCAAATATTAAAAACTTACTTTTTCGACTTGAAAAGTAGCAAGGTTTGCTTGCCCTTACCATTTTGCAAAGTTTGAAAATTGGCTATTTTCTCGAATTAATTACTCCGAAACTATAGGAGATAATTTCGATTTGAAAAAACCGCAGTACAAATTGAACTTTCTTCTTTCACCATGTATATGTTCATATTATTACGATGTATAGTTATTGAGCTACGAGCGATTTAAAAAGGTATTGCAAGTGGCGAAACGTGAAATGTTAAAATCTGATATTTTTTTACATATAAATTGCAATAACTGTTAAACTATGGCCGATAAAATATTGTTTTCAAGTGAGGTTATGTCAGTGTGCAATTATTGACTAATATTATTGATCGATTATTAGTTTTAGTAGACTTTTTATGTGTGGGAAAGTTTTTGCAATATTTTGCAAGATTATTAGTTTTAGTATTTATGTATTAGATGGTTTGTGCAATATTTTGATAGATTATTAGTTTTAGTATTTATGTAAAAGAAGGTTTGTGCAATATTTTTGACCGATTATTAGTTTTAGTATTTATTTATGAGAAACTATAAGCAATATTTTTGGCCGATGATTTGTTTTAGTATTTATACGATTTACACTATTGACCGATGGTACTTGGTAGAACTCCATTTTAATGAAAAACAGACACAATATTTAGTAAATTCTACAATTTATTTGAGTCTTGCCGACCATGGTTTCGCCAACAACGGCATTTACAAGGCAGCTTAACAAAGACTAAGGAAAAATATAGAAACTAACATATTATTACTACAAAAGGAAGAACAGTTACTTAGCTAGGGTAGGGGAGGGGGGGGGGGTAAGAGCAAGGGAAACATGTGGTCATACGGAAGACAATGGTTTTAACAACGGTGAATTTGACAAAAATTCCACCTGATCATTAAGTACTAGTTTGGAGTCTTTACAAAATATTCTCTTAATCTCTAACATTTCTAATAAATTTAATTTCTTACTTTTAACATTAACATGGAGAATCTCAAACTTAACATTATTCAAAAAATCAGACACTACATGAGTTTTTAAATGATTAGAAAAACTAGATTCATTATGACCCAACCGCCAATTTCTTTCGTGTTCCATTAACCTGCATTTAAAACTACGGCCTGTTTGGCCTACATAAACTGCATTACAGATATTACAAGTTAATTTATAAACACCACTTTTTTGCATGTTATCTATTTTATCTTTACAATTTAGTAACATTTTTCCTAAATTGTTTTTGCAATAAAAAGCTGGTTTACAATGATTTTCGTTTTCTAATACATTCCCAACCGCATAGCTAACCTTACCAATATAGTTAATTCTACGCCATTTTTGTAATTTATTAGACTCTACGGTTGGAAAAATAAGTGATTTAGCTTTATTTTTTAATTTAGTTTTTAAAATTTTCTCTATGAGGTTAACATCATAATCATTATTAAAAGCAATTTGTTTTATGCAATTTAATTGTGAATAAGTTTGTGCAATATTTTTGGCCGATGAATAATTTCAGTATTTTATGTATGAGAAAGTTAGAACAATATTTTAACAGATTATTAGTTTAAGTAATTATTGGTGAATAAGTTTGTGCAATATTTTTTTCCGATGATTAATTTTAGTATTTTATATATAAGAAAGTTTGAACAATATTTTGACAGATTATTAGTTTAAGTGTTTATTTGTGAATAAGTTTGTGCAATATTTTTGGCCGATGAATAATTTTAGTATTTTATGTATGAGAAAGTTTGAACAATATTTTGACAGAATGTTAGTTGAATTTATTTGTGAATAAGTTTGTGCAATATTTTTGGCCGGTTATTAATTTTAGTATTTTATGTATGAGAAAGTTTGAACAATATTTTCACAGATTATTAGTTGAATTTATTTGTGAATAAGTTTGTGCAATATTTTTGGCCGATGATTAATTTTAGTATTTTATGTATGAGAAAGTTAGAACAATATTTTGACAGAATATTAGTTTAAATATTTATTTGTGAATAAATTTGTGCAATATTTTTGCTGATGATTAATTTTAGTATTTTATGTATGAGAAATTTTGAACAATAATTTGACAGATTATTAGTTTAAGTGTTTATTTGTGAATAACTTTGTGCAATATTTTTGGCCGATGAATAATTGTAGTATTTTATGTATGAGAAAGTTTGAACAATATTTTGACAGATTATTAGTTTAAGTGTTTATTTGTGAATAAGTTTGTGCAATATTTTTGGCCGATGAATAATTTTAGTATTTTATGTATGAGAAAATTTGAACAATATTTTGACAGAATATTAGATTAAGTATTTATTTATGAATTAGTTTGTGCAATATTTTTGGCCCATGAATAATTTGAGTATTTTATGTCTGAGAAAGTTAGAACAATACTTTGCCAGAATATTAGTTTAAGTATTTATTTATGAATAAGTTTGTGCAATATTTTTGGCCGATGATTAATTTTAGTATTTTATGTATAAGAAAGTTTGAACAATATTTTGACAGATTATTAGTTTAAGTAATTATTGGTGAATAAGTTTGTGCAATATTTTTGGTCGATGAATAATTTTAGTATTTTATGTATAAGAAAGTTTGAACAATATTTTGACAGAATATTAGTTGAATTTATGTGTGAATAAGTTTGTGCAATATTTTTGGCCGATGATTAATTTTAGTATTTTATGTATGAGAAAGTTTGAACATTATTTTCACAGATTATTAGTTGAATTTATTTGTGAATAAGTTTGTGCAATATTTTTGGCCGATGAATAATTTTAGTATTTTATGTATGAGAAAGTTAGAACAATATTTTGACAGAATATTAGATTAAGTGTTTAATTATGAATTAGTTTGGCAATATTTTTGGTCGATGATTAATTTTAGTATTTTATGTCTGAGAAAGTTTTTGCAATATTTTGACAGAATATTAGTTTAAGTATTTATTTATGAATAAGTTTGTGCAATATTTTTGGCCGATGATTAATTTTAGTATTTTATGTATAAGAAAGTTTGAACAATATTTTGACAGAATATTAGTTTTAGTATTTTTGTGTGAGAGAGTTTGTTCAATATTTTGACTGATTATTAGTTTAAGTATTTATTTGTGAATAACTTTGTGCAATATTTTTGGCCGATGATTAATTTTAGTATTTTATGTATGAGAAAGTTTGAACAATATTTTGACAGATTAATAGTTTAGGTATTTATTTGTGAATAAGTTTGTGCAATATTTTTGGCCGATGATTAATTTTAGTATTTTATGTATGAGAAAGTTAGAACAATATTTTGACAGATTATTAGTTGAATTTATTTGTGAATAAGTTTGTGCAATATTTTTGGCCGATGATTAATTTTAGTATTTTATGTATGAGAAAGTTTGAACAATATTTTCACAGATTATTAGTTGAATTTATTTGTGAATAAGTTTGTGCAATATTTTTGGCCGATGATTAATTTTAGTATTTTATGTATGAGAAAGTTAGAACAATATTTTGACATATTATTAGTTTAAGTAATTATTGGTGAATAAGTTTGTGCAATATTTTATACCGATGAATAATTTTAGTATTTTATGTATAAGAAAGTTTGAACAATATTTTGACAGAATGTTAGTTGAATTTATTTGTGAATAAGTTTGTGCAATATTTTTGGCCGATGATTAATTTTAGTATTTTATGTATGAGAAAGTTTGAACAATATTTTCACAGATTATTAGTTGAATTTATTTGTGAATAAGTTTGTGCAATATTTTTGGCCGATGATTAATTTTAGTATTTTATGTATGAGAAAGTTAGAACAATATTTTGACAGAATATTAGATTAAGTATTTATTTATGAATAAGTTTGTGCAATATTTTTGGCCGATGATTAATTTTAGTATTTTATGTATAAGAAAGTTTGAACAATATTTTGACAGAATATTAGTTTTAGTATTTTTGTGTGAGAGAGTTTGTTCAACATTTTGACTGATTATTAGTTTAATTATTTATTTGTGAATAACTTTGTGCAATATTTTTGGCCGATGATTAATATTAGTATTTTATGTATGAGAGAGTTTTTGCAATATTTTTGGCAGAATATTAGTTTTAGTATTTTTGTGTGAGAGAGTTTGTTCAATATTTTGACTGATTATTATTTTAAGTATTTATTTGTGAATAAGTTTGTGCAACATTTTTGGCCGATGATTAATTTTAGTATTTTATGTATGAGAGAGTTTTTGCTATATTTTTGGCAGAATTATAGTTTTAGTATTTATGTGTGAGAAAGTTTGTTTAATATTTTGACAGATTATTAGATTTAGTATGTATGTATGAGAATATTTGTGCAATATTTTTGACTGATTATCAGCTTAAGTATTTATGTGAAAGTTTGTGACGCTTGATTTCCATTTACTCCATGCTAATATTATTCTGTAGCTGGTGCGCCTAAAAGTTTACATTTCATAAAAGTTCGACAATTAATTAAATAGTTTTAATCGCTATTTTAATTTTGTTGCAGATTCATTATGGCAGCACATTATTCAACATCGACGACGACATCAATAGAAAAAAATCCAAGTGTTTTTTGAGTGTTGTATTAAAAAAGACTAAAACAGTGATGGAAAAGTGAATTTTAAATACAATGTAATTGGATGTACTTTATTTTTTATTGTTATTTTAAACCAACATATTTTAAATGTATTAAAAAATTTGTTTCATCAATAAATATTTTTATTGAAATAATTTGCTTACGTTTTATTTTTAGTATATCAATACTTTTTCCACTTTCAAATGTATATTTATTTAGGAAATTATTGTTTAGTTTGATGTATGGTAGAGTACAGTACTTTCCTACATTTGGACAGTAAGTATTAGGAGAATATAATGTTAAAAGAGGTGGATGTTACATGATTGTGATTCAGTTTTCAATTCAGATAGACCTCGTATAAATCATATTCACCTTATAACAGGATTTTGTCGGTTTATCGCAGTATTTGGTGAATATAATGTTAAAGGAGGTAGATGTCAACTGCGACACCTTTTCAATTCAGATAGACCTACTATCAAATCATATTCACCTGATAACAAGATTTTGTCATTTTACCGCAGTATCCGGAGAATATAATGTTAAAAGAGGTAGATGTCAATAGGGACAAGGGCACTTTAGAACAAAAGTGGTAGGAAGTGACCACGTGATTTAACAACGCCCCTTGCCCCGCCTCTTGTCCCGCCCCTTGCTCCGCCCTATGCCATGCTTCTCTCCCCGTCCCATGCCCCATGCACCGCCTCTTGCTTCTCCCCTTTTGTATCTTTTCAAGGTATATTTAAACAGGATGGATCAGGAGAATATATTGTTAAAGGGGGAGGATGTTACCTGTGATTAAGTTTTGAATTCAGATAGACCTCCTATCAAATCATATTCACTTGATAACAGGATTTTGTGGTTTAAAAGCAATATCAGGAGAATATAATGTTAAAGGAGGTAGATGTAAATGCGATTCGGTTGTCAATTCAAATAGACCTCCTACCAAATCATATTCACCTAATAACAAAATTTTGTCGTTTTATTGCATTATTCGGTGAATATAATACTAAAGGAGGTACATGTCAACTGCGATTACGTTTTCAATTCAGATAGACCTCCTATCAAATCACATTCACCTGATAACAGGATTTTGTCGTTTTACCGTTGTATCCGGAAAATATAATGTTAAAGGAGGTAGATGTCAGTAGGGATGGGGGCACTTTAAAACAAAAGTGGTGGGAAGTGACCAAGTTACTTAAGCCCCGCCTCTTGCCCCGCCCCATGCTCGCCCCTTGCCACGTTTCTCTCCCCGTCCTTGCCCCGCCCCTTTCCCCGCCCCATGCCCCATACACCGCCCCTTGCCCCTCCCCTTTTGTATCTTTTCAAGATATATTTAAACAGGATGAATCAGGAGAGTATATTGTTAAAGTGCGAGGGTGTTCCTTGTGATTAAGTTTTGAATTCAGATAGACCTCCTATCAAATCATATTCACTTGATAACAGGATTTTGTGATTTAAAATCAATATCAGGAGAATATATTGTTAAAGGAGGTAGATTGCAAATGCGATTCAGTTTTCAATTCAGATAGACTTCCTATCAAATCATATTCACCTGATAACAGGATTTTGTCGTTTTATCGCAGTATTCGGAGAATATAATGTTATAGGAGGTAGATGTCAAATGCGATTCCGTTTTCAATTCAGATAGACCTCCTATCAAATCACATTCACCTGATAACATGATTTTGTCGTTTTACCGCAGTATTCGGAGAATATAATGTTAAAGGAGGTAGATGTCAATAGCGAGGGGTGCACTTAAAAACAGAAGTGGTGGGAAGTGACCACGTGACTTAAGCCCCTCCCCTTGCCCTACGCTTGCCCCGCCTTTGCGCCTTCACTAGCCACGCTTTTTGCCCCTCCCCTTTTGTAAACTTTCAAGGTTCATTTAAACAGGACGTATCCGGAGAATATAATATGAAAGGAAGTGGATGTTACCTGTGATACTGTTTTCAATTTAGATAGACCTCCTATCAATCAATTTCACTTGATAACAGGTTTAGTCGTTTTACCGCCGTATAAGGAGAATATAATGTTAAAGGAGGTAGATGTCAACTGTGATTCCGTTTTCAATTCAGATAGACATCCTATCAAATCATATTCACCTGATAACAGGATTTTGTCGTTTTACCGCAGTATACGTAGAATAAAATGGTAAAGGAGGTAGAAGTTAACTATAATTCAGTTTTCATTTCACCAATACCAATGGACCTCCTAACAACTTCTTCTCACTGGATAACAGGTTTTTTGTATCTTTTCTAGATATCAGGAGAATATAATGTTGATAGAGGTCAATGCAGCTATGATTCAAACATCTGAGTTGCCATGAATATTTAAATTCCGATAGACCTCCTAACAACTTCTATTCACTGGTATCCAGTTTTTGTATCTTTTAAAAAGTATCAGGCGAATATAATGTTAATAGATGTGATTGCAGCTGTGATTCAAACATCAAAGTTGCCATGAATATTTCAATACCGGTAGACCTCCTAACAACTTCTATTCACTGTATAACAGGTTTTTGGAACTTTTCAAGGAATCCAGGAAAATATAATACTAAACGAGGTCAATGCAGCTGAGATTCAAACATCAGAGATGCCATGACTATTTCAATACCGATAGACCTCCTAATAACTTTTATTCACTATGTATCAACTGTTTGTGTCTTTTATAAGGATCAGGAGAATATAAGTTTTTTAAGATATCTGGGTTTATTTATTTTTGTTATGGAATTGCTGCATTATACCTTAGAATAATCGAAGCAATAGCTTTCACAGTTTTTATGTTGTGGAAGGTGCTGCCTTTTACCAGACAACAAATCAAGCAATAATTTTCTCAGTTTATATTACTGGGAAGTACAGCACTACACCATACATTTCCTGTAAAATATTGCTACCTACAAGACTAAGTCTTCTTTTTTTTCTGTAGGAAACAGGAAATGTGTTAGGAAGAACTCAATAAATTTAAAATGGTATTTTTCTCTTATTTTACATTTATTCGTTAAACAATTTTTATGTATACAATTTTGCAAATATTTTTTCTTCCCAGTACATGCAATGATTGGCAAATAATAATTGTTTATATAATACATCTCACTACATAACCACTTGTAGTTACATTAAAGAATTGACATAAAACCAGATAATTTTTGTTTCGCCACTATCATAAAAACAAACACAACACTGAACTCTTGCTTACATACGTGTAACACATCGTATCTTCTGAAACAAAACAAAGAAATAGAGAACTATAAAAAAAAATCTACAAATACATTAAAATATACAAGGTAAAAACATTAAACTACAATAAGTCATACATTAAACTAAATAAACAAACAAATAATTTTCATAGGCTTTTCGCTAACATGCCAGATTGGGAGATACAGACGCAAAGTTTTACTTTCTTGTAAACAGTAAAGGATTATCGGTATGGTAAACGAAGGATGTGGCATGGTATCTTAAACCGTTCCGAGATATTTGGATGAATAGTTACAGAGTTAGGAGTATTTAATAAAAAAGTATTGCATTTGAAACGGGCATTTCTATACATTCAAACTACAATATCTCTCAAATGCATTAAAATATCAAACTCATTCAATTCTGGATCTAATTTTGAATTTTTTATAATAGATATATATATATATATATATATATATATATATATATATTTTTTTTTTTTAATTAAGAAATCGTCATCTTTCATAGGTTTACTTATAAGTAACTCGATGTTCTGTAACCACAGTTATGTACAGTTTATAAAATCACGATGTTTGTTTTTATGTATTGAAGGTTTTCAAAGTTAGAAATTGTAGTTAAAAATTTCTAACTATGAAAACCTTCAATACTTAAAAACAAACATCTTGACTTTATAAACTGTACATAATTGTGGTTACAGAAAATCGAGTCACTTTTAAGTAATCCTATGAAAGATGGTGATTTCTTAAATTTTTTGTTAAATTAAATAAAAATATGAATTTGTTATGTAAAATTTTAATTATTTCATCATAATTTTTGACAAAACTAAGGGTCATTTATTTCCTTCTCATTCAGAGTAGAAAAATTGAAGATTGGCAGAGATTTGAGAAGTTTTAAAATGTTAGCATAATCTTTTATTTAGGATGGTATTTAAAAAAATTATTTCAACAACATTCTAACGAAATCTAAAACAGAGATCAGTATTTTGATTCTCGGAAAGAATTTTCGGTACCTACTGAACATCGAACATCTGGTAACAATACAGTAGTACAGTAGCTGGAATTTTTTAGAAAGTTTGTGAAATTGTGAAAGGCTGACTTTTCAGGACAATTTCCTGAATGAGTTCATTACTAACTTCAAATGACCTACTACGTCTTTCCCCATCTTAAATGTTTGTTTTTCTAAAACAAACAAACCTACAGATGAAAATATCTCACTCGTTATTTTTTGACAGTTCACGATGTGTGCCTGCCGCTGACAAATTTTTGCCATCAGAAATCTCAATACAGCATGCACTTTGCACTTCGTAAAGTTTTCTATTACAGCGCTTATTTTGAATGGCTGTTATTAGTGGCAAACAAACAGCAACATATCCTTACCACTAACACAGCTGGGCGCGCACTGAGTGAACACACTACCACAGGAGTGGTGCTGCTATTACTTCTCGCTCTAGACAAAAACAGAGGTTGGTTTCCGAAGATCCTCGTAAACAAAAATAGAACAAAATATTTGACTGTATCGCGTTACTTACAACCATAAAATAGAATGTTCTGCATTCTGGAATGATTATATATTTGAGACAATTTAAAATTGCCAAGAAATGAAATAGAATAAATGTTTTCAGAATTAAGATTCCTGATCACAGCTTAATTTGATAAAAAGTAAAATTATTTCTTGAAATGTAAAACTCTATTACATTGATATTTCCAATGTTTACTTGGACTTCAGAGATGTGGACATTAACTATGAAGGGATAGTTTTAAGATTTTTGTAATAACGTTAGATCCAGTGTTTACTAGCCAAATTAACTTTATCAACCGAGAATAAAAGTACATGTATTAGTCGTGGAACATTATTTCACGTATACAATAATTTTCCACACAACACCGTTCCCAAAAATGTAGCCACCCCAATTTTAAAGTTTATCTCAGTAAATTTCATGGAAACTATTTGTAACAATGTAAAAAATTAAATTAATACTTACATTTACATTGTTTCAACTTCTGCTACATTGGAGAAGCAAAGCTAACTCTGCTAGTAGGAGGAGAACCTGTAGCTTCGTCCAACAGTCGTAGGCCTTTTAAAAAGACAGTCCGATGCCATTCCTAAATTTCTGAGATCAAAAAAAAAAAAAAAAATTTGTTAATACAAATTGTTATTTTGTATTGGAGTATAAAGATGATATTATAATGCAAAATAGTAAAACAAAATTTAGGTTATTTTTGCAATTTGGATGTACATTTTTATTCATCTAGTCTTGGGTTAGAACTCTCTTTTTTATTATTGCCTACACATAATCAATATTTACAAACTTTACATGAAGCATATGAATGTTATACATTCAGAAACATAAACAATGTACCACTCTTACCAATATAACAGATTTATTTTTTTTTAAACATTAATAATGAGGTATTCAACTAATTGACCTTACATATAAAACAAATCAATGATATTTATATTTTCACAATCAAAACGCTAATTATTATTATTTTTTACTCTTTAAAATGTTATTTTAAACTTTCCCTTCTCATGTATAACAACAGCATCTAATAATTGAAATCATTGAAACCCTCCTGAGTTGTGTTGTCATCCCGCAAGGCACATGGAAACAATTTTTACACTACAGTTTCACGGAAATAATTTTGCGAAGAAGTGATGTGAAATTTATAGAAAATGCAGAGAAACTGATGGATTGCTGTGTAGCCTGTTTTCTAAAAACTTGCTACCTAAACAAAATTCCTTTATTATATGAAATATCTACACCATTTAAAATTACATGGTAAAGTTTACGCATAATGTATATAAAAACAAAACTGTGAAAAATTTAAGCCATCTAGCTTTAAAAATAAAAAAAAACTTATTCTCTACCAAAAATCGCAAAACTAAAAAGGAAAAAAAAATAGAATTCAGAATACGTGAAAATCACAAATCCTATTTTTATTACAGTATTATATAATATATTATCTTCATTTATTGTTTAAACATTATATATGTAATTTAAAATAGTCCAACTCCATATGTCATACATTCTTTTATTTCCCAAAATTTTAATTTTTTAACATTTCTACTCTTAGCAGTATTTCTTGTATTCTAATTTTCCTCTCTTTTTGGATAGGGCGACTCTTCTCTTATCCCTCGTGGTCGTGATTATTTCAAATGATGTTCGGATATTCCTTCATAATTCATAATTGAATTTGATTATAAAATTTGAACACAGATATATCTACGAATGCTATAGATTTCATAATCCTCTTCGACGTTTCTTACTTTGGGAGGTTCCTTACAAATGGGACTGTGCAGACTCTTATTGTTAGCTTATATCCTTCCTTCTTGACGTTTTTCTAGAATTTCTTTTGCTCGTATGTGTTGATAAACAGGGAAAATGTGTCGCATTTCAGTTTGTGATAATATAAGGGTTTAGGTTCTCCACATGAAGCCCTGTAGTTTTAATTTTAGCATGTGCACGGTTTCAAAACATTTCTTCCTTGCCTTGGATCTGTAATACTTCACATATCACACTTAATAATAATTTGTTTTTAAATATTTGTTTGATGTTTGAATACCCTCATTGAGATAGAAAATAAAGTTATAGTTACAAAGAAATACAAAAATACGATAACAAAAACATCAAATATTTTTTAAATTTTTTTTGGTGTACTTAACTTTCTTCTAATTGAACTTAACTAGCTATTAAATATTATTTTCTGTTACAATTCTTATAATAAGTTTAAGAAAGTTTATACATTTATAGTATACAAAATAATTATGAACTAATTAATTCTTATGAATTTGTCTTCAATCAAAAAGACGTAAAAAATATCCGTTTATTGGAGATAGTCGAAATGAATGCATAACGAACTAGTTGTTAATAGACCATTTAAAAGCATATTTACATTTGATTTGTTCTGTAAGCTATTTCGATGCTTATATTTAATCCATATTTAAAAATAAATTCTTAATGTTCATGAGATAAGTTATGCTAAGAACTAATATTCTTGAAGATAATAATATGTGGCTTAAGAGTACACACCTTGTCGAAGATTCCTTCAATAACTCATAACATAAAATACATTCTTGTACCCTACTTACCTTTGTAAGTTATGTTTAACTCCATAACGTAAACACTTTCCATAACGATTTGAAATGTATAGTTAAAGAGCTACAGGCGTTTTAAAAAGGTACTGCAAGTGGCGAAACATGAAATGTTAAAATCAGGTATTTTTTATGACATATAAATTGCAATAACTCTTAAACCATTTAAGATGTCAAAATGATTTTTTTAGGGTTTATTCTCCTTTCAATTCTGCATCTTGTAATACCAATATCGTTGGTTTAAAAATTTTTTGATCTTTTTTGAAAACACTTTGAACTGCAATTACTCGTAAACCCTAAGAGATTTCAAAATAATTTTTTCATGGTTTACTCTCTATAAAATTCTGCATTTATTGATATGCATATCATTTGCATTATTAAATGTTAAAATTTTTACAAAAAATTAGATAAAAAAGAAAAAATATTAAAAATTTTGAAATTTCAATAGCACCACTTCACTCCAAATTTAATTCTGCTTCTATTAGGCTATAAAAATAATCAAAAATACAAAACTCAATATTTCGCCTTAAAAAACTGCAAGGGTTCCTTACCATTTTGCAAAGTTTGAAAATTGGCAGTTTTCTCGAATTAATTACTCAGAAACTATAAAAGATATTTTCAAGTTGTAAACACCACACTAACATTTGAACTTTCTTCTTTATTCATGTAAAATTTCGTATAATTACGATTTATAGTTAGAGAGCTACAAGCGTTTTAAAAAGGTATTGCAAGTGGCGAAACGTGAAATGTTAAAATGAGGTATTTTTTATGACATATAAATTGCAATAACTCTTAAACCATTTGAGATGTCAATGTGATTTTTTGGGGTTAATTCTCCTTTCAATTCTGCAGCTTTTGATACCCATAACGTAGGTTAAAAATTTTTTTGATCTTTTTTGAAAAAAATTTGAACTGCAATTACTCATAAACCCTTTGAGATTTCAAAGTCATTTATTCATGGTTTCTCTCTATTAAATTTTGCATTTATTGATGTGCATATCATTTGCATTATTAAAAGTTGAAATTTTTACAAAAAATTAGATGAAAACAAAGAATTATTAAAAATTCTGAAATTTCAAAAGTACCCTCCACTCCAAATTTAATTCTGCTTCTATTAGGCTATAAAAATAATCAAAAATACAAAACTCAATATTTCGCCTTAAAAAACTGCAAGGGGGGTACCTTACCATTTTGCAAAGTTTGAACATTGGCTGTTTTCTCGAATTATTTACTCAGAAACTATAAGAGATATTTTCGAGTTGAAAAAACCACAGTAAAATTTTAACTTTCTTCTTTCCTCATGTGAATGTTCATATTATTACGATGTATAGTTAGAGAGCTACAAGCTTTTTAAAAAGGTATTGCAAGTGGCGAAACGTGAAATGTTAAAATGAGGTATTTTTTATGACATATAAATTGCAATAACTCTTAAACCATTTGAGATGTCAATGTGATTTTTTGGGGTTAATTCTCCTTTCAATTCTGCAGCTTTTGATACCCATAACGTAGGTTAAAAATTTTTTTGATCTTTTTTGAAAAAAATTTGAACTGCAATTACTCATAAACCCTTTGAGATTTCAAAGTCATTTATTCATGGTTTCTCTCTATTAAATTTTGCATTTATTGATGTGCATATCATTTGCATTATTAAAAGTTGAAATTTTTACAAAAAATTAGATGAAAACAAAGAATTATTAAAAATTCTGAAATTTCAAAAGTACCCTCCACTCCAAATTTAATTCTGCTTCTATTAGGCTATAAAAATAATCAAAAATACAAAACTCAATATTTCGCCTTAAAAAACTGCAAGGGGGGTACCTTACCATTTTGCAAAGTTTGAACATTGGCTGTTTTCTCGAATTATTTACTCAGAAACTATAAGAGATATTTTCGAGTTGAAAAATCCACACTAATATGTGAACTTTCTCCTTCTTTCCTCATGTAAAATTTCGTATCATTACGATGTATAGTTAGAGAGCTACAATCGTTTTAAAAAGGTATTGCAAGTGGCGAAACGTGAAATGTTAAAATGAGGTATTTTTATTGACATATAAATTGCAATAACTCATAAACCATTTGAGATGTCAAAGTGATTTTTTGGGGTTAATTCTCCTTTCAATTCTGCAGCTTTTGATACCCATAACGTTGGTTAAAAAAAATTTTAATCTTTTTTGAAAAAACTTTGAACTGCAATTACTCATAAACCCTTTGAGATTTCATAATCATTTTTTCATGGTTTACTCTCCAATAAATTCTGCATTTATTGATGTGCATTTACTTGGCATTATTAAATGTTGAAATTTTTACAAAAAATTAGATAAAAACGAAAAAATATTAAAATTTTTGAAATTTCAATAGCACCACTCCACTCCAAATTTAATTCTGCTTCTATTAGGCTATAAAAATAATCAAAAATACAAAACTCAATATTTCGCCTTAAAAAACTGCAAGGGTTCCTTACCATTTTGCAAAGTTTGAAAATTGGCAGTTTTCTCGAATTATTTACTCAGAAACTATAAGAGATATTTTCGAGTTGAAAAAACCACAGTAAAATTTTAACTTTCTTCTTTCCTCATGTGAATGTTCATATTATTACGATGTATAGTTAGAGAGCTACAAGCTTTTTAAAAAGGTATTGCAAGTGGCGAAACGTGAAATGTTAAAATGAGGTATTTTTTATGACATATAAATTGCAATAACTCTTAAACCATTTGAGATGTCAATGTGATTTTTTGGGGTTAATTCTCCTTTCAATTCTGCAGCTTTTGATACCCATAACGTAGGTTAAAAATTTTTTTGATCTTTTTTGAAAAAAATTTGAACTGCAATTACTCATAAACCCTTTGAGATTTCAAAGTCATTTATTCATGGTTTCTCTCTATTAAATTTTGCATTTATTGATGTGCATATCATTTGCATTATTAAAAGTTGAAATTTTTACAAAAAATTAGATGAAAACAAAGAATTATTAAAAATTCTGAAATTTCAAAAGTACCCTCCACTCCAAATTTAATTCTGCTTCTATTAGGCTATAAAAATAATCAAAAATACAAAACTCAATATTTCGCCTTAAAAAACTGCAAGGGGGGTACCTTACCATTTTGCAAAGTTTGAACATTGGCTGTTTTCTCGAATTATTTACTCAGAAACTATAAGAGATATTTTCGAGTTGAAAAAACCACAGTAAAATTTTAACTTTCTTCTTTCCTCATGTGAATGTTCATATTATTACGATGTATAGTTAGAGAGCTACAAGCTTTTTAAAAAGGTATTGCAAGTGGCGAAACGTGAAATGTTAAAATGAGGTATTTTTTATGACATATAAATTGCAATAACTCTTAAACCATTTGAGATGTCAATGTGATTTTTTGGGGTTAATTCTCCTTTCAATTCTGCAGCTTTTGATACCCATAACGTAGGTTAAAAATTTTTTTGATCTTTTTTGAAAAAAATTTGAACTGCAATTACTCATAAACCCTTTGAGATTTCAAAGTCATTTATTCATGGTTTCTCTCTATTAAATTTTGCATTTATTGATGTGCATATCATTTGCATTATTAAAAGTTGAAATTTTTACAAAAAATTAGATGAAAACAAAGAATTATTAAAAATTCTGAAATTTCAAAAGTACCCTCCACTCCAAATTTAATTCTGCTTCTATTAGGCTATAAAAATAATCAAAAATACAAAACTCAATATTTCGCCTTAAAAAACTGCAAGGGGGGTACCTTACCATTTTGCAAAGTTTGAACATTGGCTGTTTTCTCGAATTATTTACTCAGAAACTATAAGAGATATTTTCGAGTTGAAAAATCCACACTAATATGTGAACTTTCTCCTTCTTTCCTCATGTAAAATTTCGTATCATTACGATGTATAGTTAGAGAGCTACAATCGTTTTAAAAAGGTATTGCAAGTGGCGAAACGTGAAATGTTAAAATGAGGTATTTTTATTGACATATAAATTGCAATAACTCATAAACCATTTGAGATGTCAAAGTGATTTTTTGGGGTTAATTCTCCTTTCAATTCTGCAGCTTTTGATACCCATAACGTTGGTTAAAAAAAATTTTAATCTTTTTTGAAAAAACTTTGAACTGCAATTACTCATAAACCCTTTGAGATTTCATAATCATTTTTTCATGGTTTACTCTCCAATAAATTCTGCATTTATTGATGTGCATTTACTTGGCATTATTAAATGTTGAAATTTTTACAAAAAATTAGATAAAAACGAAAAAATATTAAAATTTTTGAAATTTCAATAGCACCACTCCACTCCAAATTTAATTCTGCTTCTATTAGGCTATAAAAATAATCAAAAATACAAAACTCAATATTTCGCCTTAAAAAACTGCAAGGGTTCCTTACCATTTTGCAAAGTTTGAAAATTGGCAGTTTTCTCGAATTATTTACTCAGAAACTATAAGAGATATTTTCGAGTTGAAAAAACCACAGTAAAATTTTAACTTTCTTCTTTCCTCATGTGAATGTTCATATTATTACGATGTATAGTTAGAGAGCTACAAGCTTTTTAAAAAGGTATTGCAAGTGGCGAAACGTGAAATGTTAAAATGAGGTATTTTTTATGACATATAAATTGCAATAACTCTTAAACCATTTGAGATGTCAATGTGATTTTTTGGGGTTAATTCTCCTTTCAATTCTGCAGCTTTTGATACCCATAACGTAGGTTAAAAATTTTTTTGATCTTTTTTGAAAAAAATTTGAACTGCAATTACTCATAAACCCTTTGAGATTTCAAAGTCATTTATTCATGGTTTCTCTCTATTAAATTTTGCATTTATTGATGTGCATATCATTTGCATTATTAAAAGTTGAAATTTTTACAAAAAATTAGATGAAAACAAAGAATTATTAAAAATTCTGAAATTTCAAAAGTACCCTCCACTCCAAATTTAATTCTGCTTCTATTAGGCTATAAAAATAATCAAAAATACAAAACTCAATATTTCGCCTTAAAAAACTGCAAGGGGGGTACCTTACCATTTTGCAAAGTTTGAACATTGGCTGTTTTCTCGAATTATTTACTCAGAAACTATAAGAGATATTTTCGAGTTGAAAAATCCACACTAATATGTGAACTTTCTCCTTCTTTCCTCATGTAAAATTTCGTATCATTACGATGTATAGTTAGAGAGCTACAATCGTTTTAAAAAGGTATTGCAAGTGGCGAAACATGAAATGTTAAAATCAGGTATTTTTTATGACATATAAATTGCAATAACTCATAAACCATTTGAGATGTCAAAGTGATTTTTTGGGGTTAATTCTCCTTTCAATTCTGCAGCTTTTGATACCCATAACGTTGGTTAAAAAAAATTTTAATCTTTTTTGAAAAAACATTGAACTGCAATTACTCATAAACCCTTTGAGATTTCATAATCATTATTTCATGGTTTACTCTCCAATAAATTCTGCATTTATTGATGTGCATTTACTTGGCATTATTAAATGTTGAAATTTTTACAAAAAATTAGATAAAAACGAAAAAATATTAAAATTTTTGAAATTTCAATAGCACCACTCCACTCCAAATTTAATTCTGCTTCTATTAGGCTATAAAAATAATCAAAAATACAAAACTCAATATTTCGCCTTAAAAAACTGCAAGGGGGGTTCCTTACCATTTTGCAAAGTTTGAAAATTGGCAGTTTTCTCGAATTATTTACTCAGAAACTATAAGAGATATTTTCGAGTTGAAAAAACCACATTAATATGTGAACTTTCTCCTTCTTTCCTCATGTAAAATTTCGTATCATTACGATGTATAGTTAGAGAGCTACAATCGTTTTAAAAAGGTATTGCAAGTGGCGAAACATGAAATGTTAAAATCAGGTATTTTTTATGACATATAAATTGCAATAACTCTTAAACCATTTGAGATGTCAAAGTGATTTTTTGGGGTTAATTCTCCTTTCAATTCTGCAGCTTTTGATACCCATAACGTTGGTTTAAAATTTTTTTGATCTTTTTTGAAAAAACTTTGAACTGCAATTACTCATAAACCCTTTGAGATTTCAAAGTCATTTATTCATGGTTTCTCTCTATTAAATTTTGCATTTATTAATGTGCATATTATTTGCATTATTAAAAGTTGAAATTTTTACAAAAAATTAGATGAAAACGAAGAAATATTAAAAATTCTGAAATTTCAAAAGTACCACTCCACTCCAAATTTAATTCTGCTTCTATTAGGCTATAAAAAAAATCAAAAATACAAAACTCAATATTTCGCCTTAAAAAACTGCAAGGGGTTCCTTTCCATTTTGCAAAGTTTGAAAATTGGCTGTTTTCTCGAATTTTTTACTCAGAAACTATATAGATATTTTCGAATTGAAAAAACCACAGTAAAATTTGAACATTCTTCTTTCCTCATGTAAAAGTTCATATCATTACGATGTATGGTTAGAGAGCTACAAGCGTTTTAAAAAGGTATTGCAAGTGGCGAAACGTGAAATGTTAAAATGAGGTATTTTTATTGACATATAAATTGCAATAACTCATAAACCATTTGAGATGTCAAAGTGATTTTTTGGGGTTAATTCTCCTTTCAATTCTGCAGCTTTTGATACCCATAACGTTGGTTAAAAAAAATTTTAATCTTTTTTGAAAAAACTTTGAACTGCAATTACTCATAAACCCTTTGAGATTTCAAAGTCATTTATTCATGGTTTCTCTCTATTAAATTTTGCATTTATTAATGTGCATATTATTTGCATTATTAAAAGTTGAAATTTTTACAAAAAATTAGATAAAAACGAAAAAATATTAAAATTTTTGAAATTTCAATAGCACCACTCCACTCCAAATTTAATTCTGCTTCTATTAGGCTATAAAAATAATCAAAAATACAAAACTCAATATTTCGCCTTAAAAAACTGCAAGGGGGGTACCTTACCATTTTGCAAAGTTTGAACATTGGCTGTTTTCTCGAATTATTTACTCAGAAACTATAAGAGATATTTTCGAGTTGAAAAAACCACACTAATATGTGAACTTTCTCCTTCTTTCCTCATGTAAAATTTCGTATCATTACGATGTATAGTTAGAGAGCTACAATCGTTTTAAAAAGGTATTGCAAGTGGCGAAACATGAAATGTTAAAATCAGGTATTTTTTATGACATATAAATTGCAATAACTCTTAAACCATTTGAGATGTCAAAGTGATTTTTTGGGGTTAATTCTCCTTTCAATTCTGCAGCTTTTGATACCCATAACGTTGGTTAAAAATTTTTTTGATCTTTTTTGAAAAAACTTTGAACTGCAATTACTCATAAACCCTTTGAGATTTCAAAGTCATTTATTCATGGTTTCTCTCTATTAAATTTTGCATTTATTAATGTGCATATTATTTGCATTATTAAAAGTTGAAATTTTTACAAAAAATTAGATGAAAACGAAGAAATATTAAAAATTCTGAAATTTCAAAAGTACCACTCCACTCCAAATTTAATTCTGCTTCTATTAGGCTATAAAAATAATCAAAAATACAAAACTCAATATTTCGCCTTAAAAAACTGCAAGGGGGGGGGGGGTACCTTACCATTTTGCAAAGTTTGAAAATTGGCTGTTTTCTCGAATTATTTACTCAGAAACTATAAGAGATATTTTCGAATTGAAAAAACCACAGTAAAATTTTAACTTTCTTCTTTCCTCATGTAAATGTTCATATCATTACGATGTATAGTTAGAGAGCTACAAGCTTTTTAAAAAGGTATTGCAAGTGGCGAAACGTGAAATGTTAAAATGAGGTATTTTTATTGACATATAAATTGCAATAACTCTTATACCATTTGAGATTTCAAAGTTATTTATTCATGGTTTACTCTCTATTAAGTTCTGCATGTATTGATGTGCATATCATTGGCATTATTAAAATAAATGTTGAAATTTTTACAAAAAATTAGATAAAAACGAAAAAATATTAAAAATTTTGAAATTTCAATAGCACCACTCCACTCCAAATTTAATTCTGCGTCTATTAGGCTATAAAAAAAATCAAAAATACAAAACTCAATATTTCGCCTTAAAAAACTGCAAGGGGTTCCTTTCCATTAGCAAAGTTTGAAAATTGGCTGTTTTCTCGAATTATTTACTCAGAAACTATATAGATATTTTCGAATTGAAAAAACCACAGTAAAATTTGAACTTTCTTCTTTCCTCATGTAAAAGTTCATATCATTACGATGTATGGTTAGAGAGCTACAAGCGTTTTAAAAAGGTATTGCAAGTGGCGAAACGTGAAATGTTAAAATGAGGTATTTTTATTGACATATAAATTGCAATAACTCATAAACCATTTGAGATGTCAAAGTGATTTTTTGGGGTTAATTCTCCTTTCAATTCTGCAGCTTTTGATACCCATAACGTTGGTTAAAAAAAATTTTAATCTTTTTTGAAAAAACTTTGAACTGCAATTACTCATAAACCCTTTGAGATTTCATAATCATTTTTTCATGGTTTACTCTCCAATAAATTCTGCATTTATTGATGTGCATTTACTTGGCATTATTAAATGTTGAAATTTTTACAAAAAATTAGATAAAAACGAAAAAATATTAAAATTTTTGAAATTTCAATAGCACCACTCCACTCCAAATTTAATTCTGCTTCTATTAGGCTATAAAAATAATCAAAAATACAAAACTCAATATTTCGCCTTAAAAAACTGCAAGGGGGGTTCCTTACCATTTTGCAAAGTTTGAAAATTGGCAGTTTTCTCGAATTATTTACTCAGAAACTATAAGAGATATTTTCGAGTTGAAAAAACCACAGTAAAATTTTAACTTTCTTCTTTCCTCATGTGAATGTTCATATTATTACGATGTATAGTTAGAGAGCTACAACCTTTTTAAAAAGGTATTGCAAGTGGCGAAACGTGAAATGTTAAAATGAGGTATTTCTTATGACATATAAATTGCAATAACTCTTAAACCATTTGAGATGTCAATGTGATTTTTTGGGGTTAATTCTCCTTTCAATTCTGCAGCTTTTGATACCCATAACGTAGGTTAAAAATTTTTTTGATCTTTTTTGAAAAAAATTTGAACTGCAATTACTCATAAACCCTTTGAGATTTCAAAGTCATTTATTCATGGTTTCTCTCTATTAAATTTTGCATTTATTGATGTGCATATCATTTGCATTGTTAAAAGTTGAAATTTTTACAAAAAATTAGATGAAAACGAAGAAATATTAAAAATTCTGAAATTTCAAAAGTACCACTCCACTCCAAATTTAATTCTGCTTCTATTAGGCTATAAAAAAAATCAAAAATACAAAACTCAATATTTCGCCTTAAAAAACTGCAAGGGGTTCCTTTCCATTTTGCAAAGTTTGAAAATTGGCTGTTTTCTCGAATTTTTTACTCAGAAACTATATAGATATTTTCGAATTGAAAAAACCACAGTAAAATTTGAACATTCTTCTTTCCTCATGTAAAAGTTCATATCATTACGATGTATGGTTAGAGAGCTACAAGCGTTTTAAAAAGGTATTGCAAGTGGCGAAACGTGAAATGTTAAAATGAGGTATTTTTATTGACATATAAATTGCAATAACTCATAAACCATTTTAATGTCAAAGTGATTTTTTGGGGTTAATTCTCCTTTCAATTCTGCAGCTTTTGATACCCATAACGTTGGTTAAAAAAAATTTTAATCTTTTTTGAAAAAACTTTGAACTGCAATTACTCATAAACCCTTTGAGATTTCAAAGTCATTTATTCATGGTTTCTCTCTATTAAATTTTGCATTTATTAATGTGCATATTATTTGCATTATTAAAAGTTGAAATTTTTACAAAAAATTAGATAAAAACGAAAAAATATTAAAATTTTTGAAATTTCAATAGCACCACTCCACTCCAAATTTAATTCTGCTTCTATTAGGCTATAAAAATAATCAAAAATACAAAACTCAATATTTCGCCTTAAAAAACTGCAAGGGGGGTTCCTTACCATTTTGCAAAGTTTGAAAATTGGCAGTTTTCTCGAATTATTTACTCAGAAACTATAAGAGATATTTTCGAGTTGAAAAAACCACACTAATATGTGAACTTTCTCCTTCTTTCCTCATGTAAAATTTCGTATCATTACGATGTATAGTTAGAGAGCTACAATCGTTTTAAAAAGGTATTGCAAGTGGCGAAACATGAAATGTTAAAATCAGGTATTTTTTATGACATATAAATTGCAATAACTCTTAAACCATTTGAGATGTCAAAGTGATTTTTTGGGGTTAATTCTCCTTTCAATTCTGCAGCTTTTGATACCCATAACGTTGGTTAAAAATTTTTTTGATCTTTTTTGAAAAAACTTTGAACTGCAATTACTCATAAACCCTTTGAGATTTCAAAGTCATTTATTCATGGTTTCTCTCTATTAAATTTTGCATTTATTAATGTGCATATTATTTGCATTATTAAAAGTTGAAATTTTTACAAAAAATTAGATGAAAACGAAGAAATATTAAAAATTCTGAAATTTCAAAAGTACCACTCCACTCCAAATTTAATTCTGCTTCTATTAGGCTATAAAAATAATCAAAAATACAAAACTCAATATTTCGCCTTAAAAAACTGCAAGGGGGGGGGTACCTTACCATTTTGCAAAGTTTGAAAATTGGCTGTTTTCTCGAATTATTTACTCAGAAACTATAAGAGATATTTTCGAATTGAAAAAACCACAGTAAAATTTTAACTTTCTTCTTTCCTCATGTAAATGTTCATATCATTACGATGTATAGTTAGAGAGCTACAAGCTTTTTAAAAAGGTATTGCAAGTGGCGAAACGTGAAATGTTAAAATGAGGTATTTTTATTGACATATAAATTGCAATAACTCTTATACCATTTGAGATTTCAAAGTTATTTATTCATGGTTTACTCTCTATTAAGTTCTGCATGTATTGATGTGCATATCATTGGCATTATTAAAATAAATGTTGAAATTTTTACAAAAAATTAGATAAAAACGAAAAAATATTAAAAATTTTGAAATTTTAATAGCACCACTCCACTCCAAATTTAATTCTGCGTCTATTAGGCTATAAAAAAAATCAAAAATACAAAACTCAATATTTCGCCTTAAAAAACTGCAAGGGGTTCCTTTCCATTTTGCAAAGTTTGAAAATTGGCTGTTTTCTCGAATTTTTTACTCAGAAACTATATAGATATTTTCGAATTGAAAAAACCACAGTAAAATTTGAACATTCTTCTTTCCTCATGTAAAAGTTCATATCATTACGATGTATAGTTAGAGAGCTACAAGCGGTTTAAAAAGGTATTGTAAGTGGCGAAACGTGACATGTTAAAATGAGGTATTTTTTATGACATATAAATTGCAATAACTCTTAAACCATTTGAGATGTCAAAGTGATTTTTTGGGGTTAATTCTCTTTTCAATTCTGCAGCATTTGATACCCATAACGTTGGTTTAAAATTTTTTTGATCTTTTTTGAAAAAACTTTGAACTGCAATTACTCAACAACCCTTTGAGATTTCAAAGTCATTTATTCATGGTTTCTCTCTATTAAATTTTGCATTTGTTAATGTGCATATCATTGGCAATATTAAATGTTGAAATTTTTACAAAAAATTAGATAAAAACGAAAAAATATTAAATTTTTTGAAATTTCAATAGCACCACTCGACTCCAAATTTAATTCTGCTTCTATTAGGCTATAAAAATAATCAAAAATACAAAACTCAATATTTCGCCTTAAAAAACTGCAAGGGGGGTACCTTACCATTTTGCAAAGTTTGAAAATTGGCTGTTTTCTCGAATTATTTACTCAGAAACTATAAGAGATATTTTCGAGTTGAAAACACCACACTAATATTTGAACTATATTTTTTCCTCATGAAAAAATTCGTATCATTACGATGTATAGTTAGAGAGCTACAATCGTTTTAAAAAGGTATTGCAAGTGGCGAAACGTGAAATGTTAAAATCAGGTATTTTTTATGACATATAAATTGCAATAACTCTTAAACCATTTGAGATGTCAAAGTGATTTTTTGGGGTTAATTCTCTTTTCAATTCTGCAGCATTTGATACCCATAACGTTGGTTAAAAAATTTTTTGATCTTTTTTGAAAAAACTTTGAACTGCAATTACTCGTAAACCCTTTGAGATTTCAAAGTCATTTATTCATGGTTTCTCTCTATTAAATTTTGCATTTATTAATGTGCATATCATTTGCATTATTAAAAGTTGAAATTTTTACAAAAAATTAGATGAAAACAAAGAAATAATAAAAATTCTGAAATTTCAAAAGTACCACTCCACTCCAAATTTAATTCTGCTTCTATTAGGCTATAAAAATAATCAAAAATACAAAACTCAATATTTCGCCTTAAAAAACAGATAGGGGTGTAACTCACCATTTTGCAAAGTTTGAAAATTGGCTGTTTTCTCGAATTATTTACTCAGAAACTATAAGAGATATTTTCGAATTGAAAAAACCACAGTAAAATTTGAACTTTCTTCTTTCCTCATGTAAAAGTTCATATCATTACGATGTAAAGTTAAAGAGCTACAAGCGTTTTAAAAAGGTATTGCAAGTGGCGAAACGTGAAATGTTAAAATGAGGTATTTTTATTGACAAATAATTGCAATAACTCTTAAACTATTTGAGATTTCAAAGTCATTTATTCATGGTTTACTCCCTATTAAATTCGGCATTTATTGATGTGCATATCATTGGCATTATTAAATGTTCAAATTTTCACAAAAAATTAGATAAAAACGAAAAAATATTAAAAATTTTGAAATTTCAATAGCACCACTCCACTCCAAATTTGATTCTGCTTCTATTAGGCTATAAAAATAATCAAAAATACAAAACTCAATATTTCGCCTTAAAAAACAGCAAGGGGTGTATTCACCATTTTGCAAAGTTTGAAAATTGGCTGTTTTCTCGAATTAATTACTCAGAAACTATAAGAGATATTTTCGAGTTGTAAACACCACAATAAATTTGAACTTTCTTCTTTCCTCATGTAGAATGTCGTATCATTACGATGTATAGTTAAAGAGCTACAGGCGTTTTAAAAAGGTATTGCAAGTGGCGAAACGTGAAATGTTAAAATCAGGTATTTTTTATGACATATAAATTGCAATAACACTTAAACCATTTGAGATGTCAAAATGATTTTTTTAGGGTTTATTCTCCTTTCAATTCTGCATCTTGTAATACCAATATCGTTGGTTTAAAAAATTTTTGATCTTTTTTGAAAACACTTTGAACTGCAATTACTCGTAAACCCTATGAGATTTCAAAATCATTTTTTCATGGTTTACTCTCTATTAAATTCTGCATTTATTAATGTGCATATCATTGGCATTATTAAATGTTGAAATTTTTACAAAAAATTAGATAAAAACGAAAAAATATTAAAATTTTTGAAATTTCAATAGCACCACTCCACTCCAAATTTAATTCTGCTTCTATTAGGCTATAAAAATAATCAAAAATACAAAACTCAATATTTCGCCTTAAAAAACTGCAAGGGGGATTACCTCACCATTTTGCAAAGTTTGAAAATTGGCTGTTTTCTCGAATTATTTACTCAGAAACTATAGGAGATATTTTCGAATTGAAAAAACCACAGTAAAATGTGAACTTTCTTCTTTCCTCATGTAAACGTTCATAATATTACGATGTATAGTTAGAGAGCTACAAGCGTTTTAAAAAGGTATTGTAAGTGGCGAAACGTGAAATGTTAAAATCAGGTATTTTTTATGACATATAAATTGCAATAACACTTAAACCATTTGAGATGTCAAAATGATTTTTTTAGGGTTTATTCTCCTTTCAATTCTGCATCTTGTAATACCAATATCGTTGGTTTAAAAAATGTTTGATCTTTTTTGAAAACACTTTGAACTGCAATTACTCGTAAACCCTATGAGATTTCAAAATCATTTTTTCATGGTTTACTCTCTATTAAATTCTGCATTCTGCATTTATTGATGTGCATATCATTTGCATTATTGAAAGTTGAAATTTTTACAAAAAAATAGATGAAAACGAAGAAATATTAAAAATTCTGAAATTTCAAAAGTACCACTCGACTCCAAATTTAATTCTGCTTCTATTAGGCTATAAAAATAATCAAAAATACAAAACTCAATATTTCGCCTTAAAAAACAGCAAGGGGGTTCCTTACCATTTTGCAATGTTTGAAAATTGGCTGTTTTCTCGAATTAATTACTCAGAAACTATAAGAGATATTTTCGAGTTGAAAAATCCACACTAATATTTAAACTTTCTTCTTTCCTCATGTAAAATTTCGTATCATTACGATGTATAGTTAGAGAGCTACAAGCGTTTTAAAAAGGTATTGCAAGTGGCGAAACGTGAAATGTTAAAATGAGGTATTTTTTATGACAAATAAATTGCAATAACTCTTAAACCATTTGAGATGTCAAAGTGATTTTTTGGGGTTAATTCTCCTTTCAATTCTGTAGCTTTTGATACCCATAACGTTGGTTAAAAATTTTTTTGATCTTTTTTTAAAAAACTTTGAACTGCAATTACTCATAAACCCTTTGAGATTTCAAAGTCATTTATTCATGGTTTCTCTCTATTAAATTTTGCATTTATTAATGTGCATATTATTTGCATTATTAAAAGTTGAAATTTTTACAAAAAATTAGATGAAAACGAAGAAATATTAAAAATTCTGAAATTTCAAAAGTACCACTCCACTCCAAATTTAATTCTGCTTCTATTAGGCTATAAAAATAAACAAAAATACAAAACTCAATATTTCGCCTTAAAAAACTGCAAGGGGGGGGGTACCTTACCATTTTGCAAAGTTTGAAAATTGGCTGTTTTCTCGAATTATTTACTCAGAAACTATAAGAGATATTTTCGAATTGAAAAAACCACAGTAAAATTTTAACTTTCTTCTTTCCTCATGTAAAAGTTCATATCATTACGATGTATAGTTAGAGAGCTACAAGCGTTTTAAAAAGGTATTGCAAGTGGCGAAACGTGAAATGTTAAAATCAGGTATTTTTTATGACATATAAATTGCAATAACTCTTAAACCATTTGAGATTTCAAAGTTATTTATTCATGGTTTACTCTCTATTAAGTTCTGCATGTATTGATGTGCATATCATTGGCATTAATAAATGTTGAAATTTTTACAAAAATTAGATAAAAACGAAAAAATATTAAAAATTTTGAAATTTCAATAGCACCACTCCACTCCAAATTAAATTCCGCTTCTATTAGGCTATAAAAAAAATCAAAAATACAAAACTCAATATTTCGCCTTAAAAAACTGCAAGGGGTTCCTTTCCATTTTGCAAAGTTTGAAAATTGGCTGTTTTCTCGAATTATTTACTCAGAAACTATAAGAGATATTTTCAAGTTAAAAACACCACACTAAAATGTGAACTTTCTTCTTTCCTCATGTAAAATTTCGTATTATTACGAAGTATAGTTATAGAGCTACAAGCGTTTTAAAAAGGTATTGTAAGTGGCGAAACGTGAAATGTTAAAATCAGGTATTTTTTATGACATATAAATTGCAATAACACTTAAACCATTTGAGATGTCAAAATGATTTTTTTAGGGTTTATTCTCCTTTCAATTCTGCATCTTGTAATACCAATATCGTTGGTTTAAAAAATGTTTGATCTTTTTTGAAAACACTTTGAACTGCAATTACTCGTAAACCCTATGAGATTTCAAAATCATTTTTTCATGGTTTACTCTCTATTAAATTCTGCATTCTGCATTTATTGATGTGCATATCATTTGCATTATTGAAAGTTGAAATTTTTACAAAAAAATAGATGAAAACGAAGAAATATTAAAAATTCTGAAATTTCAAAAGTACCACTCGACTCCAAATTTAATTCTGCTTCTATTAGGCTATAAAAATAATCAAAAATACAAAACCCAATATTTCGCCTTAAAAAACTGCAAGGGGGTACCTTACCATTTTGCAATGTTTGAAAATTGGCTGTTTTCTCGAATTAATTACTCAGAAACTATAAGAGATATTTTCGAGTTGAAAAATCCACACTAATATTTAAACTTTCTTCTTTCCTCATGTAAAATTTCGTATCATTACGATGTATAGTTAGAGAGCTACAAGCTTTTTAAAAAGGTATTGCAAGTGGCGAAACGTGAAATGTTAAAATGAGGTATTCTTTATGACATATAAATTGCAATAACTCTTAAACCATTTGAGATGTCAAAGTGATTTTTTGGGGTTAATTCTCCTTTCAATTCTGCAGCTTTTGATACCCATAACGTTGGTTAAAAATTTTTTTGATCTTTTTTTAAAAAACTTTGAACTGCAATTACTCATAAACCCTTTGAGATTTCAAAGTCATTTATTCATGGTTTCTCTCTATTAAATTTTGCATTTATTAATGTGCATATTATTTGCATTATTAAAAGTTGAAATTTTTACAAAAAATTAGATGAAAACGAAGAAATATTAAAAATTCTGAAATTTCAAAAGTACCACTCCACTCCAAATTTAATTCTGCTTCTATTAGGCTATAAAAATAATCAAAAATACAAAACTCAATATTTCGCCTTAAAAAACAGCAAGGGTTAACTTACCATTTTGCAAAGTTTGAAAATTGGCTGTTTTCTCGAATTATTTACTCAGAAACTATAAGAGATATTTTCGAATTGAAAAAACCACAGTAAAATTTGAACTTTCTTCTTTCCTCATGTAAAAGTTCATATCATTACGATGTATAGTTAGAGAGCTACAAGCGTTTTAAAAAGGTATTGTAAGTGGCGAAACGTGAAATGTTAAAATCAGGTATTTTTTATGACATATAAATTGCAATAACACTTAAACCATTTGAGATGTCAAAATGATTTTTTTAGGGTTTATTCTCCTTTCAATTCTGCATCTTGTAATACCAATATCGTTGGTTTAAAAAATTTTTGATCTTTTTTGAAAACACTTTGAACTGCAATTACTCGTAAACCCTATGAGATTTCAAAATCATTTTTTCATGGTTTACTCTCTATTAAATTCTGCATTCTGCATTTATTGATGTGCATATCATTGGCATTAATAAATGTTGAAATTTTTACAAAAATTAGATAAAAACGAAAAAATATTAAAAATTTTGAAATTTCAATAACACCACTCCACTCCAAATTAAATTCCGCTTCTATTAGGCTATAAAAAAAATCAAAAATACAAAACTCAATATTTCGCCTTAAAAAACTGCAAGGGGTTCCTTTCCATTTTGCAAAGTTTGAAAATTGGCTGTTTTCTCGAATTATTTACTCAGAAACTATAAGAGATATTTTCGAATTGAAAAAACCACAGTAAA
This sequence comes from Aphrophora alni, assembly GCA_963513935.1. NCBI lineage: Eukaryota > Metazoa > Arthropoda > Insecta > Hemiptera > Aphrophoridae > Aphrophora > Aphrophora alni. Next base: position 90,900,090 of record OY740772.1, read on the forward strand.
ATGTGAACTTTCTTCTTTCCTCATGTAAAAGTTCATATCATTACGATGTATAGTTAGAGAGCTACAAGCGTTTTAAAAAGGTATTGCAAGTGGCGAAACGTGAAATGTTAAAATCAGGTATTTTTTATGACATATAAATTGCAATAACTCTTAAACCATTTGAGATTTCAAAGTTATTTATTCATGGTTTACTCTCTATTAAGATCTGCATGTATTGATGTGCATATCATTGGCATTAATAAATGTTGAAATTTTTACAAAAATTAGATAAAAACGAAAAAATATTAAAAATTTTGAAATTTCAATAACACCACTCCACTCCAAATTAAATTCCGCTTCTATTAGGCTATAAAAAAAATCAAAAATACAAAACTCAATATTTCGCCTTAAAAAACTGCAAGGAACTTACCATTTTGCAAAGTTTGAAAATTGGCTGTTTCCTCGAATTAATTACTCAGAAACTATAAGAGATATTTTCGAGTTGAAAACACCACACTAAAATTTGAACTTTCTTCTTTCCTCATGTAAAATTTCGTATTATTACGATGTATAGTTAAAGAGCTACAGGCGTTTTAAAAAGGTATTGTAAGTGGCGAAACGTGAAATGTTAAAATCAGGTATTTTTTATGACATATAAATTGCAATAACACTTAAACCATTTGAGATGTCAAAATGATTTTTTTAGGGTTTATTCTCCTTTCAATTCTGCATCTTGTAATACCAATATCGTTGGTTGAAAAAATTTTTGATCTTTTTTGTAAACACTTTGAACTGCAATTACTCGTAAACCCTATGAGATTTCAAAATCATTTTTTCATGGTTTACTCTCTATTAAATTCTGCATTCTGCATTCATTGATGTGCATATCATTGGCATTATTAAATGTTGAAATTTTTACAAAAAATTAGATAAAAACGAAAAAATATTAAAAATTTTGAAATTTCAATAGCACCACTCCACTCCAAATTTAATTCTGCTTCTATTAGGCTATAAAAATAATCAAAAATACAAAACTCAATATTTCGCCTTAAAAAACTGCAAGGACCTTACCATTTTGCAAAGTTTGAAAATTGGCTGTTTTCTCGAATTAATTACTCAGAAACTATAAGAGATATTTTCGAGTTGTAAACACCACACTAAAATTTGAACTTTCTTCTTTCCTCATGTAAAATGTCGTATCATTACGATGTATAGTTAGAGAGCTACAAGCGTTTTAAAAAGGTATTGCAAGTGGCGAAACGTAAAATGTTAAAATGAGGTATTTTTATTGACATATAAATTGCAATAACTCTTAAACCATTTGAGATTTCAAAGTTATTTATTCATGGTTTACTCTCTATTAAGTTCTGCATGTATTGATGTGCATATCATTGGCATTATTAAATGTTGAAATTTTTACAAAAAATAGATGAAAACGAAGAAATATTAAAAATTCTGAAATTTCAATAGCACCACTCCTCTCCAAATTTAATTCTGCTTCTATTAGGCTATAAAAATAATCAAAAATACAAAACTCAATATTTCGCCTTAAAAAACAGCAAGGGTTAACTTACCATTTTGCAAAGTTTGAAAATTGGCTGTTTTCTCGAATTATTTACTCAGAAACTATAAGAGATATTTTCGAATTGAAAAAACCACAGTAAAATTTTAACTTTCTTCTTTCCTCATGTAAAAGTTCATATCATTACGATGTATAGTTAGAGAGCTACAAGCGTTTTAAAAAGGTATTGCAAGTGGCGAAACGTGAAATGTTAAAATCAGGTATTTTTTATGACATATAAATTGCAATAACTCTTAAACCATTTGAGATTTCAAAGTTATTTATTCATGGTTTACTCTCTATTAAGATCTGCATTCTGCATTTATTGATGTGCATATTATTTGCATTATTAAAAGTTGAAATTTTTACAAAAAATTAGATGAAAACGAAGAAATATTAAAAATTCTGAAATTTCAAAAGTACCACTCCACTCCAAATTTAATTCTGCTTCTATTAGGCTATAAAAATAATCAAAAATACAAAACTCAATATTTCGCCTTAAAAAACAGCAAGGGGGTTCCTTACCATTTTGCAATGTTTGAAAATTGGCTGTTTTCTCGAATTAATTACTCAGAAACTATAAGAGATATTTTCGAGTTGAAAAATCCACACTAATATTTAAACTTTCTTCTTTCCTCATGTAAAATTTCGTATCATTACGATGTATAGTTAGAGAGCTACAAGCGTTTTAAAAAGGTATTGCAAGTGGCGAAACGTGAAATGTTAAAATGAGGTATTTTTTATGACAAATAAATTGCAATAACTCTTAAACCATTTGAGATGTCAAAGTGATTTTTTGGGGTTAATTCTCCTTTCAATTCTGTAGCTTTTGATACCCATAACGTTGGTTAAAAATTTTTTTGATCTTTTTTTAAAAAACTTTGAACTGCAATTACTCATAAACCCTTTGAGATTTCAAAGTCATTTATTCATGGTTTCTCTCTATTAAATTTTGCATTTATTAATGTGCATATTATTTGCATTATTAAAAGTTGAAATTTTTACAAAAAATTAGATGAAAACGAAGAAATATTAAAAATTCTGAAATTTCAAAAGTACCACTCCACTCCAAATTTAATTCTGCTTCTATTAGGCTATAAAAATAAACAAAAATACAAAACTCAATATTTCGCCTTAAAAAACTGCAAGGGGGGGGTACCTTACCATTTTGCAAAGTTTGAAAATTGGCTGTTTTCTCGAATTATTTACTCAGAAACTATAAGAGATATTTTCGAATTGAAAAAACCACAGTAAAATTTTAACTTTCTTCTTTCCTCATGTAAAAGTTCATATCATTACGATGTATAGTTAGAGAGCTACAAGCGTTTTAAAAAGGTATTGCAAGTGGCGAAACGTGAAATGTTAAAATCAGGTATTTTTTATGACATATAAATTGCAATAACTCTTAAACCATTTGAGATTTCAAAGTTATTTATTCATGGTTTACTCTCTATTAAGTTCTGCATGTATTGATGTGCATATCATTGGCATTAATAAATGTTGAAATTTTTACAAAAATTAGATAAAAACGAAAAAATATTAAAAATTTTGAAATTTCAATAGCACCACTCCACTCCAAATTAAATTCCGCTTCTATTAGGCTATAAAAAAAATCAAAAATACAAAACTCAATATTTCGCCTTAAAAAACTGCAAGGGGTTCCTTTCCATTTTGCAAAGTTTGAAAATTGGCTGTTTTCTCGAATTATTTACTCAGAAACTATAAGAGATATTTTCAAGTTAAAAACACCACACTAAAATGTGAACTTTCTTCTTTCCTCATGTAAAATTTCGTATTATTACGAAGTATAGTTATAGAGCTACAAGCGTTTTAAAAAGGTATTGTAAGTGGCGAAACGTGAAATGTTAAAATCAGGTATTTTTTATGACATATAAATTGCAATAACACTTAAACCATTTGAGATGTCAAAATGATTTTTTTAGGGTTTATTCTCCTTTCAATTCTGCATCTTGTAATACCAATATCGTTGGTTTAAAAAATGTTTGATCTTTTTTGAAAACACTTTGAACTGCAATTACTCGTAAACCCTATGAGATTTCAAAATCATTTTTTCATGGTTTACTCTCTATTAAATTCTGCATTCTGCATTTATTGATGTGCATATCATTTGCATTATTGAAAGTTGAAATTTTTACAAAAAAATAGATGAAAACGAAGAAATATTAAAAATTCTGAAATTTCAAAAGTACCACTCGACTCCAAATTTAATTCTGCTTCTATTAGGCTATAAAAATAATCAAAAATACAAAACCCAATATTTCGCCTTAAAAAACTGCAAGGGGGTACCTTACCATTTTGCAATGTTTGAAAATTGGCTGTTTTCTCGAATTAATTACTCAGAAACTATAAGAGATATTTTCGAGTTGAAAAATCCACACTAATATTTAAACTTTCTTCTTTCCTCATGTAAAATTTCGTATCATTACGATGTATAGTTAGAGAGCTACAAGCTTTTTAAAAAGGTATTGCAAGTGGCGAAACGTGAAATGTTAAAATGAGGTATTCTTTATGACATATAAATTGCAATAACTCTTAAACCATTTGAGATGTCAAAGTGATTTTTTGGGGTTAATTCTCCTTTCAATTCTGCAGCTTTTGATACCCATAACGTTGGTTAAAAATTTTTTTGATCTTTTTTTAAAAAACTTTGAACTGCAATTACTCATAAACCCTTTGAGATTTCAAAGTCATTTATTCATGGTTTCTCTCTATTAAATTTTGCATTTATTAATGTGCATATTATTTGCATTATTAAAAGTTGAAATTTTTACAAAAAATTAGATGAAAACGAAGAAATATTAAAAATTCTGAAATTTCAAAAGTACCACTCCACTCCAAATTTAATTCTGCTTCTATTAGGCTATAAAAATAATCAAAAATACAAAACTCAATATTTCGCCTTAAAAAACAGCAAGGGTTAACTTACCATTTTGCAAAGTTTGAAAATTGGCTGTTTTCTCGAATTATTTACTCAGAAACTATAAGAGATATTTTCGAATTGAAAAAACCACAGTAAAATTTGAACTTTCTTCTTTCCTCATGTAAAAGTTCATATCATTACGATGTATAGTTAGAGAGCTACAAGCGTTTTAAAAAGGTATTGTAAGTGGCGAAACGTGAAATGTTAAAATCAGGTATTTTTTATGACATATAAATTGCAATAACACTTAAACCATTTGAGATGTCAAAATGATTTTTTTAGGGTTTATTCTCCTTTCAATTCTGCATCTTGTAATACCAATATCGTTGGTTTAAAAAATTTTTGATCTTTTTTGAAAACACTTTGAACTGCAATTACTCGTAAACCCTATGAGATTTCAAAATCATTTTTTCATGGTTTACTCTCTATTAAATTCTGCATTCTGCATTTATTGATGTGCATATCATTGGCATTAATAAATGTTGAAATTTTTACAAAAATTAGATAAAAACGAAAAAATATTAAAAATTTTGAAATTTCAATAACACCACTCCACTCCAAATTAAATTCCGCTTCTATTAGGCTATAAAAAAAATCAAAAATACAAAACTCAATATTTCGCCTTAAAAAACTGCAAGGGGTTCCTTTCCATTTTGCAAAGTTTGAAAATTGGCTGTTTTCTCGAATTATTTACTCAGAAACTATAAGAGATATTTTCGAATTGAAAAAACCACAGTAAAATGTGAACTTTCTTCTTTCCTCATGTAAAAGTTCATATCATTACGATGTATAGTTAGAGAGCTACAAGCGTTTTAAAAAGGTATTGCAAGTGGCGAAACGTGAAATGTTAAAATCAGGTATTTTTTATGACATATAAATTGCAATAACTCTTAAACCATTTGAGATTTCAAAGTTATTTATTCATGGTTTACTCTCTATTAAGATCTGCATGTATTGATGTGCATATCATTGGCATTAATAAATGTTGAAATTTTTACAAAAATTAGATAAAAACGAAAAAATATTAAAAATTTTGAAATTTCAATAACACCACTCCACTCCAAATTAAATTCCGCTTCTATTAGGCTATAAAAAAAATCAAAAATACAAAACTCAATATTTCGCCTTAAAAAACTGCAAGGAACTTACCATTTTGCAAAGTTTGAAAATTGGCTGTTTCCTCGAATTAATTACTCAGAAACTATAAGAGATATTTTCGAGTTGAAAACACCACACTAAAATTTGAACTTTCTTCTTTCCTCATGTAAAATTTCGTATTATTACGATGTATAGTTAAAGAGCTACAGGCGTTTTAAAAAGGTATTGTAAGTGGCGAAACGTGAAATGTTAAAATCAGGTATTTTTTATGACATATAAATTGCAATAACACTTAAACCATTTGAGATGTCAAAATGATTTTTTTAGGGTTTATTCTCCTTTCAATTCTGCATCTTGTAATACCAATATCGTTGGTTGAAAAAATTTTTGATCTTTTTTGTAAACACTTTGAACTGCAATTACTCGTAAACCCTATGAGATTTCAAAATCATTTTTTCATGGTTTACTCTCTATTAAATTCTGCATTCTGCATTCATTGATGTGCATATCATTGGCATTATTAAATGTTGAAATTTTTACAAAAAATTAGATAAAAACGAAAAAATATTAAAAATTTTGAAATTTCAATAGCACCACTCCACTCCAAATTTAATTCTGCTTCTATTAGGCTATAAAAATAATCAAAAATACAAAACTCAATATTTCGCCTTAAAAAACTGCAAGGACCTTACCATTTTGCAAAGTTTGAAAATTGGCTGTTTTCTCGAATTAATTACTCAGAAACTATAAGAGATATTTTCGAGTTGTAAACACCACACTAAAATTTGAACTTTCTTCTTTCCTCATGTAAAATGTCGTATCATTACGATGTATAGTTAGAGAGCTACAAGCGTTTTAAAAAGGTATTGCAAGTGGCGAAACGTAAAATGTTAAAATGAGGTATTTTTATTGACATATAAATTGCAATAACTCTTAAACCATTTGAGATTTCAAAGTTATTTATTCATGGTTTACTCTCTATTAAGTTCTGCATGTATTGATGTGCATATCATTGGCATTATTAAATGTTGAAATTTTTACAAAAAATAGATGAAAACGAAGAAATATTAAAAATTCTGAAATTTCAATAGCACCACTCCTCTCCAAATTTAATTCTGCTTCTATTAGGCTATAAAAATAATCAAAAATACAAAACTCAATATTTCGCCTTAAAAAACAGCAAGGGTTAACTTACCATTTTGCAAAGTTTGAAAATTGGCTGTTTTCTCGAATTATTTACTCAGAAACTATAAGAGATATTTTCGAATTGAAAAAACCACAGTAAAATTTTAACTTTCTTCTTTCCTCATGTAAAAGTTCATATCATTACGATGTATAGTTAGAGAGCTACAAGCGTTTTAAAAAGGTATTGCAAGTGGCGAAACGTGAAATGTTAAAATCAGGTATTTTTTATGACATATAAATTGCAATAACTCTTAAACCATTTGAGATTTCAAAGTTATTTATTCATGGTTTACTCTCTATTAAGATCTGCATGTATTGATGTGCATATCATTGGCATTAATAAATGTTGAAATTTTTACAAAAATTAGATAAAAACGAAAAAATATTAAAAATTTTGAAATTTCAATAACACCACTCCACTCCAAATTAAATTCCGCTTCTATTAGGCTATAAAAAAAATCAAAAATACAAAACTCAATATTTCGCCTTAAAAAACTGCAAGGAACTTACCATTTTGCAAAGTTTGAAAATTGGCTGTTTCCTCGAATTAATTACTCAGAAACTATAAGAGATATTTTCGAGTTGAAAACACCATACTAAAATTTGAACTTTCTTCTTTCCTCATGTAAAATTTCGTATTATTACGATGTATAGTTAAAGAGCTACAGGCGTTTTAAAAAGGTATTGTAAGTGGCGAAACGTGAAATGTTAAAATCAGGTATTTTTTATGACATATAAATTGCAATAACACTTAAACCATTTGAGATGTCAAAATGATTTTTTTAGGGTTTATTCTCCTTTCAATTCTGCATCTTGTAATACCAATATCGTTGGTTTAAAAAATTTTTGATCTTTTTTGAAAACACTTTGAACTGCAATTACTCGTAAACCCTATGAGATTTCAAAATCATTTTTTCATGGTTTACTCTCTATTAAATTCTGCATTCTGCATTTATTGATGTGCATATCATTGGCATTATTAAATGTTGAAATTTTTACAAAAAATTAGATAAAAACGAAAAAATATTAAAAATTTTGAAATTTCAATAGCACCACTCCACTCCAAATTTGATTCTGCTTCTATTAGGCTATAAAAATAATCAAAAATACAAAACTCAATATTTCGCCTTAAAAAACAGCAAGGGGTAACTTACCATTTTGCAAAGTTTGAAAATTGGCTGTTTTCCCGAATTATTTACTCAGAAACTATAAGAGATATTTTCGAATTGAAAAAACCACAGTAAAATGTGAACTTTCTTCTTTCCTCATGTAAAAGTTCATATCATTACGATGTATAGTTAGAGAGCTACAAGCGTTTTAAAAAGGTATTGCAAGTGGCGAAACGTGAAATGTTAAAATGAGGTATTTTTTATGACAAATAAATTGCAATAACTCTTAAACCATTTGAGATGTCAAAGTGATTTTTTATGGTTAATTCTCCTTTCAATTCTGCAGCTTTTGATACCCATAACGTTGGTTAAAAATTTTTTTGATCTTTTTTTAAAAAACTTTGAACTGCAATTACTCATAAACCCTTTGAGATTTCAAAGTCATTTATTCATGGTTTCTCTCTATTAAATTTTGCATTTATTAATGTGCATATTATTTGCATTATTAAAAGTTGAAATTTTTACAAAAAATTAGATGAAAACGAAGAAATATTAAAAATTCTGAAATTTCAAAAGTACCACTCCACTCCAAATTTAATTCTGCTTCTATTAGGCTATAAAAATAATCCAAAATACAAAACTCAATATTTCGCCTTAAAAAACAGCAAGGGTTAACTTACCATTTTGCAAAGTTTGAAAATTGGCTGTTTTCTCGAATTATTTACTCAGAAACTATAAGAGATATTTTCGAGTTGAAAACACCACACTAAAATTTGAACTTTCTTCTTTCCTCATGTAAAATTTCGTATTATTACGATGTATAGTTAAAGAGCTACAGGCGTTTTAAAAAGGTATTGTAAGTGGCGAAACGTGAAATGTTAAAATCAGGTATTTTTTATGACATATAAATTGCAATAACACTTAAACCATTTGAGATGTCAAAATGATTTTTTTAGGGTTTATTCTCCTTTCAATTCTGCATCTTGTAATACCAATATCGTTGGTTGAAAAAATTTTTGATCTTTTTTGAAAACACTTTGAACTGCAATTACTCGTAAACCCTATGAGATTTCAAAATCATTTTTTCATGGTTTACTCTCTATTAAATTCTGCATTCTGCATTTATTGATGTGCATATCATTGGCATTATTAAATGTTGAAATTTTTACAAAAAATTAGATAAAAACGAAAAAATATTAAAAATTTTGAAATTTCAATAGCACCACTCCACTCCAAATTTAATTCTGCTTCTATTAGGCTATAAAAATAATCAAAAATACAAAACTCAATATTTCGCCTTAAAAAACTGCAAGGACCTTACCATTTTGCAAAGTTTGAAAATTGGCTGTTTTCTCGAATTAATTACTCAGAAACTATAAGAGATATTTTCGAATTGAAAAAACCACAGTAAAATGTGAACTTTCTTCTTTCCTCATGTAAAAGTTCATATCAATACGATGTATAGTTAGAGAGCTACAAGCGTTTTAAAAAGGTATTGCAAGTGGCGAAACGTGAAATGTTAAAATGAGGTATTTTTTATGACATATAAATTGCAATAACTCTTGAACCATTTGAGATGTCAAAGTGATTTTTTGGGGTTAATTCTCCTTTCAATTCTGCAGCATTTGATACCCATAACGTTGGTTAAAAAATTGTTTGATCTTTTTTGAAAAAACTTTGAACTGCAATTACTCATTAAACCCTTTGAGATTTCAAAGTCATTTATTCATGGTTTCTCTCTATTAAATTTTGCATTTATTAATGTGCATATCATTTGCATTATTAAAAGTTGAAATTTTTATAAAAAATTACATGAAAACGACAAAATATAAAAAATTTTGAAATTTCAAAAGTACTACTCGACTCCAAATTTAATTCTGCTTCTATTAGGCTATAAAAATAATCAAAAATACAAAACCCAATATTTCGCCTTAAAAAACTGCATGGGGGGGTACCTTACCATTTTGCAAAGTTTGAAAATTGGCTGTTTTCTCGAATTATTTACTCAGAAACTATAAGAGATATTTTCGAATTGAAATCACCACACTAATATTTGAACTTTCTTCTTTCCTCATGTAAAAGTTCGTATCATTACGATGTATAGTTAGAGAGCTACAAGCGTTTTAAAAAGGTAATACAAGTGGCGAAACGTGAAATGATAAAATGAGGTATTTTTTATGACATATAAATTGCAATAACTCTTAAACCATTTGAGATGTCAAAGTGATTTTTTGGGGTTAATTCTCCTTTCAATTCTGCAGCTTTTGATACCCATAACGGTGGTTAAACATTTTTTTAATCTTTTTTGAAAAAACTTTGAACTGCAATTACTCATAATCTCTTTGAGATTTCAAAGTCATTTATTCATGGTTTCTCTCTATTAAATTTTGCATTTATTGATGTGCATATCATTTGCATTATTAAAAGTTCAAAATGTTTACAAAAAATTAGATGAAAACAAAGAAATATTAAAAATTCTGAAATTTCAAAAGTACCACTCCACTCCAAATTTAAATCTGCTTCTATTTGGCTATAAAAATAATCCAAAATACAAAACTCAATATTTCGCCTTAAAAAACTGCAAGGGGGACCTTACCATTTTGCAAAGTTTGAAAATTGGCTGTTTTCTCGAATTATTTACTCAGACACTATAAGAGATATTTTCGAATTGAAAAAACCACAGTAAAATTTCAACTGTCTTCTTTCCTCATGTAAAAGTTCATATCATTACGATGTATAGTTAGAGAGCTACAAGCGTTTAAAAAAGGTATTGTAAGTGGCGAAACGTGAAATGTTAAAATCAGGTATTTTTTATGACATATAAATTGCAATAACACTTAAACCATTTGAGATGTCAAAATGATTTTTTTAGGGTTTATTCTCCTTTCAATTCTGCATCTTGTAATACCAATATCGTTGGTTTAAAAAATTTTTGATCTTTTTTGAAAACACTTTGAACTGCAATTACTCGTAAACCCTATGAGATTTCAAAATCATTTTTTCATGGTTTACTCTCTATTAAATTCTGCATTTATTAATGTGCATATCATTGGCATTATTAAATGTTGAAATTTTTACAAAAAATTAGATAAAAACGAAAAAATATTAAAATTTTTGAAATTTCAATAGCACCACTCCACTCCAAATTTAATTCTGCTTCTATTAGGCTATAAAAATAATCAAAAATACAAAACTCAATATTTCGCCTTAAAAAACTGCAAGGGGGATTACCTTACCATTTTGCAAAGTTTGAAAATTGGCTGTTTTCTCGAATTAATTACTCAGAAACTATAAGAGATATTTTCGAGTTGTAAACACCACACTAAAATTTGTACTTTCTTCTTTCCTCATGTAAAATTTCGTATCATTACGATGTATAGTTAGAGAGCTACAAGCGTTTTAAAAAGGTATTGCAAGTGGCGAAACGTGAAATGTTAAAATCAGGTATTTTTTATGACATATAAATTGCAATAACACTTGAACCATTTGAGATGTCAAAATGATTTTTTTAGGGTTTATTCTCCTTTCTATTCTGCATCTTGTAATACCAATATCGTTGGTTTAAAAAATTTTTGATCTTTTTTGAAAACACTTTGAACTGCAATTACTCGTAAACCCTATGAGATTTCAAAATCATTTTTTCATGGTTTACTCTCTATTAAATTCTGCATTCTGCATTTATTGATGTGCATATCATTGGCATTATTAAATGTTGAAATTTTTACAAAAAATTAGATAAAAACGAAAAAATATTAAAATTTTTGAAATTTCAATAGCACCACCCCACTCCAAATTTAATTCTGCTTCTATTAGGCTATAAAAATAATCAAAAATACAAAACTCAATATTTCGCCTTAAAAAACAGCAAGGGGGTTCCTTACCATTTTGCAAAGTTTGAAAATTGGCTGTTTTCTCGAATTATTTATTCAGAAACTATAAGAGATATTTTCGAATTGAAAAAACCACAGTAAAATTTGAACTTTCTTCTTTCCTCATGTAAAAGTTCATATCATTACGATGTATAGTTAGAGAGCTACAAGCGTTTTAAAAAGGTATTGTAAGTGGCGAAACGTGAAATGTTAAAATCAGGTATTTTTAATGACATATAAATTGCAATAACACTTAAACAATTTGAGATGTCAAAATGATTTTTTTAGGGTTTATTCTCCTTTCAATTCTGTATCTTGTAATACCAATATCGTTGGTTGAAAAAATTTTTGATCTTTTTTGAAAACACTTTGAACTGCAATTACTCGTAAACCCTATGAGATTTCAAAATCATTTTTTCATGGTTTACTCTCTATTAAATTCTGCATTCTGCATTTATTGATGTGCATATCATTGGCATTATTAAATGTTGAAATTTTTACAAAAAATTAGATAAAAACGAAAAAATATTAAAAATTTTGAAATTTCAATAGCACCACTCCACTCCAAATTTGATTCTGCTTCTATTAGGCTATAAAAATAATCAAAAATACAAAACTCAATATTTCGCCTTAAAAAACAGCAAGGGGTAACTTACCATTTTGCAAAGTTTGAAAATTGGCTGTTTTCTCGAATTATTTACTCAGAAACTATAAGAGATATTTTCGAGTTGAAAACACCACACTAATACTTGAACTTTTTTCTTTCCTCATGTAAAATTTCGTATCATTACGATGTATAGTTAGAGAGCTACAAGCGTTTTAAAAAGGTATTGCAAGTGGCGAAACGTGAAATGTTAAAATGAGGTATTTTTTATGACATATAAATTGCAATAACTCTTAAACCATTTGAGATGTCAAAGTGATTTTTTGGGGTTAATTCTCCTTTCAATTCTAAAGCTTTTGATACCCATAACGTTGGTTAAACATTTTTTTGATCTTTTTTGAAAAAACTTTGAACTGCAATTACTCATAATCTCTTTGAGATTTCAAAGTCATTTATTCATGGTTTCTCTCTATTAAATTTTGCATTTATTGATGTGCATATCATTTGCATTATTAAAAGTTCAAAATTTTTACAAACAATTAGATGAAAACAAAGAAATATTAAAAATTCTGAAATTTCAAAAGTACCACTCCACTCCAAATTTAATTCTGCTTCTATTAGGCCATAAAAATAATCCAAAATACAAAACTCAATATTTCGCCTTAAAAAACTGCAAGGGGGTACCTTACCATTTTGCAAAGTTTGAAAATTGGCTGTTTTCTCGAATTATTTACTCAGAAACTATAAAAGATATTTTCGAGTTGAAAACACCACACTAAAATTTGAACTTTCTTCTTTCCTCATGTAAAATTTCGTATTATTACGATGTATAGTTAAAGAGCTACAGGCGTTTTAAAAAGGTATTGCAAGTGGCGAAACGTGAATTGTTAAAATCAGGTATTTTTATTGACATATAAATTGCAATAACTCTTAAACTATTTGAGATGTCAAAATGATTTTTTTAAGGTTTATTCTCCTTTCAATTCTGCATCTTTTAATACCAATATCGTTGGTTTAAAAAAATTTTGATCTTTTTTGAAAACACTTTGAACTGCAATTACTCTTAATCCCTTTGAGATTTCAAAGTCATTTATTCATGGTTTACTCTCTATTAAATTCTGCATTTATTGATGTGCATATCATTTGCATTATTAAAAGTTGAAATTTTTACAAAAAATTAGATGAAAACGAAAAAATATTAAAAATTTTGAAATTTCAATAGCACCACTCCACTCCAAATTTGATTCTGCTTCTATTAGGCTATAAAAATAATCAAAAATACAAAACTCAATATTTCGCCTTAAAAAACAGCAAGGGGTAACTTACCATTTTGCAAAGTTTGAAAATTGGCTGTTTTCTCGAATTAATTACTCAGAAACTATAAGAGATATTTTCGAGTTGTAAACACCACACTAAAATTTGTACTTTCTTCTTTCCTCATGTAAAATTTCGTATCATTACGATGTATAGTTAGAGAGCTACAAGCGTTTTAAAAAGGTATTGCAAGTGGCGAAACGTGAAATGTTAAAATCAGGTATTTTTTATGACATATAAATTGCAATAACACTTGAACCATTTGAGATGTCAAAATGATTTTTTTAGGGTTTATTCTCCTTTCTATTCTGCATCTTGTAATACCAATATCGTTGGTTTAAAAAATTTTTGATCTTTTTTGAAAACACTTTGAACTGCAATTACTCGTAAACCCTATGAGATTTCAAAATCATTTTTTCATGGTTTACTCTCTATTAAATTCTGCATTCTGCATTTATTGATGTGCATATCATTGGCATTATTAAATGTTGAAATTTTTACAAAAAATTAGATAAAAACGAAAAAATATTAAAATTTTTGAAATTTCAATAGCACCACCCCACTCCAAATTTAATTCTGCTTCTATTAGGCTATAAAAATAATCAAAAATACAAAACTCAATATTTCGCCTTAAAAAACAGCAAGGGGGTTGGTTCCTTACCATTTTGCAAAGTTTGAAAATTGGCTGTTTTCTCGAATTATTTATTCAGAAACTATAAGAGATATTTTCGAATTGAAAAAACCACAGTAAAATTTGAACTTTCTTCTTTCCTCATGTAAAAGTTCATATCATTACGATGTATAGTTAGAGAGCTACAAGCGTTTTAAAAAGGTATTGTAAGTGGCGAAACGTGAAATGTTAAAATCAGGTATTTTTTATGACATATAAATTGCAATAACACTTAAACCATTTGAGATGTCAAAATGATATTTTTAGGGTTTATTCTCCTTTCAATTCTGCATCTTGTAATACCAATATCGTTGGTTGAAAAAATTTTTGATCTTTTTTGAAAACACTTTGAACTGCAATTACTCGTAAACCCTATGAGATTTCAAAATCATTTTTTCATGGTTTACTCTCTATTAAATTCTGCATTCTGCATTTATTGATGTGCATATCATTGGCATTATTAAATGTTGAAATTTTTACAAAAAATTAGATAAAAACGAAAAAATATTAAAAATTTTGAAATTTCAATAGCACCACTCCACTCCAAATTTGATTCTGCTTCTATTAGGCTATAAAAATAATCAAAAATACAAAACTCAATATTTCGCCTTAAAAAACAGCAAGGGGTAACTTACCATTTTGCAAAGTTTGAAAATCGGCTGTTTTCTCGAATTATTTACTCAGAAACTATAAGAGATATTTTCGAGTTGAAAACACCACACTAATATTTGAACTTTCTTCTTTCCTCATGTAAAATTTCGTATCATTACGATGTATAGTTAGAGAGCTACAAGCGTTTTAAAAAGGTATTGCAAGTGGCGAAACGTGAAATGTTAAAATGAGGTATTTTTTATGACATATAAATTGCAATAACTCTTAAACCATTTGAGATGTCAAAGTGATTTTTTGGGGTTAATTCTCCTTTCAATTCTGCAGCTTTTGATACCCATAACGTTGGTTAAACATTTTTTTGATCTTTTTTGAAAAAACTTTGAACTGCAATTACTCATAATCTCTTTGAGATTTCAAAGTCATTTATTCATGGTTTCTCTCTATTAAATTTTGCATTTATTGATGTGCATATCATTTGCATTATTAAAAGTTCAAAATTTTTACAAACAATTAGATGAAAACAAAGAAATATTAAAAATTCTGAAATTTCAAAAGTACCACTCCACTCCAAATTTAATTCTGCTTCTATTAGGCTATAAAAATAATCCAAAATACAAAACTCAATATTTCGCCTTAAAAAACTGCAAGGGTACCTTACCATTTTGCAAAGTTTGAAAATTGGCTGTTTTCTCGAATTATTTACTCAGAAACTATAAAAGATATTTTCGAGTTGAAAACACCACACTAAAATTTGAACTTTCTTCTTTCCTCATGTAAAATTTCGTATTATTACGATGTATAGTTAAAGAGCTACAGGCGTTTTAAAAAGGTATTGCAAGTGGCGAAACGTGAATTGTTAAAATCAGGTATTTTTATTGACATATAAATTGCAATAACTCTTAAACTATTTGAGATGTCAAAATGATTTTTTTAAGGTTTATTCTCCTTTCAATTCTGCATCTTTTAATACCAATATCGTTGGTTTAAAAAAATTTTGATCTTTTTTGAAAACACTTTGAACTGCAATTACTCTTAATCCCTTTGAATTTCAAAGTCATTTATTCATGGTTTACTCTCTATTAAATTCTGCATTTATTGATGTTCATATCATTTGCATTATTAAAAGTTGAAATTTTTACAAAAAATTAGATGAAAACGAAAAAATATTACCTTACCATTTTGCAAAGTTTGAAAATTGGCTGTTTTCTCGAATTAATTACTCAGAAACTATAAGAGATATTTTCGAGTTGTAAACACCACACTAAAATTTGAACTTTCTTCTTTCCTCATGTAAAATTTCGTATCATTACGATGTATAGTTAGAGAGCTACAAGCGTTTTAAAAAGGTATTGCAAGTGGCGAAACGTGTAATGTTAAAATGAGGTATTTTTATTGACATATAAATTGCAATAACTCCTTAACCATTTGAGATGTCAAAATGATTTTTTTAGGGTTTATTCGCCTTTCAATTCTGCATCTTTTAATCTCAATATCGTTGGTTTAAAAAAATGTTTGATCTTTTTTGGAAAAAACTTTGAACTGCAATTACTCGTAAACCCTATGAGATTACAAAATCATTTTTTCATGGTTTACTCTCTATTAAATTCTGCATTTATTGATGTGCATTTACATTGGCATTATTAAATGTTGAAATTTTTACAAAAACTTAGATAAAAACGAAAAAATATTAAAAATTTTGAAATTTCAATAGCACCACTCCTCTCCAAATTTAATTCTGCTTCTATTAGGCTATAAAAATAATCAAAAATACAAAACTCAATATTTCGCCTTAAAAAACTGCAAGGACCTTACCATTTTGCAAAGTTTGAAAATTGGCTGTTTTCTCGAATTAATTACTCAGAAACTATAAGAGATATTTTCGAGTTGTAAACACCACACTAAAATTTGAACTTTCTTCTTTCCTCATGTAAAATGTCGTATCATTACGATGTATAGTTAGAGAGCTACAAGCGTTTTAAAAAGGTATTGCAAGTGGCGAAACGTGAAATGTTAAAATGAGGTATTTTTATTGACATATAAATTGCAATAACTCTTAAACCATTTGAGATTTCAAAGTTATTTATTCATGGTTTACTCTCTATTAAGTTCTGCATGTATTGATGTGCATATCATTGGCATTATTAAATGTTGAAATTTTTACAAAAATTAGATAAAAACGAAAAAATATTAAAAATTTTGAAATTTCAATAACACCACTCCACTCCAAATTTAATTCTGCTTCTATTAGGCTATAAAAATAATCAAAAATACAAAACTCAATATTTCTCCTTAAAAAACAGCAAGGGGGGGTACCTTATCATTTTGCAAAGTTTGAAAATTGGTAGTTTTCTCGAATTATTTACTCAGAAACTATAAGAGATATTTTGGAATTGAAAAAACCACAGTAAAATTTGAACTTTCTTCTTTCCTCATGTAAAAGTTCATATCATTATGATGTATAGTTAGAGAGCTACAAGCGTTTTAAAAAGGTATTGTAAGTGGCGAAACGTGAAATGTTAAAATGAGGTATTTTTTATGACATACTATTGCAATAACTCTTAAACCATTTGAGATGTCAAAATGATTTTTTTAGGGTTTATTCTCCTTTCAATTCTGCATCTTTTAATACCAATATCGTTGGTTTAAAAAATATTTGATCTCTTTTGAAAAAAACTTTGAACTGCAATTACTCGTAAACCCTGTGAGATTTTAAAATCATTTTTTCATGGTTTACTCTCTATTAAATTCTGCATTTATTGATGTGCATATCATTGGCATTATTAAAAGTTGAAATTTTTACAAAAAATTAGATAAAAACGAAAAAATATTAAAAATTTTGAAATTTCAATAGCACCACTCCACTCCAAATTTAATTCTGCTTCTATTAGGCTTTAAAAATAATCAAAAATACAAAACTCAATATTTCGCCTTAAAAAACAGCAAGGGGGTACCTTACCATTTTGCAAAGTTTGAAAATTGGCTGTTTTCTCGAATTATTTACTCAGAGACTATAAGAGATATTTTCGAGTTGAAAACACCACACTAAAATTTGAACTTTCTTCTTTCCTCATGTAAAACTTCGTATTATTACGATGTATAGTTAAAGAGGTACAGGCGTTTTAAAAAGGTATTGCAAGTGGCGAAACGTGAAATGTTAAAATCAGGTATTTTTTATGACATACCATTGCAATCACTCTTAAACCATTTGAGAAGTCAAAATGATTTTTTTAGGGTTTATTCTCCTTTCAATTCTGCATCTTGTAATACCAATAAAGTTGGTTTAAAAAATTTTTGATCTTATTTGAAAACACTTTGAACTGCAATTACTCGTAAACCCTATGAGATTTTAAAATCATTTTTTCATGGTTTACTCTCTATTAAATTCTGTATTTATTGATGTGCATATCATTGGCATTATTAAATGTTGAAATTTCTACAAAAAAAATAGATGAAAACGAAGAAATATTAAAAATTCTGAAATTTCAAAAGTACCACTCGACTCCAAATTTAATTCTGCTTCTATTAGGCTATAAAAATAATCAAAAATACAAAACTCAATATTTCGCTTTAAAAAACAGCAAGGGGGGTACCTTACCATTTTGCAAAGTTTGAAAATTGGCTGTTTTCTCGAATTATTTACTCAGAAACTATAAAAGATATTTTCGAGTTGAAAACACCACACTAATATTTGAACTTTCTTCTTTCCTCATGTAAAATTTCGTATTATTACGATGTATAGTTAAAGAGCTACAGGCGTTTTAAAAAGGTATTGCAAGTGGCGAAAGGTGAATTGTTAAAATCAGGTATTTTTATTGACATATAAATTGCAATAACTCTTAAACTATTTGAGATGTCAAAATGATTTTTTTAGGGTTTATTCTCCTTTCAATTCTGCATCTTTTAATACCAATATCGTTGGTTTAAAAAATTTTTGATCTTTTTTGAAAGCACTTTGAACTGCAATTACTCGTAAACCCTATGAGATTTCAAAATCATTTATTCATGGTTTACTCTCTATTAAATTCTGCATTTATTGATGTTCATATCATTTGCATTATTAAAAGTTGAAATTTTTACAAAAAATTAGATGAAAACGAAAAAATATTAAAAATTTTGAAATTTCAAAAGTACCACTCGACTCCAAATTTAATTCTGCTTCTATTAGGCTATAACAATAATCAAAAATATAAAACTTTATATTTCGCCTTAAAAAACTGCAAGGGGGGGTACATTACCATTTTGCAAAGTTTGAAAATGGGCTGTCTTCTCGAATTAATTACTCAGAAACTATAAGAGATATTTTCGATTTGTAAACACCACACTAAAATTTGAACTTTCTTCTTTCCTCATGTAAAATTTCGTATCATTACGATGTATAGTTAGAGAGCTACAAGCGTTTTAAAAAGGTATTGCAAGTGGCGAAACGTGAAATGTTAAAATCAGGTATTTTTATTGACATATAAATTGCAATAACGCTTAAACCATTTGAGATGTCAAAATGATTTTTTTTAGGGTTTATTCTCCTTTCAATTTTGCATCTTTTGATACCCATATCGTTGGTTTAAAAAAATTTTGATCTTTTTTGAAAAAAATTGAACTGCAATTACTCGTAAACCCTTTGAGATTTTAAAGTCATTTTTCATGGTTTACTCTCTATTAAATTCTGCATCTATTGATGTGCATATCATTGGTATTGTTAAATGTTGAAATTTTTACAAAAAATTAGATAAAAACGAAAAAAATATTAAAATTTTGAAATTTCAATAGCACCACTCCAAATTTAATTCTGCTTCTATTAAGCTATATAAAAAAAAAAAAAAAATCAAAAATTAACTTTTTCGCCTAAAAAAACCTGCAAGGGACCCTTACCATTTTGCAAAGTTTGTAAATTGACATTATAGTATCAGGCATTTATATAAATACAACTTCATTACTATATAAACATCTTTATATATAAAAACAGGTGTAAAATATAAAACAATAATAAACACACACAAACACAAATATATGATAGCTTAATTCAATATACAATATTTTAATAATATATTCTTTGATGATATAAAATATATATGTATACATTATTTTTTGAAATTAAAAAACCAAAATTAATAACATGATTTTACAGCTAATTTGAGCAACTAATTGAGCTATTTGACAATCATATTGATTTTTTTTTTGTAGAACTATCCTTTATAAATAATTAATCTATATAAGCTTCGGGAACATTTTTTAAAACTAATTGTTACTAGAATATTGATAAAAATAGTTTGTTTAAGTTGGCAGTTGTTTAAAGGCATTTGTGGTTGTTTATGACTAAACAGATATAATTTAGCGAACACAAGTGGCAGAAACTTAGATCAACTAATTGTTGATGTTATTATTATATATTGATAGTAGTAATTTATAAAATAGTGTAACTAGGCTTCTGATCCTCAGTAAAACAATACTCTATTGTGATTCTATGCCTGGGCTCAATAAATAACTTTGCAACACTAGTCATCCAAGGAATATGCTTAATGTTCTTATGTGATTATTACCATTAAAACTCATTTTGGTTCTAAACTAAACTTTTGCATTTTTCATGTATATCGTGAAAGACGTGGTCCTAAGTACCTGTTCTGTAATAGTTCTATATAATACAGCGAGTTGGTTTAAATAACAGTGCAGAGAAGACTTGTCTCCACCAGTGTGGTACCACATCTCATTATTCATGGTAATACGTCTACTATCCACGCTGCCAACATTATTCTTTCAGTTGCCAATGTGCGTGTTGCATACTTCGCAAGGGAATGTATTTAGGTTAGAGATAGTAGACCTTCGACCACACATTCCTTACATTCTATTCATCTCCTCAAATTACTTTATAAATTATGATTTCCTCTAAAGAAAAATATATTTAATAGAGTTTGTGTTAAATATAAGCAATATTAAAATTGTATTTCCAAATAAATTTGCTCTGCCATTTTAAAGTATTCTGAAAGGTTTTATTTAACGCAAATTTCAATCAAATTCTCAAAAAATAAAAATACTTTTGAGCTATTAGCATTTTCAGAGCCACCATGCAGGAAATGTGACCTGCAAGATGAAACCGCAGGGCATCTGATCTTCAAATGTAAATGTCAGTGACTTCAAAATTTGTGTCAGTGACTAAAGGACAGATAATTCCTCAAGACAACCTTATCAAGAAGATTTTAAAATTCATAGAGTGTATGGGTCTTCTGTGGGATATCTAGGGTATACATAATCTAATCTTACTTGGGAGCACAATCAGCCCCTGTGACTGATATACTGAAGGATCAGATCACCAAAGACACATTTTGTTTGAGATAAACTAATTTCATACTAGATAATGTACAATTAAAAATATCTATTTTTATACTTTTTAAATGTCATCTAAATTAATAATTATATCATCAAAAATATTTTAAAAGTAATTTTCAATGTATTTTTTAATGTTCTTTCAGATAGTTTTATGATTTTTTTTTTAAACTATGAACTTCCAATTGAAAAACATTTTAATCTTTATTATTATTTTATGCCCCTAACTACAGAATCATAAATTTTGGCTGAAAATACCATTTCAGATTTTTCTATTTAAAACATCAGATTTACAGGTCAAAGAGAGTATCTACAAAATACTCAAAATTGGACAATTATTATACATGAACGGACTTTAAAATGGACATGTTTAATATACCAAATGTGTTTCAACCACAATGTCGCCATCTTCATTGATGCTTAAGCTTCAATAATCCAAATTTAACAGTAACAATAATAAAATATAATAATAAAAGTATAAAATAAAAATATAGTATATATATACTATATATAAAAATATAGTAATAATAAAAGTTATAAATTATTGTAGTATCATCACCGAAGATAGTGCTATTGTCATTGAAACATGTTTGATTTAATAAACATATTTGTAAAAAAATGTGTTCTAGTTTTATTTTAATTTAAAACATATCACAAGTCAAGCTCAATATTTATTTATTTAAAATGGTATTGGGGGTTACGATCAGAGCACATTTCTTGGTTTTACAATGCATAGAGTAATCTAATTGATATATCCTAAAAAAGAAAATAACTAAAATAAAAAGTATAAAATTATGAAAATAAAATCAAATGAAACTAATAAACAATATATATATATTGTTTATTAGTTTCATTTGATTTTGTTTTCATAACTTTATACTTTTTATTTTAGTTATTTTCTTTTTTATATATATAAAGGGAATTTTGTATATATATATATATATATATATACACACACACACACACACAAAATTCCCTTTTTGGATTTTATTTCCATAAACACTAATTAGCTTTCTATAATGTAACTTAGATGGTAACAATAAAAAAACCCTACTCACAATATAAAACTACAAAATTTTGTATACATATCCTTTACAATAAAACTAATTTTATCTAAAATTAGAGCTACCATTTACATCTCATATAAATACAAGATAAGCAACTTAAAACCAGCCCCATAAGTTAAAATAATGTGTAGAAAAGTCATCTTGAACACGATATCTGTAGTGTAAGTCACACATTCTGTTGCAAGATATTAATTAATTGTCAGAACAGTGTAGACATATATTTCACGTTATTATCAAAATACCAATAAAAATAGAGGCTTTTCATTAAATTATTTCATTGGACAATTGTTTTGTGTATTTCTCTTTAAAACGACAATCAGATGGATTGTGATAAATGATATATATTAGTAATCATTATTATAAGAACTTGGACATTAAAATTTATCCATTTGTATATCACGTCATAGTATTTAAGGATTGCTATATATGTATGTTTTTCTCAGAGGTGCCTCCATTAGATTTCAATGCTTAATTTTTATTTTGTACGTTTAGATTATAAGGAAAACATTAATACATGTTTATTAATTACATGTGTAATTATCAGATACATGTGTATTTCAGGGAGAATAATAGTATATTATTAAAAAATGGTATTTCCAAAGAGACCTGTAGTTTGTTTGTGACTAGAAAAGTACACTTTCCCAGTAACCAGGATCCCAAAAAATTAAAGTACAAGTATCTATGCTTAATCATATACCCACTACACAAGTATCTATGCACCCATTACACTATAAATTACTTTTACTTTTTGTTTTTTTATATCCACAGGGTTGAAAGGTTACATGTATTGATGTGTGAATGGCTGCTGGGATAGGCACTCTTGATTTTAAGTTGATCACCTTATATAGTTAAAAATTGGTTTAAAATGATATTCATTCTGTAATAGAACCAATTTTAATATAATACGATACATATGACAAAATAAACAAATGATACCCAACTATAAATACAATACACAGCTATAGCAAATAATTTAATAACAGGCTGCTCACAATTTAATAGTCAGATTTCTTTTAAATTATTTATAATTTTAAATATATAATGTATATTTTTTAATTATAAAAGCAATAGTTTTTTAAATTTTTAATGGCACTAAAATTGGAAGACAAACTAACAAATTGTTAATACTAAGTACAATATTTAGTAATACTTTTGGTTCTAATTTAATATCAACTTTAATAAAACTATTTTATTTATTAACACATACTCCTTGTGTAGGAAAAATTGAGCTGTATAATACATATTGTTTAAAAAATCTATAAAAAAGTGGTGGAACTTTGAAACAGGCTGCGTAATAGAGGCAGAGTTGTACACACCTGTTCTGTAGCCTACTTGAGAAATGTTGCTTAATAATACATTTCTCTTCTATGTACAACTTTTATTGAGTCTTCAAGACAGCAAATTATCTCTAATTCTTACAAACTATAGATTACGTACACATTAATTTTAAAATAAATAAACTAAAACCTGCCACAAATCACAAAATGGCAAGAAATAAAAACTACGGTGGGAAAAAGAAATCTACAAACTAATAGCAGTAATATTAGGTGTAAGGAATATTAAGACTTTTAAAATAAATATACTTAACTTCAATACTTATGTAACATAAACAATTGGAACTGTATTTAAAAATTAATTTATTATATATTAAATAGTTAGTCTTGAATAATTTGAAGTTATTGCACAATCAGATTTCTACACTTACTAGAAAAGATAAAATTAAATTTTTCTGAAAAATAAGCTTAGTAATTAATTGTTAAAAAACTCTAAAACTTCAGTAGATTCCCCCACTAATTCAAACTAAATGAAAACAGGACTTACTAGGAATATAAAGTGTTTGGATGATCAAAACCCATTAGGAGCTCACCTATAGTGAGCTATAGTGAGTATGGGTGAGCAATCATTAGGGATGCCTAGCTGAATTTATACTTTTTTGTAATCTTGGGTTAGATCCCTCTCTTTCATGTTTCCTATCAGGTCTCTTTTGACCTTTTCCTACTCAACTGTCACTACTCAAAGGATTGGGTTTAGATCCTACTCTTTCATGTTTCCTAACAGGTTTCTCTTGACCGTTTCCTACTAAACTGTCACTACTCAAAGGATTGGGTTTAGATCCTTCTCTTTCATGTTTCCTAAAAGGTTTCTCTTGACCGTTTCCTACTAAACTGTCACTACTCAAAGGATTGGGTTTAGATCCTACTCTTTCATGTTTCCTAACAGGTTTCTCTTGACCGTTTCCTACTAAACTGTCACTACTCAAAGGATTGGGTTTAGATCCTTCTCTTTCATGTTTCCTAACAGGTTTCTCTTGACCGTTTCCTACTAAACTGTCACTACTCAAAGGATTGGGTTTAGATCCTACTCTTTCATGTTTCCTAACAGGTTTCTCTTGACCGTTTCCTACTAAACTGTCACTACTCAAAGGATTGGGTTTAGATCCTTCTCTTTCATGTTTCCTAACAGGTTTCTCTTGACCGTTTCCTACTAAACTGCCACTATTCAAAGGATTGGGTTTAGATCCTTCTCTTTCATGTTTCCTAACAGGTTTCTCTTGACCGTTTCCAACTGTACTGTCAGTATTCAAAGGATTGGGTTTAGATCCTACTCTTTCATGTTTCCTAACAGGTTTCTCTTGACCGTTTCCTACTAAACTGTCACTACTCAAAGGATTGGGTTTAGATCCTACTCTTTCATGTTTCCTAACAGGTTTCTCTTGACCGTTTCCTACTAAACTGTCACTACTCAAAGGATTGGGTTTAGATCCTACTCTTTCATGTTTCCTAACAGGTTTCTCTTGACCGTTTCCTACTAAACTGTCACTACTCAAAGGATTGGGTTTAGATCCTTCTCTTTCATGTTTCCTAACTGGTTTCTCTTGACCGTTTCCTACTAAACTGCCACTATTCAAAGGATTGGGTTTAGATCCTTCTCTTTCATGTTTCCTAACAGGTTTCTCTTGACTGTTTCCTACTATACTGTCAGTATTCAAAGGATTGGGTTTAGATCCTTCTCTTTCATGTTTCCTAACAGGTTTCTCTTGACAGTTTCCTAATAAACTGTCACTATTCAAAGGATTGGGTTAGATCCTTCTCTTTCATGTTTCCTAACAGGTTTCTCTTGACAGTTTCCTACTAAACTGTCACTATTCAAAGGATTGGGTTTAGATCCTTCTCTTTCATGTTTCCTAACAGGTTTCTCTTGACAGTTTCCTACTAAACTGTCACTATTCAAAGGATTGGGTTAGATCCTTCTCTTTCATGTTTCCTAACAGGTTTCTCTTGACTGTTTCCTACTAAACTGTCACTATTCAAAGGATTGGGTTAGATCCTTCTCTTTCATGTTTCCTAACAGGTTTCTCTTGACCGTTTCCTACTAAACTGTCACTATTCAAAGGATTGGGTTTAGATCCTTCTCTTTCATGTTTCCTAACAGGTTTCTCTTGACCGTTTCCTACTACACTGTCAGTATTCAAAGGATTGGGTTAGATCCTTCTCTTTCATGTTTCCTAACAGGTTTCTCTTGACAGTTTCCTACTATACTGTCAGTATTCAAAGGATTGGGTTTAGATCCTTCTCTTTCATGTTTCCTAACAGGTTTCTCTTGACAGTTTCCTACTAAACTGTCACTATTCAAAGGATTGGGTTAGAACCTTCTCTTTCATGTTTCCTAACAGGTTTCTCTTGACAGTTTCCTACTAAACTGTCACTATTCAAAGGATTGGGTTTAGATCCTTCTCTTTCATGTTTCCTAACAGGTTTCTCTTGACAGTTTCCTACTAAACTGTCACTATTCAAAGGATTGGGTTAGATCCTTCTCTTTCATGTTTCCTAACAGGTTTCTCTTGACCGTTTCCTACTTAACTGTCACTATTCAAAGGATTGGGTTAGATAGTTCTCTTTCATGTTTCCTAACAGGTTTCTCTTGACAGTTTCCTACTATATTGTCAGTATTCAAAGGATTGGGTTAGATCCTTCTCTTTCATGTTTCCTAACAGGTTTCTTTTGACCGTTTCCAACTAAACTGCCACTATTCAAAGGATTGGGTTAGATCCTTCTCTTTCATGTTTCCTAACAGGTTTCTCTTGACAGTTTCCTACTAAACTGTCACTATTCAAAGGATTGGGTTAGATCCTTCTCTTTCATGTTTCCTAACAGGTTTCTCTTGACCGTTTCCTACTTAACTGTCACTATTCAAAGGATTGGGTTTAGATCCTTCTCTTTCATGTTTCCTAACAGGTTTCTCTTGACAGTTTCCTACTATATTGTCAGTATTCAAAGGATTGGGTTAGATCCTTCTCTTTCATGTTTCCTAACAGGTTTCTTTTGACCGTTTCCAACTAAACTGCCACTATTCAAAGGATTGGGTTAGATCCTTCTCTTTCATTCATAACAGGTTTCTCTTGACTGTTTCCTACTAAACTGTCACTATTCAAAGGATTGGGTTAGATCCTTCTCTTTCATGTTTCCTAACAGGTTTCTCTTGACCGTTTCCTACTTAACTGTCACTATTCAAAGGATTGGGTTAGATAGTTCTCTTTCATGTTTCCTAACAGGTTTCTCTTGACAGTTTCCTACTAAACTGTCACTATTCAAAGGATTGGGTTAGATCCTTCTCTTTCATGTTTCCTAACAGGTTTCTCTTGACCGTTTCCTACTTAACTGTCACTATTCAAAGGATTGGGTTAGATAGTTCTCTTTCATGTTTCCTAACAGGTTTCTCTTGACAGTTTCCTACTATATTGTCAGTATTCAAAGGATTGGGTTAGATCCTTCTCTTTCATGTTTCCTAACAGGTTTCTTTTGACCGTTTCCAACTAAACTGCCACTATTCAAAGGATTGGGTTAGATCCTTCTCTTTCATGTTTCCTAACAGGTTTCTCTTGACAGTTTCCTACTATATTGTCAGTATTCAAAGGATTGGGTTAGATCCTTCTCTTTCATGTTTCCTAACAGGTTTCTTTTGACCGTTTCCAACTGTACTGTCAGTATTCAAAGGATTGGGTTAGATCCTTCTCTTTCATGTTTCCTAACAGGTTTCTCTTGACAGTTTCCTACTATATTGTCAGTATTCAAAGGATTGGGTTAGATCCTTCTCTTTCATGTTTCCTAACAGGTTTCTCTTGATCGTTTCCTACTAAACTGCCACTATTCAAAGGATTGGGTTAGATCCTTCTCTTTCATTCATAACAGGTTTCTCTTGACTGTTTCCTACTAAACTGTCACTATTCAAAGGATTGGGTTAGATCCTTTTCTTTCATGTTTCATAACAGGTTTCTCTTGACCGTTTCCTACTAAACTGTCACTATTCAAAGGATTGGGTTAGATCCTTCTCTTTCATGTTTCCTAACAGGTTTCTCTTGACCGTTTCGTACTACACTGTCAGTATTCAAAGGATTGGGTTAGATCCTTCTCTTTCATGTTTCCTATCAGGTCTCTTTTGACCTTTTCCTATTCAACTGACACTATTCAAAGGATTGGGTTAGATCCTTCTCTTTCATGTTTCCTAACAGGTTTCTCTTGACCGTTTCCTACTAAACTGCCACTACTAAAAGGATTGGGTTTAGATCCTTCTCTTTCATGTTTCCTAACAGGTTTCTCTTGACCGTTTCCTACTAAACTGCCACTATTCAAAGGATTGGGTTAGATCCTTCTCTTTCATTCATAACAGGTTTCTCTTGACTGTTTCCTACTAAACTGTCACTATTCAAAGGATTGGGTTAGATCCTTCTCTTTCATGTTTCCTAACAGGTTTCTTTTGACCGTTTCCTACTACACTGCCACTATTCAAAGGATTGGGTTAGATCCTTCTCTTTCATTCATAACAGGTTTCTCTTGACTGTTTCCTACTAAACTGTCACTATTCAAAGGATTGGGTTAGATCCTTCTCTTTCATTCATAACAGGTTTCTCTTGACAGTTTCCTACTAAACTGTCACTATTCAAAGGATTGGGTTAGATCCTTCTCTTTCATGTTTCCTAACAGGTTTCTTTTGACCGTTTCCTACTACACTGCCACTATTCAAAGGATTGGGTTAGATCCTTCTCTTTCATTCATAACAGGTTTCTCTTGACTGTTTCCTACTAAACTGTCACTATTCAAAGGATTGGGTTAGATCCTTCTCTTTCATGTTTCCTAACAGGTTTCTTTTGACCGTTTCCTACTACACTGCCACTATTCAAAGGATTGGGTTAGATCCTTCTCTTTCATTCATAACAGGTTTCTCTTGACCGTTTCCTACTAAACTGCCACTATTCAAAGGATTGGGTTAGATCCTTCTCTTTCATTCATAACAGGTTTCTCTTGACAGTTTCCTACTATACTGTCAGTATTCAAAGGATTGGGTTAGATCCTTCTCTTTCATGTTTCCTAACAGGTTTCTTTTGATCGTTTCCAACTGTACTGTCAGTATTCAAAGGATTGGGTTAGATCCTTCTCTTTCATGTTTCCTAACAGGTTTCTCTTGACCGTTTCCTACTAAACTGCCACTACTCAAAGGATTGGGTTTAGATCCTTCTCTTTCATGTTTCCTAACAGGTTTCTCTTGACCGTTTCCTACTAAACTGCCACTACTCAAAGGATTGGGTTTAGATCCTTCTCTTTCATGTTTCCTAACAGGTTTCTCTTGACCGTTTCCTACTAAACTGCCACTATTCAAAGGATTGGGTTAGATCCTTCTCTTTCATTCATAACAGGTTTCTCTTGACAGTTTCCTACTAAACTGCCACTATTCAAAGGATTGGGTTTAGATCCTTCTCTTTCATGTTTCCTAACAGGTTTCTCTTGACCGTTTCCTACTAAACTGCCACTACTCAAAGGATTGGGTTTAGATCCTTCTCTTTCATGTTTCCTAACAGGTTTCTCTTGACCGTTTCCTACTAAACTGCCACTATTCAAAGGATTGGGTTTAGATCCTTCTCTTTCATGTTTCCTAACAGGTTTCTTTTGACTGTTTCCTACTAAACTGTCACTATTCAAAGGATTGGGTTAGATCCTTCTCTTTCATGTTTCCTAACAGGTTTCTTTTGACCGTTTCCTACTACACTGCCACTATTCAAAGGATTGGGTTAGATCCTTCTCTTTCATTCATAACAGGTTTCTCTTGACTGTTTCCTACTAAACTGTCACTATTCAAAGGATTGGGTTAGATCCTTCTCTTTCATGTTTCCTAACAGGTTTCTTTTGACCGTTTCCTACTACACTGCCACTATTCAAAGGATTGGGTTAGATCCTTCTCTTTCATTCATAACAGGTTTCTCTTGACTGTTTCCTACTAAACTGTCACTATTCAAAGGATTGGGTTAGATCCTTCTCTTTCATGTTTCCTAACAGGTTTCTTTTGACCGTTTCCTACTAAACTGTCACTATTCAAAGGATTGGGTTAGATCCTTCTCTTTCATGTTTCCTAACAGGTTTCTTTTGACCGTTTCCTACTACACTGCCACTATTCAAAGGATTGGGTTTAGATCCTTCTATTTCATGTTTCCTAACAGGTTTCTCTTGACAGTTTCCTACTAAACTGTCACTATTCAAAGGATTGGGTTAGATCCTTCTCTTTCATGTTTCCTAACAGGTTTCTTTTGACCGTTTCCTACTACACTGCCACTATTCAAAGGATTGGGTTAGATCCTTCTCTTTCATTCATAACAGGTTTCTCTTGACTGTTTCCTACTAAACTGTCACTATTCAAAGGATTGGGTTAGATCCTTCTCTTTCATGTTTCCTAACAGGTTTCTTTTGACTGTTTCCTACTACACTGCCACTATTCAAAGGATTGGGTTTAGATCCTTCTCTTTCATGTTTCCTAACAGGTTTCTCTTGACCATTTCCTACTAAACTGTCACTATTCAAAGGATTGGGTTAGATCCTTCTCTTTCATGTTTCCTAACAGGTTTCTCTTGACCGTTTCCTACTACACTGCCACTATTCAAAGGATTGGGTTAGATCCTTCTCTTTCATTCATAACAGGTTTCTCTTGACCGTTTCCTACTAAACTGCCACTATTCAAAGGATTGGGTTAGATCCTTCTCTTTCATTCATAACAGGTTTCTCTTGACTGTTTTCTACTAAACTGTCACTATTCAAAGGATTGGGTTAGATCCTTCTCTTTCATGTTTCCTAACAGGTTTCTCTTGACCGTTTCCTACTACACTGTCACTATTCAAAGGATTGGGTTAGATCCTTTTCTTTCATGTTTCATAACAGGTTTCTCTTGACCGTTTCCTACTAAACTGTCACTATTCAAAGGATTGGGTTAGATCCTTCTCTTTCATGTTTCCTAACAGGTTTCTCTTGACCGTTTCCTACTACACTGTCAGTATTCAAAGGATTGGGTTAGATCCTTCTCTTTCATGTTTCCTATCAGGTCTCTTTTGACCTTTTCCTATTCAACTGACACTATTCAAAGGATTGGGTTAGATCCTTCTATTTCATGTTTCCTAACAGGTTTCTTTTGACCGTTTCCTACTAAACTGCCACTATTCAAAGGATTGGGTTAGATCCTTCTCTTTCATTCATAACAGGTTTCTCTTGACTGTTTCCTACTAAACTGTCACTATTCAAAGGATTGGGTTAGATCCTTTTCTTTCATGTTTCATAACAGGTTTCTTTTGACCGTTTCCTACTAAACTGTCCCTATTCAAAGGATTGGGTTAGATCCTTCTCTTTCATTCATAACAGGTTTCTCTTGACTGTTTCCTACTAAACTGTCACTATTCAAAGGATTGGGTTAGATCCTTTTCTTTCATGTTTCATAACAGGTTTCTCTTGACCGTTTCCTACTAAACTGTCACTATTCAAAGGATTGGGTTAGATCCTTCTCTTTCATGTTTCCTAACAGGTTTCTCTTGACCGTTTCCTACTACACTGTCAGTATTCAAAGGATTGGGTTAGATCCTTCTCTTTCATGTTTCCTAACAGGTTTCTTTTGACTGTTTCCTACTAAACTGTCACTATTCAAAGGATTGGGTTAGATCCTTCTCTTTCATGTTTCCTAACAGGTTTCTTTTGACTGTTTCCTACTACACTGTCAGTATTCAAAGGATTGGGTTAGATCCTTCTCTTTCATGTTTCCTAACAGGTTTCTTTTGACTGTTTCCTACTACACTGTCAGTATTCAAAGGATTGGGTTAGATCCTTCTCTTTCATTCATAACAGGTTTCTCTTGACTGTTTCCTACTAAACTGTCACTATTCAAAGGATTGGGTTAGATCCTTTTCTTTCATGTTTCATAACAGGTTTCTCTTGACCGTTTCCTACTAAACTGTCACTATTCAAAGGATTGGGTTAGATCCTTCTCTTTCATGTTTCCTAACAGGTTTCTCTTGACCGTTTCCTACTACACTGTCAGTATTCAAAGGATTGGGTTAGATCCTTTTCTTCCATGTTTCATAACAGGTTTCTCTTGACCGTTTCCTACTAAACTGTCACTATTCAAAGGATTGGGTTAGATCCTTCTCTTTCATGTTTCCTAACAGGTTTCTTTTGACTGTTTCCTACTACACTGTCAGTATTCAAAGGATTGGGTTAGATCCTTCTCTTTCATTCATAACAGGTTTCTCTTGACTGTTTCCTACTAAACTGTCACTATTCAAAGGATTGGGTTAGATCCTTTTCTTTCATGTTTCATAACAGGTTTCTCTTGACCGTTTCCTACTAAACTGTCACTATTCAAAGGATTGGGTTAGATCCTTCTCTTTCATGTTTCCTAACAGGTTTCTTTTGACTGTTTCCTACTACACTGTCAGTATTCAAAGGATTGGGTTAGATCCTTTTCTTCCATGTTTCATAACAGGTTTCTCTTGACCGTTTCCTACTAAACTGTCACTATTCAAAGGATTGGGTTAGATCCTTCTCTTTCATGTTTCCTAACAGGTTTCTCTTGACCGTTTAATACTATACTGTTAGTATTCAAAGGATTGGGTTAGATCCTTCTCTTTCATGTTTCCTAACAGGTTTCTCTTGACCGTTTCCTACTAAACTGTCACTATTCAAAGGATTGGGTTAGATCCTTCTCTTTCATGTTTCCTAACAGGTTTCTCTTGACAGTTTCCTACTAAACTGTCACTATTCAAAGGATTGGGTTAGATCCTTCTCTTTCATGTTTCCTAACAGGTTTCTCTTGACCGTTTCCTACTAAACTGTCACTACTCAAAGGATTGGGTTAGATCCTTCTCTTTCATGTTTCCTAACAGGTTTCTCTTGACAGTTTCCTACTAAACTGTCACTATTCAAAGGATTGGGTTAGATCCTTCTCTTTCATTCATAACAGGTTTCTCTTGACCGTTTAATACTATACTGTTAGTATTCAAAGGATTGGGTTAGATCCTTCTCTTTCATGTTTCCTAACAGGTTTCTCTTGACCGTTTAATACTATACTGTTAGTATTCAAAGGATTGGTTTAGATCCTTCTCTTTCATGTTTCCTAACAGGTTTCTCTTGACCGTTTAATACTACACTGTTAGTATTCAAAGGATTGGTTTAGATCCTTCTCTTTCATGTTTCCTAACAGGTTTCTCTTGACCGTTTAATACTATACTGTTAGTATTCAAAGGATTGGGTTAGATCCTTCTCTTTCATGTTTCCTAACAGGTTTCTCTTGACCGTTTCCTACTAAACTGTCACTATTCAAAGGATTGGGTTAGATCCTTCTCTTTCATGTTTCCTAACAGGTTTCTCTTGACAGTTTCCTACTAAACTGTCACTATTCAAAGGATTGGGTTAGATCCTTCTCTTTCATGTTTCCTAACAGGTTTCTCTTGACCGTTTCCTACTAAACTGTCACTACTCAAAGGATTGGGTTAGATCCTTCTCTTTCATGTTTCCTAACAGGTTTCTCTTGACAGTTTCCTACTAAACTGTCACTATTCAAAGGATTGGGTTAGATCCTTCTCTTTCATTCATAACAGGTTTCTCTTGACAGTTTCCTACTAAACTGTCACTATTCAAAGGATTGGGTTAGATCCTTCTCTTTCATGTTTCCTAACAGGTTTCTCTTGACCGTTTCCTACTACACTGCCACTATTCAAAGGATTGGGTTAGATCCTTCTCTTTCATGTTTCCTAACAGGTTTCTCTTGACAGTTTCCTACTAAACTGTCACTATTCAAAGGATTGGGTTAGATCCTTCTCTTTCATGTTTCCTAACAGGTTTCTCTTGACCGTTTCCTACTAAACTGTCACTATTCAAAGGATTGGGTTAGATCCTTCTCTTTCATGTTTCCTAACAGGTTTCTCTTGACAGTTTCCTACTAAACTGTCACTATTCAAAGGATTGGGTTAGATCCTTCTCTTTCATGTTTCCTAACAGGTTTCTCTTGACCGTTTCCTACTAAACTGTCACTACTCAAAGGATTGGGTTAGATCCTTCTCTTTCATGTTTCCTAACAGGTTTCTCTTGACAGTTTCCTACTAAACTGTCACTATTCAAAGGATTGGGTTAGATCCTTCTCTTTCATTCATAACAGGTTTCTCTTGACAGTTTCCTACTAAACTGTCACTATTCAAAGGATTGGGTTAGATCCTTCTCTTTCATGTTTCCTAACAGGTTTCTCTTGACCGTTTCCTACTACACTGCCACTATTCAAAGGATTGGGTTAGATCCTTCTCTTTCATGTTTCCTAACAGGTTTCTCTTGACAGTTTCCTACTAAACTGTCACTATTCAAAGGATTGGGTTAGATCCTTCTCTTTCATGTTTCCTAACAGGTTTCTCTTGACAGTTTCCTACTAAACTGTCACTATTCAAAGGATTGGGTTAGATCCTTCTCTTTCATTCATAACAGGTTTCTCTTGACAGTTTCCTACTAAACTGTCACTATTCAAAGGATTGGGTTAGATCCTTCTCTTTCATGTTTCCTAACAGGTTTCTCTTGACAGTTTCCTACTAAACTGTCACTATTCAAAGGATTGGGTTAGATCCTTCTCTTTCATGTTTCCTAACAGGTTTCTCTTGACAGTTTCCTACTAAACTGTCACTATTCAAAGGATTGGGTTTAGATCCTTCTCTTTCATTCATAACAGGTTTCTCTTGACAGTTTCCTACTAAACTGTCACTATTCAAAGGATTGGGTTAGATCCTTCTCTTTCATTCATAACAGGTTTCTCTTGACCGTTTCCTACTAAACTGCCACTATTCAAAGGATTGGGTTAGATCCTTCTCTTTCATTCATAACAGGTTTCTCTTGACTGTTTCCTACTAAACTGCCACTATTCAAAGGATTGGGTTAGATCCTTCTCTTTCATTCATAACAGGTTTCTCTTGACCGTTTCCTACTACACTGTCAGTATTCAAAGGATTGGGTTAGATCCTTCTCTTTCATGTTTCCTAACAGGACTCTCTCTTGACCTTTTTCTACCCTACAGCTAGCACTCAAGGGTTAGGGGTATATTTTTTGTTCTTTTCCTCCTTTTTTCTATAAAGACAATAATGACCAAAATGTTTTTTTTGCTTTTCAACAATAAGAAACAAAAAAGGATGATTCAAAATCATTGCTCAAAATAATAACTCAACATAGGATATTTTATGGTTTGTAGTGTTTATAAAGCTGCCCACATGTAATTGAACAAGTGAAAAGGTAAATTTTAAATTATTTCACCACAAGATTAGGAAAGACCTATTGTATTCTAATTAACAATGTTACGACTTGGAGTAGCTAGTTGAATTTGTAAAAGTTTTCAGTGTTCATTTACACTAAACATAAACATGTTTAATTAATATTCCTTTTACATCACATCCTAATTATCTTTAAACTAAAGGTTTTACTTATCCCAATATACAAAGTATAAAGTAGCTTTGGTAATCGCATAAATTTCAACCTCAGTTTTTTTGAGTAATCTTCACCTTTTATGGACTCAGAAAACTGAAAGTGATTTCTGACATGCTGTCTGTCCATGCAAAAGCACCATAGGCAGCAACAAAAATGAAGATAGCAACATTAAATTTGAAATAAAGGACTATAGTGGGTTCAAATAGAATCCTGTTGAAATTAAGAAAAATCAAATTTAAAATGTCGGACATTATTAGGTTTTTTGTTCACATCTTGTGTATTATTCACTTATAACACATTAGATAAGATTAAAATTTGCTAATTTTAATCTGTATGTAATTGGTATCAACCACACCTCTATACAATAACAAATAGCAAATTTATTGTCATAAAAGTAATTTCAAACTATGACATACCAAGAAAATGTCATTTTTATATAGCTACGAAACCCATGATACCGACATGAGCGTAACGACTGGAGACTCCTTCACATATGTACAGCTTCGAGGCCTACCAGAGATGAGACACTGACACTAGCATACAAGGTTTTGTTTATAAGATTCAGAAAACCTGTGTAAACAACTGTTTTAAACAAACTCACCCTATTGAAAAGACCCCTTGATCTACCAATACAATTTAACATTTCCTACAAAGTCTAAGATACATTTAGAGAATCTGCTTGTTGTTGGGGGTTACCATCAATAAGTTTAATGACCCTTATTGGATCTGTTAATTTCTTATAATGGTTGTTATATAATATGCTTTCAAATTTGGTGAAATATTCTTGGTTAAGTTCATTAGTCAGGGAATTCCATCCACAAGTAACAAATGATCGTCATTCAGAATCAATAAAAAAAAAAAAAAAAAAAAAAAAAAAAAAAAAATCACATCTGATACGGTACTTTACCAAATAAAGCTCTTAAAATAAAAACAAATTATTAAAAAATAATAACAAACATTATAAAAAGAGTGTTACCACAGACGGTTATTTAAAAAAAGACAAAAATAGCTGACATTAATATAAAGGTAAACTTAGAAATAACATAATCTATCGGTCTTATAAATGAAATAAACACAGAGCAGAATATTAAAAGTACTTCTATATAATATTTTTTTTAAAAAGAAAAATTAAACTTAAATATTTACTAGTACAGAAAATATATTTTTATTTACTTCTTGAGTTATTTTATTTAGTATGATTATTCTGGAGGTATTTCCTAGCTTTAAATAAATAATATATTAATTAGATTAATCAAACTTTATAATCACTACAAGAAGGCTATCTACTTCTTCGCATGTGAGTGGGTAACGATCACTGGAAATACCTAACATAGTTGTGAGGGCTAGGTACGGTTCCTTAGAATGGCTCCTGAACCCACCCATGCAAAAGTAAGTTCTTCAATTCATATATAAAATATTGAATTATCAAACTACTTATCTGTATACAGTAACCATATTTGTACTTATTATAAAGCTATAACCCCATGAACATATAGCAAAAACAACACAGTTTTGTCTCATCATTACTTCAAAAACTTATAAAATTGAGATTCCATTTGGAATATGAGTTGCCACAGCTACAATGTACAACAGCTTAAGTTATAAATTATTTCAAAACCTCCGACCAGCAATTTAAAACAATACAATATCAGCATAATTAAATTAGTACGAACCTCCTATGTTATTATGAATTTTGTTTACCATCCTTAAATGTTGGCCAACAAGTAGTTGTTTAATAAATTGAATACATACACTATTCAGGTTTAAAATGTTGATGTTCAAGGTCTGAAATTTCTATTTATGCTATAATTTATTATTCTATTGTAAAAATTTGATGATTCATTACATTCAGCATCTCGATCACCCATTTTTAGATAATTAAAAATATGTTCGAGTTAACAAAACTAGGGGTAAGAACTATTTTGAAATGACGCTACTTTGAAATTGATGAAAAGATTTTGGCGATTAACAAGTTTCTACAAGATAATGTTAAAACTGTGTATCTAATTTGACAAAAATTGTGATAAAAATATTTATTCAGGTTTCAAACCCTTTAAAAAAAAATACCCTATGGGTCAAAATCTGTAGAAACTTTACATCTCAAATTCTAGATTTGTGTACTCACATTATGTATTAGAATAATAGGTCCAATTTGTAATTTCAGTATGTTTAGATTTCCCTTCATGAACACAATAACTTCCACTAGTAGTTGCAACATTTGCTTGGCAAACATTTCATACTCTACTTAATCAGTTTTAAATTGCAAAAAATGTTCAAAAATACCTTGATCAAATTTTTGTTTTAAACCTACTTAAAACAAAATCCAAAAAAAAAAAATTAAAGACGGATATCCAAAATACAAAAACTCATTCTCATGAAAAATAACACAAGTTTGATATAGTATGCAACGTTTCACATTTTCGGTAAATTAAAGTTAGGTTAGATTATATATACGTATATCAGAAGGCAAAGCTCATTACGAAAAATGTGATCTGCGGAGTGGTTACTTCTGGTTGCATGTATGATTTAATTGGATATACGTTTGGGCGATTGTGGATCTTATAGAATCAAAAAAAAAAAATAAATAAATAAAAGAAGATTGATCATAATTGTTAAAAAATGTAAATATGTTAGAATAAAAAATGATCAGGAAGTTTTTTATAAAATATAAATGTATTCTTAAAATGTTAGAAATATATATAGTAAACGCCAACAAATATAAGGCAGTGAAATTAAGCCAATCACAAAAGAGAATGGGGAAAGTAACTTGGAGAGAATGAATAATGGCGAAGCAGATGGAAAACGAGCTCTAAAAAGAAAAAAAAAAGTTCCACAAGAGAAGACTGAGGATAAACATCAGAGGATGAAGTCATCAGTAAAAAAAATTGAACAAGTTGTCTAAAATTGTTCAGGTGAGTTTAATTTTATACAAAATGATAGTCGACTCTATCAAACGAAGAGTTCAGTACAGAGAAATCTATTATAATAAATGTTTAAAGCAACTTTGGTACCGTTGCATTTACATAAATTATAAATTTACCATGTAATAAAAAATGATACACAGCATAAAAGAATCAAAAGATTATTAGAGACAAAGGACAAATTTATTTTGTAAATGACAAAAAATAAAGAACCTTTCTTTTGGAAAAGAGCTTTAATAATAGTAACGATAAAAGTATTCACAAACTGTGTTTTCAAGATGAACTAATAATAATGATGAATGTTTCTTTGGTGCAAGAATTCCAATTGTAATGTTAAAAGTATACAAAAATAAATTGAGTAACAAGTATGGACATTTAACAGTTGAACTATATTTTATCTTTGTGTTGTAATAATTTAAAATCTATTGTGTATGTATTTCAAATAATAAATATAACTTTGTATGTATTTCAGAAACTGACTCTGTCTTTGTAATTTCTACCTAAAGTACACTTTTCGCGGAATTGACGACCCTGTAGAAACTATAGCGTATAAGTTCTCTAAAAATAACTAATTGACGTCCAGCAGCAATTAAGAATTAAGTTAAACAATAAAGAAAAGAATTTTAGAGCATTTTTCAATTAGTAGCCTATAAGTTTGAATAGAAAGATATTAAACTGAGCATCCAAAACATGGGTTTTGTTAAGAAGCAATAATAAATAGAATCATAATCTTTGCAAACAAAAAATCAGAAGTAAAGCAATTGAGTTACTAAAAGTGAATATTTCTTTTAACATTCACAAGTTTCATGTGTAAGAGGTTCTAGGTGCACTCTCTGTGTAGGGTCATAAATTATGGTATTGGCCTAATGTGTCAAAGAGTAGGGAATAATGATTTGTAGTAAAAGTTATTATTAAAACTAAGGGAACTCGATGCACTGGTCACACATACAAGATGGCCTCAGCCCTCCAGACTATTGCTATGTAACAACCCCACAGAAAAAATGACAGATTTTCTCGGTGTTTTTACAAATCACTTATTTTGTGTACTTGAATGTAAATTTTTCAATTATTGTTGAACCCTGAAAACATTTTTAAAACACGAAACAAATATATAGTTATGTTTCTACTCTTATCGAGTAAGAAATATATGGAGGTAAAGTCAGAAATTAAAAATTAGATTTATTTATTTCTCTAATTAAATAAAACTTAATATTTTCATGATAATTAAAACACTGGACAAATATTTGACATTAACTTTCTTGTTGTATATTTATAGATATAGTCTTGGAAAATATAGAGTCAACATTGACTTTTTAATTATACTCTTGTATGTTTCTTTTTTAAATGCTAAAATTGTACTGTGTCTAAACTGTATATTTATTAAATGAGACTAGAACAGTATTCTCTAAAGCCTATGAACAGCAAAAACACTACAATTGTCATTACATGGTTTTATTGCTACATTTAAAATAATTCCCTAGACTAACAGTTTCACTGTTTCAGAATATTTTAACAGTAATAACAATAATTAATAAATTTAATATTAACTACAATTAATTGGGATAAATTATTTTATTTATAAATATAATAAATATGTTTACTCATTGTAATAATAAATTTAAGTATTATTTACAGGGAGAAAATAATATAGAGATCTTCTCTGTATTATATTTTTATATACTACAAAAATGAAGCCAAATATCACACAATCTATCTATAAACTTGCAAGTTATGTCATATCGATAGATGTTTTAAACACCTTCATTTCAAAAATAGAAATTTCTAGCAAGAGAGTATGACAATGACAAAGTTTTGATCCTCAGTTTTAAGGCATTTATAAGCTTCAGTTGGGGAAACAAATTATTGTGTTGTTTATTCAACACTATATTTTCCATTTAGGTTGCTGAATTTAATTTTAATAATATTCAATATCCAGATAAAGTGGTGTTATGGTATGACATAAATTTGTTTGTAATGGTAAACGTGGATCAACACTTTAGTAGTGATATAAGGAGCGCAAAGGGTTAATACTACTGATGAGAAGCTACAAGTCAGATACCAATTACACAGCGTGTTATGGTATCTGACTTTGTATCAACAGTTAAAATTATTTTGCGTAAGAAATGGGAAGAAGAGTGGACAAATACAGAGTCCAATAAGCTGAGGGAAGTAAAAGATATTGTCCGTCCGTGAAATTTATCCATACGTGCCAGTCGTCGAGAGGAAGTGGTGGCCCATGTTTGTATAGGTCATTCCATGATCACTCATGGATTTCTGACGGAATAGGGGAATCCGCCACAATGCCCATTTTGTCAAGATGAGTTGTCAATTAAGCACATCCTTATTGAATGTGTTGTGTCAAGAGTTCTGCGATGAACTTTTGCCCTGCCTAATTCCATTCAGTCGATGTTGGGGGATAATGCTCAGATCCTTGATCGGGTATTGTCCTTTTTGCGTCGTCTGAAAATGTTTGATTATATTTAAAGCGAATTTTTGTTTCGATTATTGCAGAGTCTCTTTACAGCTGTGTAATATTTTATGTTTTATAATTAAATTATTTTTTGTCGTTAAAATTCTATCTTTCACAAGTCGTTGCAGGGTCCTTTTACAGCCCTGTAATATTTGTTTTAATTGTTATTAATTATAATTAATCGTGGTTTGTAATTGTAATTGTTAACATGTTGCAGGGCCAGTTTACAGCATTGTAATATATTATGTTGTTGTTTATCTTCGTTTGTTATCTATTTTTTGTTTTGTTATTGTTTTTAATGTTATTTCTAAGTTTTTAAGCTAAAGCATCTTCACGCTAAATTTTTGAAGGCGATAATGACCGAAATGGTTTTTCGCCTTAAAACACCAAACAAAAAACAAAAAGATTTCTGACAGACTATGGTAAAAACCGTAATTAATATATTATAGATAAATTAATCCAGCATTCAATATATTACTCCTTATTACTACTTTCGAACCAAAAAAATTGTCAAAGTACTAGAAGCACTTAAGGAAAAACAGAATTTTTTTCAGTAGATTCCCAAAGAATGCAGTATCCAGGTGATGAAGTGGCAAACTTTGTTTACACTAGGTTCTAGAACATCATTTTGTAAGCTATTGTATTCAACTTGAATACATTTGCAGATTACTTTTAGTACCATTTCGAATTATCTTATTCCAAAACTCCATTTCTGGCAGTCGTGCTGGGAATCTTGATAATCATAAGGAACCTGAACATTATACTTTCGAAATCCAGAAATCTCCAAATGACAAACAAAACATAAGTAGAAAAAATATTTGGAGCTCAAATTGGAAATCTCATCACAGATAATTTTTATTTAACTTCCAGCTTGCAAGTTTCCCAAATTTGTAAGATATGTAACGAAGGGGAAGAATTTATTGAACACTCTCTCGTGTGATATGGAGATAATGTAACATAAAAGCAAGTTTGTTATATGTTATAATAGATGACTTGAAGGACAAAAAACCTCTGTTGAAGTTTTTTTGACAAGTTTACCACTCAGGAGAATGATGAGCCTTATTTAGGCTATATAAAACCTCGAGGATATTGGCACCTAAGTGACCAAGCTCATAACAAAGAAGAAGATGAAGATTGTAATGTATTTAAACTATGTTCATTAAGTTCCTTATCCGCATCATTCCAAGTCAGTTCTACACTCACGACCGTACCTTAAGCTCCTACAGCCTGACCAAGTGTTGTTATAATTAATAGCTGTGTATATTATTGTACCTTGTTTAATTAGTTATATTGAGCAGAAAGGTGCCAACATAGAAAACCTATTAAAATTTAGAATACTATAAACATTTTTACCAGCTTACAGACTCCCCTATTTGTACAACGTGCATTGAAGAGGAAGAATTTATTGAACACTCTCTCATATGATATGGAGGTAACATGACGTAAGAGCAAGTATGTTACAATGGATTGGAGGACTTGAAGGACATAAACCCATATAGAAGTTATGTTGACAAGTTCACCATTCAGGAGAATGATGAGCCTCATTTATATATAACATGAAGGATATCGGCACGTCAGTGACCAAGATCATAACAAAGAAGATGAATCTATTAAAATTTTGGATATTAGAAATATTTTTACTAAGATATACCCAAATACTAAATTTTATTAAAATCACTCCAAGCGATTAAACTGTAGAGCAAGACATACAGACATCATTCTAAAAGGATAAAATAAAGCAAAAGCTTAAAGTTTCAAATATTTTAATAATACAATATATTGTATATTTAATATAAATTGTAGCTTATTTATATTATTAAAATATTTGAAACTTTAAGCTTTTGCTTTATTTTATCCTTGAATATGGAGTTTCAACAAGAAATATTATCTGCTATTACATTAAAGTTGATCATTCTAATAACCACTTTTTTTGGATTCATGGTCACTCAAAACGGATATATTTGAAAAAAAAAAAAAAAAAAAAAAAACATTGATTTTTTCACCTTTCATATAACTTTCACTATACCAAGTATATGTAAAAAGTAAATAGATTATTTGTGCTAATGTGAAGAAAAATTACTAAAAATTAAAACATTCAAAACATATTCTGAAAAAATTATCACAAAGATCGTAACAATAGCAATATTTCCAAAGCAAATTAGCTAATAATTATGTACAAGTGTAAATTTAAAAAAAATACTCTAATTAAAAAAAAAAAGGTTTTAAATTGTGTAACAGATATTTTCAAAATATTAACATTCATACAAATTTATGTAAACTGCTTAAAGTAGACAACCGAAGGATTTTATTCTTGCCATTGATAACATACTTGTACTAAGTGGGATATTTGACTTCACAACAGAGATATCTGTATTATTTTCTCTCTGAACACTCCTAATGATATCGATGAAAATGATATAATGCTAAATACAAAACTTCAAATGACAGAACTTATCGCACACCTTGGGCAGCGAGTTCGGCTAAACATTTATCTAAAAAGTTAGGATCAAACCTTGAATTTGGTTCTGTTTTGTGATGAATGTCATTCCAAGTGACGACATCTTCTCGGCCAGTAGTAACAGATCTTCCCACAGTAAACACAAGTCTACGTTGGAAAGCAACTCGAAGTAATTTCAACACAGTACGACCTTTCTCAGTATCTGGTAGATAGCACACCCTAGGGAAGCCAACAGCATAGAATGGCCTTCCTGGGTTTGGGTGCTCAGGACCTTGAATGCCAGAAGTAATGCTGAAAACAAAACAATAAATATAACAATATATATATTTTATATCACTCAGTTTCTATAATATCTAAAATATTCTGAAATAATAGTATTAATCTAAGATATTATTTATAAATGAATTTTGTTTTAAATATTGGACTCAAAGTTAAAAAACCATTAGTATTTTCAGAAACAATAACGAAAGAACAAATGATGGAAAGAAGTCAGAGCTCTGAAACATCCGATAAAATTTGGATTTCAAACATACTTATATTGTTTTATAATATTATTCCTCTGGTAGTTAATAAACAGATATAA
The DNA here is from genome assembly GCA_963513935.1 of Aphrophora alni. Classification (NCBI taxonomy): domain Eukaryota; kingdom Metazoa; phylum Arthropoda; class Insecta; order Hemiptera; family Aphrophoridae; genus Aphrophora; species Aphrophora alni. The sequence continues at coordinate 90,943,610 of OY740772.1, forward strand.
CATAGCTAGAAAGATTTACATGCTTCTAAAAAATAAAAGAAATAGTTGAAGATATTCATAAGTTTTTAAATAGAATTAACTTTATTATATATTACTAGTAAATTTAGTTAATACAATATCTAATTATTTCTGGGTATTGAATTCTAGATATTGTGATTATCCTTATGAAAACACAGATACCCAAAATCATGAAATGGACACCAATCCCACCTAAAGGTAGATATTTGACATCACTTTGTTCTTACTATGTAATATGTAATATTCTTACTATTTAATACAGGGTGTTTAAAAAAGGACTTCACAACTTTAAACCATGTAAAAATTGATTCAGATAAATTACAGAATTGGCTGAGGTATTATTTTAAGTAAACACAACAAGTTTGACTCCCGAAGCACCAAATGCAGTACCAGAGCCACCACCACCATTGCAGTTAAAAATAGCTACTTTCACTAGGGCTGAATATGCTGCCAGTGCATATTGGTTTAATTAATGATGTTCATGATTACAGTTTAATGTAATAGTAAAGCTCCTCCAAATAGGCCTACAATTTACTCTTGGCATGAAAACTGTATGAAATTACAAATCAAAAGGTCGCCCACAACTTTCTGATGCTGTTGTGGAACAAGGTAGGAAGAGCTTTGTCCATAGCCTTAAGAAATCAAACCAGGGTGTCTACTCACTTTTAGAAAGCAAAATTCATGACTTTTTCATGACCTGCATATAAAAATTCATGACAAACGTAAATGTATCTATTTTATAACTAATTACTTTCACAATTTTTAAATTAACTATTAAAAAGTGTTTACAATATCTTTTTCATATCAACTTCAACATCTAGATAGTCTATTTAACAAATCTAAAAATTGTAAATTTTTACTTTAAAAATACTGTAGTTATAAATAACAAATACTTACATGATTTATTCTAGGTATTGGCTTGCATAACTATTATGTTAACTGGTTTATTTTACATGTTCACTTTTTGTCCAACATTTAAACTATTTAAAGATCAGGTAACTCATTACCAGAAAATTATTTTAAAGTCAACAAGAAATTAATTATATAGAAATTATTTACAAAAATTAAATATGTTCAACAAATTATTCATCATCCGTTGCACACAATATATTTTTTTTTTACTCTTTCAGCTTCATACAAATTTCTTCTATTTCAGAGTCCAAGTTAGCTAGTTCTTCACTTTTCAAAGATGCTAAAACCTTTCTTTTCTCCCACAATTCCTGCACCTGCTTTATAAGTTTCGTTTTGCTGATTTCTTTAGTTTCTAGTTCTGATTTCTTTGGTAATTATATAGCAGAGCTGCCTCACTTCAAAATCAATTTTTAAAGGTTTTATTCGTCAAATAAATGTTGGAAAAATATTTTACTATCGAAAAAAAGTGTCGGAAAGATGATTACATAACATAATTTCACAAGATTACACAAGAAAATTTTAATCAGAGTCAAATTCTGCTGCAAATTCGGTAGATGAGAAATTTATAGAATTTAAATGTATTTCACTTGTAATTCGCCATAAATGATGAAAACGAGTATTATACTCATTGTACTTTCTCTTAAACATAAATTCGGCTATATGGCCATGGAAATGTTGTTTTGAATTTCCATATTGCGGCACATTTCCTCGCACCTCCCTCCATTGACGTTCAATTGTCTGCGTATGTGCTTCAGTGTACGCATATGTAGGGCTGTATTATTATATGTCACGAAAGGTTTGGCCAGGTTGCTATATATATATATATAACCACCTGGCCAAACCTTTCGTACGTTTATTGAAGTGAATGTCATGAGTATGAAAGATAACACAGAGTTAATTTTTTCACGAAAAAACTACTTGTGTAATTGTATTATTGTATTATGTAATCATCTTTCCGACACTTTTTTTCGATAATAAAATATTTTTCCAACATTTATTTGACGAATAAAACCCATAAAAATTGATATTGAAGTGAGGTAGCTCTGCTATATAATTACCATTTCTTTTGCTCAAGAGCTTCTTTTCTTATTGATGAAGCACATCTTGCATAATTCATCATTTTATTATTAATTTCCAAATGCTTGATGCCTCCAGCATTTACAACAGCATCATATATAATTATTTGTGAAATAAGAGACTTTTCTTTCAGACCAGTTGTTAAGCAATCACTGTTGATTGAAAATCCTTGTTCTACATTTATTTGTGTTTCCATGAAAATTTGTTTTAACAAAACCAATGAAGTACTGATCTGTGATATTTACATTTTTTAATAATCGCAGTATAAAAATATCTAATCTTTCTTTTTGCCAATCAATAATTGCTTTACTCTCAGTTACACACAGTTCTTCATATTTTCTTTTAATTGTGTCTGCTGTTCCTGCACTGAAATGGTTTTTTTTTTTTTTTTTCCCCCCACAAAAATTTTGAGGCCTGCCGTAACCCTGGATTTTCATAAACTTTCGCTTTTCATAACATAAGGAAAAAGATATGATTCACCTAGAACCAGTTTGTATTAAGAGGTGACTTCTCACATAATTTTTTATATGTTACTGAAAGAAAATTTATACATTCCTTCTTAAAAAACAAAACTTGCAGCTCCTTAACTGTTTTATTCAAATTTGAAACTTTTTTTTAGATGCGCCGAATCCTAGACCAACCTGAGCTGGAGGAAGCAGATTCTTGGTGTCGTCTATATTGATAGCTAAGAGATCACTTGAGGTTTTAGCTGTATTCAAAATCTCTTTTTTAATAAATTGTGTAATTCATGATGAAGGAAGGGTAGAAGAGGTTCATTCGCTTGAAACTTTAAAAGAAAATGTTCAATATTCTTAACAATGGATAGTAAAAATTCTAGTTTGGCACAAATAAAAGGATCGATAGCATATGTTTTATTGTTTGGAAAGTCTTACTATCTGGAGCTGAGTTCCCAATTCCCTCTACAAACTTCTCCAATGGCTTTATCATGTCAATAGATCTCTGTAAAACGGCACCATTTTCTACCCATCTAATTGAACAGATTTTTATTTTTTTTTTGCAAATAATGATGAACCTGAATAAAACGTATAATCAGCTCGCATGGATGGTGTGTCACGAAATAAATAATACAGACTTTGAAGAAATTTATTTGGTTTATTTGCCAACCAGTTACTATATGTGCAGTCTTGTATGCTTCATGGATTATATGAAGTCGGCAAGTGCCTATGTCTAAGATTTGGGTATCGTCTTCTTAGCCAATTGTTACCATGTGATCTGTAAATTTCCTACGGAATTTTAAATTTGCATTGAGACTATCCATACCTCCATGAATAATCTTCTTGAGAGTCACACCAAGTTTAGATAATATACCAGTAAGCCCATTTAAAATATCACTCGCAGCTGCTTTCTGAGTAAAGTATGAACTCAAGTATCTAGTTCTTACTAAATCAGTTTCATCATCCCAATACTTAATTTGAATGTCCATTTGACATTTTTGAACAACCCTATTAAGACATTCGTTAAACGATATGGTTAAAAATGTCCAATTTTTCCATTTATTTATTAAATCTGATTGAAAATGAGGGCCTAGATTCCAAATGTATCAAGATAACAAATTGTGTCTTTACCAAGTTTCATATTTTTTGCAACAGTGTCATTGGAAAACATAAGTGGAAACAATTCTGTGGCTTCAGTGTGATTTCTTGCTGAAGAATGAGACATGACTTTGTGTACGGTTAATATTATTTCACTTTTGGTAACATCATATTTTAAGAAAGACCTGGCTTATTTAATTCGTCTTCAGATCCTGATTCTAGAACTGGAATCTTGTTAGTTTCATTGGGCACAGGTATTTCATCATCACTTGAAACTACAGTACAAGTTGATTTTGATGTCGAAAACTAATTTAAAGTTGATTGAGACAATAAGTTATATGCTACAGAAGCTTGTTTTTTTCCTTTAGCATGTAATCATAAATTGAAAACACCAGCATTTGAAAAATCAATATTATTTTACAAAAACAACAGTTATGTGGAAAACTTATTGTTGTCAACTGGCCTCACCCAATTCTTAAATTCCTTATCTGAAAGCCATAAGTGGCTAAAGTGGGATTTCCCGGGCATAATAAAAAGTTGCTTAGGTTAGGCCAAATGAATGAAATTAAATATTAATGTGCTTTTTTAAACAAAAACACCAAACTTATTATTAGCCTTGGCATATACAAAAATTGTTAACAGAAGTTTAAGTTGTAAATTGAAATAATTTAATATACCAGCATAGTTATTTTTAACGATACACAAAAACTTTAATTTTAACCTAATTGTATGAAAATTGACTAGTGAAGGCTAAATAGTAAATAACAATCCCAAGTAACGAACTGCACTTTTAACACATAACTATTAAAACATTAGAAAACATACACTAATCACACATTGAATCAATAATAATTCATAATATTGTAAAAAGAAACTATAAATATATTAAAATACTTCAAATTGGTGAAGCTTTCATCATGAATCAGTAAGAAAGAACCATTCACGTACATTAAATGGGAAAAGAATTAAAATAATACTTTCGCTTTTCTTAATAATAAGTGTTATAAATGCAGAATACCACTTTTTGTGTTATAAACATAAACTAAAACTCTTTTAAATGAATCTATGATTCCATATGCCACCGCGTCACAAAATTTATAAGAATGTCAAGAACTTTCCCTCCGAAACAAAATGTTATACTATTAGAGATGGTCGCTCTCATTACTTTTTTTAACCGGTTACAGCTCCTAAGAAATATTGGCTCTTTATACCAATGACAACCTTGAATGGCTGCAGCTACGATGTGGATCGATCAACGCAAAATATTGGATTGTACTTCAGTGACTTTTATACCTATGACAGTGACAACCTTGAACGGTTAGATCTATCAAGCGTGTGGATCAACAATGCAAAATATTGTTTTGTTATAGTCGCTGTTTTATTAAATGTCAGAAATTAAATATTGTTCACATACTGTGAACTTCTTATGACTCAGCTTATAAGCATTTGTAATACCAAAAATGGTAATTTTAACCTAAATAACCAAAAAATGGTTATATTGAGATTTGAATATTTAAAGTAACCCGGGAAACGTTAAAGTTGAATAAGGGAGGGGGTTTTAGAAGTCAAAAAGATGACTCAAAAATATAGATTATTAAAACTAGGGTAATAAAAGAATTAAATATAGGTTTCCAAAATAATAATGTCATGTATAAAAAATTAGTTATAAGTTGTAATAAATATTTAGGTAATATTTATATTGTTAGGTAAAATAATTTGAACCGTGTCAGTGTTGCTAGGTGTGAGAATAATTCTCGCATACGTTGCAGATTAAATAGGACGCTTGGTTGGGAAGCTGGACAAAGAGACATGTGGTTTAGAGTCTTAAGGGGACAGTTGAGTAAGTCAGACGTGTTTTCAATTCAAAGAAACTTTTTCAAAAGTAGTGAATATGTGATAAAAGAGTCTTAAGAGGGAGTCTGGCGTGATCAGATGTATTTTTATATATATAAACTTTTGTAATATGTAGTGAAAACGTTTAGCAGTCTAGTGAAACGTTCAAGTTAGTCAGACGTTGTCTTGTGTAGAGAATTTTTATAAAATGTGGTAAATACGTTAAAAGTAGCCTTAAGATCAATCTAAAATTGATCTAAGTGACACTCGTTCGAACTTTAATCATGATACTAACAGACATTGAGTTATTTGAACAATAAAATAATGAATTCCGTACAGCAAAATGAATCGACCATGTCAGCGACTCGACACGAGACGAGATGTATTGTCTACAAGACGGAAACAAGGAATTGTGATTTTAACTAAAAAAAAACGTGCCTGGTATACACGTTAAGACTTTATTTCTAAAATCATTTTTGTCTATAATAGGATAATAATTTTTTAATGTTTAGTTATAAGTTTAATTGAAAATCTGGAGTTTAATATTGAGACAATGTCTTATATTGTAAAACATGAAATTACTAAAGTAGAATCCTCTTTTTAAAATAGATAAATTAATGAAACTTTATCTAATTTGCAGAACTAAATTACTAATTACACTAATTCAATTAAATGAACAAAAAATCTTTTTACTTTTTCTTTTGAGTTGCAACTAAAAAATAAATTTCATGAATAAAATTCAATTTGATTTTTTTATAAAGAAATATGAGGATGTATTAAGCTATGATTTCTGAATATGAATGTTTAATAATATTTGATGATAACCTTGTATAAATGTTTTAATATTTGCATTTCAATAAAACATGTTAAGTTTCAGCACAACACTTAAGATTTCTTTATTTCATCAAGAACCACTGAAGTACACTTTTAAAAGGACTTGCGACCCTGAGAGATTTTAATCATAATAACAATTAACTTCCTTTCTTTTCTAAATTGGTAAGCTAACGCTTCCTGGCGCCCATAAAAAGCTTGGCAAAAGTATATAAATAATAATAAAATTAAAATCAATTTTTTATATTTTTTTAATAAAAATAAGTACTCTTTAAGTAAGACAAAGGCTCTTTTTTATAACTATTACAAGTGGCGCTCAACTCGGGGCTGTATTCTTATATTAAAAAATATAAGAATATAAGTCGAAAAAACAGTGGTTTCTTGGTGGATTAGAAATTCTTATCAAAAAGGTAAGAATATTCATAATTAACATAAAAATAAGAATGTTCTCTCTAAAAAAATTTTTTTTAATAATAAGTAGATAAGTAATTTTAAAATAACCAATTCTAAATTTAAAGTTTAAATAATAATAATAATTAAAAATGGAGGGTACAATTAATAATAATCTAATAAGTGAGAAAGATAGGCTTAGGATGGAATTTAAAGTTATGAAACAAGAATTTGAAAAGTATTTTACAAATGTAAATAAAAAATATAAATTTGAAAAGGTATTGGATATGGATAGAAGAGATGTGGAACATTGGCACATCGAATTAGACAGAGAAAGTTTAGATAAACAATGGCATGTAAGGTTAGGAGTAAATTTAATAGATAGGGATGTTGAATTGAAAGCAGAAATTAAAAAAAATGATGTCTGCTGGAATGATAGCGAGAAATGAAATTTATAGAAAATTAAAAGATAAATTGTTAAAAGAAGCACCCCCTTTTACTGTAGTGTCGGCATTTGTTATAGGAAATAATACAGAAAAAGTAGGTTATGGGTATTATAGATGTAATAATACAAAGATTAATGAGGTTATAAAAGTCAATAATAAAGTAAATAATGAGGTAGATAATAATGAAAATTTAAAAGTTAAGAAAAATGGTGGGGTTAATGATTTTGATGGAAAAGATCAAGTTTTAAATGATTCAGTAAATAAAAATAGTAATTTGATAAATGAAAATCAAAAAAGTAATGGTGGGGTTGACAATAGTCAGATTGATATGCATGATAGAATAAGGAAGGTATACAGTATTATGGGTGATGAGCAAATAAGTAGTTTGGATAAAAATAAGCAAATAAATGAAGTAATTCCGGAACTAAGACAATGGGAGTTAAGTTTAAGTAATGAAACAAGACAGTTTTTAGAAAAATTCTTTAAGGAATGGAAACAAGAAAATTTAGAACTAAAACGGGGAAAATTTAGAAACGAGACAATAGTTAAGCCTAATGTAAGTCAAAACGAATCTTTTGAAAACAATGATTTAAAACAGTTAACAGGTAATGTTGAAATTAAGAAAAATGATGGGGTTACCAATTTTGATGGGGTTAGAGAGAGTATAAGTGATTTAAATAACAAGGGTAAAATTAAAGTAAATGAATGTGTGATTAAGATAAATGATGTAATAATAAAAGAGTCAGCTGTTTGTGTAAGAAGGCAAAACTTTTGTAGCACTGTAAGCTTTGAAAACTACGTAATGTTGAAATTTACAAGTATTTTTAAAATTCAAGAGAAAAAAATTAAAAGTTTTAGTGAACAGTATAATGTTGAATGTGAATATAAAAATGGGTGTGTGAAAGAGATTTTTGTAAAAGCAAAGGAGTATGATAAGGTTAGGAATGCTAAGCTGACAGATGACAGAAATAGGTCAGTAGATTCTAAAATGTTTGAGAGAAAGAGAAATGTAGATATGTCTGTAAGGGAGAAAGAGAAAGGTGTTTTGTCAATACTCCGAGACAATAACAAAGGGGAATCTTTTGTTAGGAAAGGGTCTGTTGTGATGACTATGGTAGACAAACTGTCCATGTGGACAGAAGTATTTAACGTTGTAATTAAGTTAAGAAAGCAGGTTATATTTTACAAAATGTTTCACCAATCGGGGAACCATCGAAAAAAAATGTATAATTTATAATTGAGTCATAATAAATTGAATTTTGGAATGAATAAATAAATGTAAAGACATTTTATAATGACACGGACTTGATTTTGAAAAATAATTAATAAAAAGTAGTTAAGATTTTGTTAATAAGTAAGTTTAAGTTTGAAAATAAATAATTAAGAGTTATGAATACTAATAATTTGTGTGTACTGATAAATTTTGTAAGCTAAGACAGAAATATAGAAAATAATTATATGCCAAGCTAGTATGATTAAGAAGAAATAATATTTAGAAACGTTTAGGTATTTGCTAAGTGAAAGATGCAAGATTGTTAGTGAATAACCGAGTGTTGTTTGTACTAAGATAAATATTGATTTTATGTGACATAGATAAGATAGTTAGTTCGAAGCGAGGATTCAGAGTAGTGTTGAAGAAAAAATATTCAATATTAAGTAGGTAGATTCAATATTAAATATTCAATAAAATGTGACGAGAGAGAGTTGAGATTCATTTGCAGATCGTATTGGAACCAAAAGGTCTTCATGTCTTATCAGTAGACAGATAAGGATTGTCTCATATCGAGGGGACTTGTTTATGCTTAAACCAGGCCTAGAATTCCTTTGCATGACATTAAGACGAGATACAGCGTGTGACAGAATTATTGTTCTGAAAATAAAAAACTTTTGACGTATAATCGAAAATTAACTTGCGTTTTCAAATAAAAAACTACTTAAATAAAGGAAAATTGGTTTTAAATAAAGTAAACAAGAACAAAAGTAGATTACTTAAATAACTTTAATAGAATTAAAAATAAATATCTAAGTAAAGAACTTAGAATAAATTTTAAAAATAAAATTTTCTTTTTGAATTTGAATAATAACATCTAGAAAGGATTACATAAACAGAAAATCGACGATGCTAGTAATAAGATTGGTAAAATAGACTTTATTTCAACTTCGGATGATACGATTTGAATGAAATTTTTTATGAATTTTAAATTTTCTTAGTATAAGTGCATTTAGGTAAATTAATTAACATTGGGAGGAAGGCAGGGTAACGGTAGTCGAAAACATGTCTTATTCTTAGAAATAAGGCATGTAGACAGCATTAAAGGTGTATTGTGGTTGTAAGGTTGTGAGGTGGGCTTTATTCTGAACTGAGTAGGAATTTTGCATTTCAACCTTCTCACATCTGAAAATCATAATGCAGACTTCAATGTAAGTGTCTAAAGTTGTAATCAGAAGGATACAAAGTGTAATTAAGTCGACAAGAAGTGTCGCGGATATTGGAGATAATAGGAGAATACACAAGAGACTACTAAATAATTAAAATTTGGATAAAAAAGTAAATTTTGGAAAATGATGAGTTAAAATTTGTAAAAGTTTTAAAATTAAAATGTTTTAAGTAAAATTGAAAGTATTTTTGATAAGATGATGGAGAATTTGTAACAACGGTAAAGACAAAAATAATTTGATATAATATTACATAGAATTTCCATGTAATGATACTTTAGACAGATGATAGAAGAAAGATAAAGTGTAGTGTATACAGAACTGATCAATCTGTATATATACAAAATAAAACCGGACGTGACATTATTAGGGAGTAATTTAGTAAGAAAGATAGTAATTTTTAAATATATATAATAGATTAAGAGTAATAATGCTTGGCTTATATGTAGAAAGTATTTGATATTTGTTTACAAAAGTTAAGAATAATAAAATAAGTAATTATATGCAAAATATTGTTAGATTTAAATAATTTGAGATTTGAAAGGTGACTTGTAAAGGAATTGAGTGGTTTTCAAGAGGCATTGCTAAGATGATGATAATATTGAAGTTTTTTGTTTTTTTTATAATGAAATGGTAATAAAATGAATAATAGAGTTAAAAATGTTAAAGTTTTTGTTTTTTAAGGAAGGAGATATAATTAATAAATAATATAATATGAAGAGAATCTATGTGAGTTTTGCCAAGACAGATAATAATTAAGTTTTTTAAGTTTGTGATGTTAAATAATGAATAAAGGAGGTTAAGTTTTTGTTTTTTTTAAAGGAAGGAGTAATAAATAATATAATATGAAGAGATTTTGATGAAATTTATAAATAAAATAAAAGAATTAACGATTTTTAATAAACAATAATTGAATTTGAAATAATAGATGATTGTGAGAAGTTATTTGATAAAGGTGTCTAAAGATTTTGATGAAATACGGTGTTAGCTGGGAAACAATGTAAATTTTATTATTTTTTGAAGTTTTTGTATTTAAGTGGTTGAGGACAAAGGAGATTTTAATGAAGTAATTTAAATGAAAGAATTTTTGAGTTTTATATGAAGATGATGACTTTACAGAATTGTTGAGTAAAGTGGTATTTAAAATGAAGTTGTTCTGTTAATAAGCTTTTATAAAAAGAGTAGTTAGGTTGCATTAATGGTAAATTTTAGTTTTTAAGAGGTTTTTTGAATACTGCGATGAAATAAAGGAAATATACGACGATTTTAATGAAATAAAGGAAATATGCGACGATTTTAATGAAATAAAGGGAGATTTGAGGAATTCTACGAAATACGGCGATTATTATGATTTTTAAAGGAAGCTACGTTGAAATAAGGAGATTATTTATGAAATAATATATGGGTAAATAATAAGGAGTCTTTTTATGATGAAGAATTTTGTTTGGGGATTAATGCAACTTTGATTATTAAAATATGAAAGATAAGATGGAAATAATTTTAAGATAAGGTACTAAAAGATGATACAATTGTAAAGAGGTAATTTTGAAATAGATAAGATGAGTTTATAAGTGATTTTTTTTTTTTGTAATAATGATGTTATATTTTTTTGAATACTAGTAGAGATAAAGAGTTTTTGGTAATTGTAAAACCAGTAGTTAACATTTTATCCCAGCAAGACAAAGGAGAATTGAGATTTTAAGTAAGAATAAATAATTATTGGATATAAACTAAAATAATATAAGATTAAAATTGAAGAGTTTAAAGTAAATTAAAATGATTTTGAGTAATAAGTAAATAATTTTGTAATGATATTAAATAAAAATGAGAAGTTTTAATTTTGGATTGTATTGAAGTGAAAGAAATATTCAGATGAATAGTTAGAATCTTGGCAAAGAGATAGAGATATTTTTTTTTCTTTTAGCAATCAGGAGTAGACACTCTGACGTCGCAAGATAAAAGTTGAGTGATGGACAGCTCAATGATAAGAAGTTGATGAAGGTTTTTTGATGATGGATAGGACTTGGGTATAAGTGGTTTGATTGATTACAAAATGCAATTAGGTAGATTTAGTGAATCAATAGATTATAAGATGATTAATGTGAGTTAAGAGAGAATATTTCTTATTTTAAAGTTTTGTTTTTTTTTTTATATGAATATTCTTAGTTGGCTAAAATTTTTTTTTATTTTTGGAAATCTATAGGGACCGAATTTGAAAGTTTTTTTTTTTGAAGTTAAAATTTTTTTGTCAAATAAAAGAGAAATCTGTGTTTCAATATATATATATTGAATCACAGCTTTGATGGGGTATTTGTAATACCAAAAATGGTAATTTTAACCTAAATAACCAAAAAATGGTTATATTGAGATTTGAATATTTAAAGTAACCCGGGAAACGTTAAAGTTGAATAAGGGAGGGGGTTTTAGAAGTCAAAAAGATGACTCAAAAATATAGATTATTAAAACTAGGGTAATAAAAGAATTAAATATAGGTTTCCAAAATAATAATGTCATGTATAAAAAATTAGTTATAAGTTGTAATAAATATTTAGGTAATATTTATATTGTTAGGTAAAATAATTTGAACCGTGTCAGTGTTGCTAGGTGTGAGAATAATTCTCGCATACGTTGCAGATTAAATAGGACGCTTGGTTGGGAAGCTGGACAAAGAGACATGTGGTTTAGAGTCTTAAGGGGACAGTTGAGTAAGTCAGACGTGTTTTCAATTCAAAGAAACTTTTTCAAAAGTAGTGAATATGTGATAAAAGAGTCTTAAGAGGGAGTCTGGCGTGATCAGATGTATTTTTATATATATAAACTTTTGTAATATGTAGTGAAAACGTTTAGCAGTCTAGTGAAACGTTCAAGTTAGTCAGACGTTGTCTTGTGTAGAGAATTTTTATAAAATGTGGTAAATACGTTAAAAGTAGCCTTAAGATCAATCTAAAATTGATCTAAGTGACACTCGTTCGAACTTTAATCATGATACTAACAGACATTGAGTTATTTGAACAATAAAATAATGAATTCCGTACAGCAAAATGAATCGACCATGTCAGCGACTCGACACGAGACGAGATGTATTGTCTACAAGACGGAAACAAGGAATTGTGATTTTAACTAAAAAAAAACGTGCCTGGTATACACGTTAAGACTTTATTTCTAAAATCATTTTTGTCTATAATAGGATAATAATTTTTTAATGTTTAGTTATAAGTTTAATTGAAAATCTGGAGTTTAATATTGAGACAATGTCTTATATTGTAAAACATGAAATTACTAAAGTAGAATCCTCTTTTTAAAATAGATAAATTAATGAAACTTTATCTAATTTGCAGAACTAAATTACTAATTACACTAATTCAATTAAATGAACAAAAAATCTTTTTACTTTTTCTTTTGAGTTGCAACTAAAAAATAAATTTCATGAATAAAATTCAATTTGATTTTTTTATAAAGAAATATGAGGATGTATTAAGCTATGATTTCTGAATATGAATGTTTAATAATATTTGATGATAACCTTGTATAAATGTTTTAATATTTGCATTTCAATAAAACATGTTAAGTTTCAGCACAACACTTAAGATTTCTTTATTTCATCAAGAACCACTGAAGTACACTTTTAAAAGGACTTGCGACCCTGAGAGATTTTAATCATAATAACAATTAACTTCCTTTCTTTTCTAAATTGGTAAGCTAACGCTTCCTGGCGCCCATAAAAAGCTTGGCAAAAGTATATAAATAATAATAAAATTAAAATCAATTTTTTATATTTTTTTAATAAAAATAAGTACTCTTTAAGTAAGACAAAGGCTCTTTTTTATAACTATTACACGTCATTCATTTTGTTTTATTGCTTTTATTTTACCATAATTTTGAATATGCTTTAAATTGACATTTCTTTCAATAATTAGATTTCTTAAATACTTAGCCAAATTTATTAGTAATATGAAAACATTACGAAATTATTTATGAACAAATTGTATTTTTGCTACTTCATTATTAATTACTGTGAATAAATTCCAGATTTCATTTAGTTTGGTTTTAACTATTTGTTTACTTGTATTATTCATAATTATTAATAAAATAGAAAAACGTTTTAGACATTAACACAGTCACCGGGCCAGAAAGGAGCTGAAAAACAAATCTTAGCAGCATGTTGGTCTTAACCTTGACATTGACACAGCAACCGGGCCAATTGGAGCTGTTCAGCAGAGACAAATTCAAGTTCATGCATAGTTCCTTTGTGCAGCTATTACTTCTTCTTTGACACCGGTGACAAACAAGTATTAGCTCCAAAGTCACTGTTACAAAAATACCGCCCATCTCTAAATATTATGTACTGCGCATTTTCATATAAGAACTTCTAAATTTCAAGAATCTAGAAATGTTTGATCTATCTATTATTATCAATGGCATACAAAGAATGATGGTAAACTAATAAAATTTTGAATATCATGAATATACATTTCCATAATTCCAACTATGGAAAATATTTAATGCTATTGATTGACCTCGTTAATCTTGGACCTTATTTCTCGAATCTTTTTTAACAAATTCGTGACTCTTGTTAAATTTTTGGTACTTTTCATAACCATCGTGACCAAATATCTAAATTCGTTACTTTTTCGTGACTTTTTGTGCCAGTAGACACCATGTCAAACGTTGTGCATCTACAAAGACTGGTATACCACACACATTTGACTGTTTGAAATGTAAAATGTCAAGATTTGTATTTGAAGAAATACAAACATACCATGGTACAACAAATTACTGGATGCACATAAAGTTAATTGTCAGGAATTCTCTAGAGAAATTTTGAATCGAATAGGAAACAAAAGTAACACAATTTTTAGTAAACAGACATCAACATTTATATCAAAGACAAGGTGAATTCCCACAACTGCAGAATCTGGGGTACTAATAATTCATATGCATCTTTGAAGCAGGTTTGCGATAGTCCTGTGAAAATGATGGTTTTTTAAGCCTTAAGCAAATTTAAACTGTGGTTTGTTCTTTTTTATGGATAAAACCATAAATGGTATTATATATCTGGATATGGTTGAAAATTTTCTCAATTGATACTTAGAGAAAAATGACTAACAAAGAAAGATGATTTGATGCTTCATTACCAACAAAACAAGACTTCACCACACTTTCGCACAGAAGTCTGTGAATTCGTTAAAAAATTATTTGCAGGTCAGTGGATTGGTTTTACAGGACCAATTGCGTGGTTGCCCTGCTCACCAGATTTGATGCCTTTCGATTTTTTTAAATGAAATTTCATTAAGAATATTTAATCAAGTGTATGTTCCATCTTAACCTACCAATCTCATTCATATGAGAAATCGAAGTTATGCTGCTGCAGCTGCAGAAACTACGCCTGATTTACAGGCTCGAGTTTACCAAGAAACTGATTTCAAGACAAGTGAGATATCTACTATATCACAAATGGTATTCATATCGAATCAAAATAACCATTTAATGAAAAACTTGGTGTGTTGGGGTTTTTATACCCCAACTGATTATATAAATTAATTGAAAAAATTTCTACACATTTTTTAAATTGTAAAGTCCTTTCTAAACATTCTGTATAACTATATATGCCCTTGCATTCTTAAGTAAAAATACTCTAGACGTCACAATTTGAGTCCGATTTTTCTTAAAATTTTATATGTGGGATCAGTTTTATGAATTGTTGGACTTTGTTAATAAAAAGAAAAAGAAAAAGAAGATCCATTAGAAAATTAATATGTTAAAATGGTTTCATGAGGATAATTTTCAAACCTGGGTCAGATAACTTACCACAATGACTTATTTTGCATAGGTTTAAAATATGCAATTGTCAATGCCCAAAAGTGTTTTATACAATACAAAAATAAGTTACTATTTAAAAAATTGTTAAAAATATAACCTCAAAATTTTTAAACCTGCAATAATAGCTTTAGAAACCAGAATTATTTCTTAATTTAAGCCAAATTAAGTATGTAAAGTATGTTTTACTCACTGAATAGGATTGAAAAATGATCAAAAAATTATAAAATTTGAAACAAGTTTTTCGGTAGTATCACATCTTGCAAAAGCTTACTAATTCATTTAATCAGTATATAATATCAGTCCCAAGGTCACCAAACAACCAAAGATACAAAATTATATCAAAATTTGACATTACCGAGGAATCTGTAGTATATGAGAGATACATATTTTTCATGTACTTTTAGGTTAAATCTCTCATCTTTCCTACCAGGTCTCTCTTACCTGTTCTCTTTCTACCCTGACGCAATTAGAATATTTGAAAGCTGAGTTTTTATTGTACGCATTTTCTTTCTTTTTTTATAATAAAGATAATCCAGAGGTTTTTTTTTAAACAAATAGAAAAAAACAAACAAAAAATAAATTTGCATCTTTGTCCTTTGCGTTGAATATCTTTTTAATTCAAGTTCATTAATTCCAAAGAGAAACTTATTTCTATAAGTAATCTATACAAGCGTATAAAAGGTGTAACTGATTCTATTTTGTCTTACTGATATGTTATCTGAATAGTGCGAGTGCCAGGAAAACCAGCAAGAGATGAGTTAAGTATTGTAATGTCCATAGTGCCTGGTGGTTGATTGCCTCGCTTCTCTCCATAGATATACATACACACTGGACACTGGATGTACAGCCACTACAACAAAAACATGCCCTAGCTCTACAGTTGAAATTAAGGAGCACAGTGAAACCTCACAATTTTCAATCCAAATTGATCTCAAATACTGAAAATTGTTTAAAATTAACTTTCTTCATTATTAAGTTAAATATCCATTTGCACTTAGCATTACTTTGGAGTATAAACTGAGAGTGTAAGCTTGCTGATAGATTCTTTAAAAGTCAATCAACATTTTTAACCGTTTATGGAGTAAGGCAAATTATCGTTAAATGAGTAATGCCATTCCGGAACGGCACCCAAAAAAAGTGGTCAAAGGAGTACTGCCGTTCTGGAAGATTTTACTAATGAATCCACTTTTATTAATTTCTATGTTTATTGAAACATTTGAGCAAAAAGTCAATGAATATAATCGACAAATCTTTAAAACAAACAGCGGGTGTAGAGAAACTGCCATTGTGCCTTGCTCGGCTTGTAGCAGCACCTCTTCGTCTCACTGCACGTTACTTCCTTCAGCCTACTCCAAAACTAGAAGGGCAGTAGCGGAAGGCCCAAAGAAGATGTTGTGTGTGGTCAAACAGAACAAAAAAGAGGAACAATAGTAAATTTGAATGTTCATATTGCAATGTGGGGCTTTGGATCTACCCCTGTTTTGAAGAGTACCATACAAAAAAAGATTTTTTAGGCCTACTTGAAAAAAAAAATTGTAACATTTATAATATGTATTTTTTTCATTTTTTGCTTGCATTTTATATTAAATAATAAATTCATTTTCAATAGTTTTTGTAGTTTTTTCTTATTCCTTACGATGTTTTTAGGGAATTTTTTGTTACTCATTTTGGAATAGAAGTTGCCATCGTTCCAGAACGATGGTACTCCTTAAGGGGTTAAAGGAACCGAGTTCATCCCATTTCATATCAAATGTTTCTTTTTTTTTATTAGCGTATAAACTGTCAAATTCTCATCCACTTACAACTTACTTTTGTACTTAAACTCATCATAAAATTTCCAATTTTACACATTCATTGACACACAGAATTTTGGTATATTGCAATTCAATGATGTGAGAATTAGTCGGACTTTTACACTCGTACATGTTAACTTTATTTCACACCAAGCCCTAAGAACAGAATGAAAAAATAATACAACCTATAAAAAAGTATAAACTAGGAAATAAGGGCATTTTAATGAGTTTTTTGTCTACCAAAAACTAAACTAAAATTCTCATATCAAGTGGTCACTTATTGCATTTAGTCGGAAAGATATGTGAGCAAAGAGACCCACCATCGTGTATGGGTGCCACTATGTGGTGGCCAAAAATATTCCTGTGTTTAACAGCAATATTAGCAAGGATTCAGATAAATGTATATCATGCAGTTACAGAAGTTGGTAGAAAGGAAAAGTGCATATCGCCTTCAATGTTATATATTTCTTTTTTTTTGGTTATATAGTGTAATAAAAGGAATAGAAAATAAACAAAAATAATGAGAGGGACTATGAAAGTGTATACAGAGTTGGAGTGTACAGATAAGCTGGCCAACAGTGTCAGCAAAAAATTCATAGGACAAGAACTGTGCTGTGGCATATCCAAGAGGCTGGTTATCCAGGCCATCTGCACTTGGGCTCTGATCTGTATCTGATTTTCTTTCATTGGGCAAGATGCAAAATAAGGAAGATGATAGTCCAAATTACAGAGCATGGTCACCTGAGAAAACACGTGTACAGGTTAGACATATTCACAGGGGTGCCACTATGCAGGAAATGTGGATTTCAAGTGGAAACTCCAGATCTCCTCATCTTTGAACGTGAATGTCTTGATCAGGAAATAACTGAAATCTTTGGATCATTGACAAAAGGACAAATAATTCTTCAAAACAACCTTGTCAAGATGACTCCAAAATTTATAGAATTTTTGGGTCTTTTGGGGGATATCTAAGAGTAGGCCTATAGATCATCTCTTACTTGGGAGCACAATATGCCTTTGTGGCTGATGTGTTAAAAAATCAGACTGCCAAAAAAGAAGAAGAAACGTTTGAACTTAAAATCCATAAAAAATTCATATCTATCAGAACAACCATGATAGAAAAATAGATAAATTTTACAGTTGAAAGCATAAAAATTATAGCTATGTTTTTATGAAATGAATGTTATTAAAACTTATATGTATG
This sequence comes from Aphrophora alni, assembly GCA_963513935.1. Lineage (NCBI taxonomy): Eukaryota > Metazoa > Arthropoda > Insecta > Hemiptera > Aphrophoridae > Aphrophora > Aphrophora alni. The sequence goes on from OY740772.1 coordinate 90,961,923, forward strand.
AAAAATGTATTAATTAAAAATCAGGTAGAATATGATAGCTTCATCTTCTCTTTGATAAAAATGCCTGATCCTGTATAAGTCATCTCACTGTCAAATTTAGTGTACTATTGATTTATATCCCTCTGAGGATGGTAGCTATGTTATTGAAATGTACATAAGGGTTTATTAAATTTTCTAACATTAATTATGTTAGTGTTTTATTTGTGATTTAGAGATTACTTCTTTCATATTCTCTGTGTTGATTATAAACAAGCTTTTGACAGCATAAGAAGGACCATGTTAATTTTTAGCTATGACCTGGTCATCATAGCTGAAATATACGTGAAGCGAAAGAAAATTTTCCAACTATATTAAATCAAGAAAATAGAGTCAGATTTACGAAATTGATTTATAAAAATTACAATGTCCACTATAATAGAAGATTAAATGCAAAATATCATGTCTTACAACTTTACCCTTGAAAATGTGTCCAGTTTTACACTTCTCCGTTCATTCCTCAACAAAGAAAACAAAATGATCTTTGAAATAGAAAAGAAAATTATAGCGTGAAATTGCTTATTTTGGAGAAGTAGGTTGTTTGGTTACGATTGCTGACAAAGAAAACTAAATTACAGCAATATAAAACGCTTATTACACAGTAACATATATGGAGCTGAAGTGTGGTAGCTATATAACAGATATTCAAAAACTAAGTTTTTGAAAGAAAAATAACATGGAAAACTTATGGCTACATTTATGTTTATGCTGTATGAAAAGAAAGAAGTAACCTGGAAATACAATTAATATTGAAAAGAGACGATATTGTAAATTAGATAAAAGTAAGAAGGTTAGATGGGAGGGTTTTGTTGAGAGGGTGAATGGATAAAAGAATTCAAAGAAATTATTGGATGCATGGTCATTTTGGAAGAGGTGAGAAGGATCTCTGAGACAATGGATGATAGACTAAATGATTAAACACTGGATATGAGGAACTAGAGGTGTGAAAAAAAGGATAAACATTGGTGATTCAGAAGGCCAAGGGTTACATCAGCCCATAGTGCTGGGAAGTAAGTATTAAGAACTCCAATATTTACCTGATGTGCATTGGGTTGACTTGTAAGCATAGAGTTAAGGCAATCTAGATGTAGTCTGTGGTGACATCGAGTCAGAGCAACCACTAAAGCAGCTGAATGTAATTCGCATAAACATACAGGACAACGGCCTTCTGATCTGTCTTCAACTACTCTTACATATTGTGAGATTCCTTCACTAACAGCATCAACACCTGATAATCAAAATTATTAAATTATTGTTCCTCATACAACAAATAATAAGACAGAATAAATTAAGGCACACAACTTGCATGTAACATAAATATACACTTGAAACTACTTCACAGAGTAAAAAGTATTGAAATAATATTAAATATTATTTATACTCAGATATCAAAATAGTAACTTTTATAACGGTAAAAAACAAATACTGTTCATTGTTCAAATTAAGATGTATGTTGCAGCCGACAGAGTGCACTCTGATTACATGCTACTATTTATACAAGAATCTCATTTATGTTCTTTTTTAAAAACACAACTCTCAAACATTCTAATGAAATAATACAACAATTATTTTCCAATACATCATAATACGTTAACATATTTTACTAACAGTGACTAAAATACAAAAATATTACTTATTTATTAATCCTTCAAAGTGGATTACATTTCCTTCGCGTATGTCCTCGGAGGTTTTTCTTGTTTTACACTGCACATTCAGTATTAGCCTCAAAGTCTAATTTTTCCATTTACAAAGAGTGATTATTAACTGTAGTTATTTTTGACTTACCGCCAGCAATCCTTGGATAATTCTATTTTAGTTTATATTGTCATATATTTAAATGATATTTATATTATACACGTGTAGTGAATAAATATATGACAATATAAACTAAAATAGAATTATCCAAGGATTGCTGGCGGTAAGTCAAAAATACCTACAGTTATTCAAGCATATCCGGTTACTCTAGAATATCATATGATGAGTGATTAATAAATCAGTGGCTTTGAAATAAAGAATTTTTTCTTACAGAGAATTGATTTTTTTCCCCTCATAGTCTCTTTGAGAATGGATACACTTTGATAAAGAAGCAGCAATTTTCTTCTTTTAAGCTTTTACAAAAATATGATTTCTTGAAACTCAACAAAATAGGTTTGTTTCAGCGATAATCTCCTCAATCAAATGCAAATCTTTTACCACACACGAGGAGCCAAATCTGAAAAATAGGATGGATTGGAGAGCATTTCATAGTGTACTTCGACATGCCCATGTGAGCTGGTGTATTATCACGGTGGGGGAAAAAAAAATTTTCTTCGGTAAGTGAATTCGATCTAATAAATAAACATAATATGTGCATTGATTGTTTTCCTTTTTCTGGGTACTTGATGAAGATTATTCTATGCAAATTTCATAAAATTGTGGTCATGACATTTATGGCTGATGCGACAGTTGTTTCTTTCTTTGGAACCAGTTTGCCTTAAGAAATCCACAATATTTCTGTAGTTTAGAAATGAATCCATATTTCACCAATGGCATATATTATATTAAACCTCAAAAACATGTCCAAATATTGTACAAACTAATCTGATATTGAACACTGTACAAAATTTTCTATTTAATCTTTTTGAAACTTTGTATATACCTAAATAACATGACAAACATTGAGTTACATTTCTTATCAAAATCACTGACATCAAATAGCTCTCAAATATGATTGTGAATAAAAACATATGATTATAATAAAATTATAAATTCAAAAACAATATGTTTGCTTACATTCGTACATACATATGCCAGCAGATGAAGTATACAAGCCTTAAGTAATAATATTTTAGGATTAAATTATAATAAAAATTGACATTTTCTTGTTTGAATATAAAATTTTATAAAAAATTATGGAACATATTATCATATATTTTAAATATTTTTTATCATAAAATTGAAGATTTCATAAAAATAGACAAGTCTGGTACAGAACAACAGATAATTGTTGTATAGAAACATTTAACTTATTTCACAAAATATTAGCTGTTGTTCTCAAATTGTAGTCTCAATTTCAGCTTGTCAACAAAATTCCTATATATGACATAATAAAATCAAGTTGGGCTTATAACCCTAGAACTGCCGCATGTTAGAGATTTCTTTTTCTTAATTCATAAAAAATAGTCATATTATGCAAAACCCAACTTATAAAACATCATTTTTCTCAGAAAGAAGCATAGAATTTACCTGTGTAAAAAGAACAAACTTTATTTAATGTTTTCAAGATATAAAAGAGATTTGTAATATAGTTGTGGACAAAAGTTGGTAAAAAAAAAAAATTAAAATTAACATAAATAAATAAGAAAATAAATTAGTTTCTTTGTACTAACCAACTAAAATTTTGCACTCTAGGCTAGGCTAAAAAAAATACACTGAAAACGTTAAAATACACTAACACACATATTATAACTTGTATAAACAAATTATAATAAATACATCACTCTAAATAACAAAATAACTTTACATAATAGAAATACATTGAGCAACCATGCTAACATACACACTAGATGGAAGTAAACATGCAAGTATGGCAGATCGAGATGGTTTACTCTTAGTTAGGAAGGACAACTTCTAATATTCACTGCTAAATAAATATCACGCCTACGAATTAGATCTTTATACTAAGATGAAGTTAGAAATTTCTTCTTTGCAGTAGTACAAAGAATGGTAGGAATATATAAAAAAAAGATCTGAAATCTTCAAAGTTCGATAGGTACTCCCAAGAGCAAACCTGAGTAGTAAATTTTTGGGGCACTTCATAGAATGTAACTATAAAACTTACGATAATTTCAAATACTTAGTTCGAAAGAGAAAGAAAAATACTATAAGATATGTTCAACTTTGTAGTATTTAGACAAGAATTAGCATTAACCAAAATTATATGATCCATGAGTTCACATTTTCTTATATTAGACTGTCCGCCAGCTGCATGACTCTAGTGGAAAAATACAAAACTTTATCGAATTCTTGAATTTTTATCTTTAGTGAACAGGTTTTTGGGATACATGATTATGAAAGATTGAAAAATTACCTTTACAATAATAATTACACATTTCAATAAAATAATATTTACTTCGCTCAAAGTTGAATTGAAAAAAATATGATTTTTAACGTGTTAAAATTATTGATTTTGTTTAATTTTTATATGTTAAAAACTATAAAACTTAGAAAGACTTTGAAAGCATAGATCAAAACAGGAAGATTTGATCTATAGAGCAGTGTTATGGTAGATTTGTTAGACAGATAAATTGATTTGTGAAAATTAGGGAAAAGAGTGACGTAATTTGTGTTTCACAACTGCACAGTTTTTTCTCTACTCGTTTGCGATAAAATACACAAACTTTACCAATTAATTAAATATTATTTATAACAATTTTAGGTTTGTTGTTTTTGCATGAACAATATTTTATTTATTGCTGTAGGATGATTCTAAGTGGGCAAAATGTTGAATTGCAAAAAACGTGTTTTTGGGATTGATAAACGAAACAACGCATCATTCATCAACCCATGGATGTACCTAAAGGCAGTTAGAGTTATTTATTTTAATGTCTCTTTCTAAAATTTTACCCCAACACTAGGGATCAATTATACCAAATGACTGCTATTAGTGAGGTTGATGGACATTTCATAGTCTTGGGGTATTGGTTTTCTACGGAAGCTCACAATAACTACCATTTATTTTTTTATTATAAATCAGTAATGAAGTTACTAAATAAACAAATGATTGAGTAATACCTAACTTAACAACCACAAGAGTTAACTAATGAGTATACAGCAGATATAGTTGTAAATCCTCTCGCTTCACGAGTAAGAGGTTCTGGGTTCAATTCCTGAGGGGGCTCAAACATTTACAATGTTAATCTAATATCATTAAGAAAATTAATTGTGAAGCTAGAATTGGTAGCAAACGTTCGTTAAGAAGACTAGAACAATAGTGGCGAGAATATCTATGTTCCAACCCCACAAAACCCAATTAAAAAGCCATCTAGCAGGCTGTTGCACCATGGAGTTTAGTTTGAATTATTACTTAAAATGTACAAAACCAAATCTGTGTATAAATTTACCAACTTACCTACAATTGCTCCGTTTCTAACAGGTTGTTTTTTAGTCGCTACTTCAAAAACTTCATCGCTACTACCTGTGCAGTCTAATAAATCGGTCTGGAAAACAAGACAATTAAAATATAATGGAAGAAGCAAAAACAAAATATTAGATAAAAATTAACACTAATGGAATTGTTCAGAATATTTATTTTAAAATAATATTTTTATTTTATCACACATAAAGCCCCATTTGTAAATAAATACAATTAATATTAATCATATATAACCACCCCTAACAAATTGTAGCAGTTTTGTAGGATATTAGTGTAATTGGTAGGATAATGAATTCAGTTTCACCATTAAAATCATTTGTAGTCTCTCCTAACTTATATGCTAGATGAAAATCAAACTTAAATTAGAACCATTATTTAATAAATTATAAATATTAAACCTATGAGGGTGGACACCAAAAATATTGGAACAATTCTTAGACACTGTCCTGATTCAAATTAAATTTAGACCTAACTAGGGGTTTTTTCCCCAGTTTCCTTTGAAGTTTAAGTGTATCAAGCTTTGTTTTTTTATGTTTTAATTTATGTATCCAAATGAGTGCTAGAAAAAAAGAGATAAAAGAGCAAATATTGAAAATTAGGATGTGCGTTCACCATGTATGAAAAAATAGGCTATTTGAAATAGAAATTGTTATTTTATATTCTCTTAATGAAATATCTATGATGAAACAAAAATTTTACGAGTATTTTAATATGATACAGTCAACATTTCAGACACTATTACTAAAACAAGAGAATTAAGAACTAAATGTGTATGCCTAACCTCAAGACAATTATTATGGTTTGTGAGTAAGCCTATGTGGATAGAAATTTTAAATTTCAGATCATATTTGAATCGGATAGTATAATTTCAGATAAATTTCAAATTGGATAGAGAACTATTGGATTTAGATAATAACATTTCAGGTTGAACATGAAATAATTTCAGGACAATGAAGGCAAACTACAAATAATTAAAATCTGATCATGTCTATATTACTGGTGCGGACAGATAATGTGGAATATTTGTACAATATTCCCCAATAGATCGTTTTACTGTCCATATATTATGGCATTGACATAGAAGTGATTTCTTCATCTAATTTAGTGCTGCAGATGTACTGCCGCTGTCACCGACACACATGGCGGAAGCTTTCTTTCGTTTCTGAGATAGTTTTACTTTCTCATAAGGGGTTTGATAGGCATCATTGTATTGCAGTTGAGATGCTCTTTCCAATTGTAAACAATATCTATATTTCAACTTGGTTTTCCACAAAGAAAAGCCGACATTATGTTGAAATTTGATTATTTTCTACATGAACTGAATGTAACTTCACCAGAACAACTCCAAACTAATTTTTTTAATACCAAATATATAGACTACGATCACAACTATGAAGTTATATGTACTGTGTGAAAATTTACAGAGGCAGGAAAACGATTATAAATGGCAGCCCACATGATATTCTCACACATAACATTAAATTCCCCAAAAGGTGAAATAAATTCTTTGATTTTTTAACTATCATGTAGTATAATTTGATTTTCGATAGAAGTGATAGTTTTTGTTTGAATAATGTAAGAAGTTTTTTTGGTAATATCATTTTGGAAGGTAGATTATGATAATACAATGAATAGGCTTACAGGAAACGGAAGAACACAGAAAATATGTTAAGTTCTATATTGTATATTTATACATATTTGTTTTCGCCATTCCGACTACTGATTAATAATTAGATATATTATAAGACTTACCGTCACAATAGTCTATGTTTGTCTGTAGTTATATCACTACGGCCGTTTCGGCTATTCAGCCATTTTCAAGTGTTATGCGGGTATTACCGTTGTCTTAGTTTAAAATTACAAATTACGAACACACGACACATAACAACACTTGTAAACACACGACACTTGTAAACTTCAAAAGTGCACCGACTTACCGAATAGCAAAAACTCAGGATAGAATAATTCGCAAAAACATACATTTTGACAAGAATCACAGTCTAAAGAGTAGCTACGATTTAATTAATAAAATAAAAGACATGCATATTAAAACCGGATCAAACCTAGTATCATTTGACATAACGAATCTTTACACAAACATCCCTGTAAAAGAAACCATCGCCATATTGATAAAACTATTAAAAGACAACAAAAGATTGGCAGAAAATCAAATTACAGAATTAACCAATCTACTGAGCATTTTTGAGATTGCATAAGCAATCTACTGAGCAAATTGCATAAGCAATTTGCTTATCACAGAATTACTTTCAATTTGATAATGAATATTACAGCCAAAATGACGGCCTAGTTATGGGGAGCCCTGTCATGTATCATGGCCGAAATATTTCTGAATAATATCGAGAACAATAGAATAATGAATAAAGAAAACAAACATCTAGATAAAATTCAATACTACCATAGGTATGTTGATGACATGTTAGTATTATACCATGGCACAAAAAGACAGATCCACACGTTAGAATCATACCTAAATAATATACACCCAAACTTAAAATTCACAACTGAAATAGAAACTAACAATACCATTAATTATCTCGACCTTACCATAACAAAATTAAATAATAAACACCAGTTCAAAATATACAGGAAACCAACACTAACAGACCACTCTATCCACGCTACATCAAATCACCCGATACCTCACAAATTAGCAGCATATAATAGCCTAATACATAGATTAAGAACGACACCTATGAACCATGAAGACTTCCAAGAAGAATTAAATATTATAAGACACATAGCCATCAGAAATGGATACGACCCATATATGGTTTACAGATTATATAAAAAACAGGAAAACAAACACCTAAACAAAAATAAAAAAGAAAAAGAAGAAAAATACGTTGTGATAGATTATAACAAGGATTTAGAACATATAACAAGGAACATATTTAAAAAACAGAGCTACATAACTACATTTAAAACTAAAAATAATCTGCGAAAAGCTTTAAACATAAAGAAAACCCATGATAACAAATTTGAGAGCACGGGAATCTACGAATTATCATGCTCTGATTGTGTAAAAACATATATAGGACAAACTGGAAGGTCCTTTAAACAACGATTTAAAGAGCACATACCAACAGCTTCACAACTCACTAATCCAGCAAAAGTCGAGTCTAAGTTTACAGAACATATAATCCAAACGGATCATAAATACTCAGTCATCGAGAAAACAATGAAAATACTTCACCATTGTGAGAAAGGGAAACTTATGAACGCATTGGAGGATTAAGAAATATATAAACGAACAAAGGACAACAGTAGTACCCTATTAAATGAAAAATTAAAATTTTACTCGCATCTAATTTATGACACAATCATAAAGCAATTAGATAAGAACTAAACCACCCCACCCCATGCCTACCACCGATGCGCAGGAAACCAACATTGACAGTACGCGTTGTGACAGTGGGCCTACTGCATCATGTTTTAAATGTTTAAAGAACTTGTGTGTTTGTTATGTGTCGTGTGTTCGTAATTTGTGATTTTAAACTAAGACAACGGTAATACCCGCATAACACTTGAAAATGGCTGAATAGCCGAAACGGCCGTAGTGATATAACTACAGACAAACATAGACTATTGTGACGGTAAGTCTTATAATATATCTAATTGTATATTTACTTTATATCCGATAAGCAGTTTATAATGGATATTAATTCCATAATGCCAATAAGTAATGTCTTAGTAGCGGTTACTTTCGAATATTGTGTGACGTTTCAATATCGGTAAATTCTCAAAATTTACAAATAGAGTAGAATGACTGGACATCTGAACTAGTTTCTTTTTAATACTCAGCAAATTTTTAGAATACTATTTATAAGTAAAGTGGAAAATACCAAAATAAAACCTAACCAAAGTATTCGTTTTCAGTTTTTCAATAATAGCCACAAACCGTATTTTCTTTTAAATGCAGATTAGCAAATTGGTTTAGGTTTACATATGTAGAAATCGTTTATGGCCATTTTGAGATATTCAAAATTTTAGGGTTGCATATACTTGGTTCATTTTCATTTTTTGGCCGACAACTCCAAAACCATTATTTATGGGGACATGAAAATTTATTTGTTTTGGTTTTATAGAGGCTAAACTTCAAAAATCAGAACATTACATTTTGGTCTAATGCAGCTACGCTCAGATTTGTTAATTTTATTTCCATGTTTGTAAGGATAGTTATCGATTGATTGCTTACCCTGGAAGTACGTAGTTCACTTTCATGACTAAGATAAGTAGAGACAGTATCCACACTAGGTCTACGTCCACTCTTAGTGCTACTTGAATCAGCATCTAATACACTAGAATCACTTCTATGCAAGGTTGGAGTCTCAGGTTCTGGTAACAGTACTGGTGCTAAGCTGCCTTTATTACCTTTCAACAAAATATCTATTGTTAGACATATGATGTTCTTATTAGAAAATTACATGTAGAAAAATAACTGCTCTCGTGGCGACCATCAAATGGTATAAGAACATGTATTTATATGAATCTATATATTACTGTTAATTTCCTTAGCACATTAGCAATCACAATGTTTGTCCAATTTTCTTTCAATTTGGCACAAATATAAATTTGGTCAATAGTATGAATAAAAGTATGTTGGCCAAAACATTGGAAAACTTCAAAATAATGGCTGTTTTATATAGTTTTATGGGGAAAACATACCACCTAGATTACTAGCCAATTTTAATGAAATCTGAAAATTATTACCGTTTTTTCCCATATTTATTTGCAATGTGATAAAAATTTGTTTTTTCAGCAATCACTCTTTAAATTATAAATATGCTACAACACATATACTTGTCATTTAAATTAAGACAAGTGTTTAGCCTACCTCAAAAACAGCAAGATTTGAAGAAAAATTATTTGTTATCGAGAGGGAAATAAATTAGGGTTTATTCTTAATTTGGTCTATCATTTCAAATTGAAGCTCAACTCAAATTGTACATTCTTATTTCAAACTAAAACATGAGAAACTTTTATCTGAAATATTTTTTTATATGACCTGAATATTTCATGATATTCAAACAAAATATTTGAAATTTGTTTCTAGAAATAATATCACTTTTCTATGTCAATGTGTTATTACGAATGAAAATCAGTTAATTTTAATTTGGTGCAGCTTAGAGAATTTAGTTTTGAATTACTTTGTAGTAATAAAAACGAATGATCAAAGTGAATAGAAAAAATAAATAAAAAAAATCTTAAACAAATTTTCTGTTTATTCAGGTTAAAAATTAAAAAATGTTTCAGATAACCATTTAATAATTTATAGCAGGAAATAAGAATGTATAAAAATATATATATAGGTTTCTATTTTTTAAATGGAGCTACCCTTCAAGTCGCTTTGAAAACACTGCCCTTCAAATGGCTTTGAAAACAGTGCGAACAAATAATTAATAATATAATTTTATTTCCTTCGCAATACCAAATAACATCAAACACTTTTCTTGCCTTAATTTAAATGATACACCATATATAGATTTCTCAAGCTACAAACAACATAATGTGAGACAGAATATGAACACGTGACATTATTTCAAAAAAAAAAAAAAAAAAAAAAAAAAAAAAAAAAAAAAAAAAAAAAAAAAAAAGTCCATTATTTTAAAAATTAGAAATAAAATGTTTGGACAACAAATTTCACTTATCTCTTATAGAAAAGTATATTTATGACAAATGTTGTGAACCCAAAAGCAATAAAAGATACACACAAACACTCACACGAAAGTGAAAGAACACTGAAACATGATGAGTCATGTGTTCACAGCTTAATTGATAATTTCAAGTTTCAACTTTACTAGTAGGACATTTAATAGGTATTACAAAGGGAAATTCACTAAACAATTATTATTAAAAATGTGTTAAGCGCACAATGTATATAATATGTATATATAATAAATAATTGGTGCAAAAATATTGCACAAACTTTCTCAATCACCATTCCTCAAAACTAAATAAAAACAAACCAAAACTAATTGACACTAAAAATGTCCGTTCAGTAGTTGTCACTCAAAAGTGAAAATGAACCATGGATGCGGTCTTTGGAAAAATATTTATACCGCGAAACTACCAAATAACGGACATTGTTCAGACCTCATAAATGTCCGCTTTCGGGAGAGATGCAGTTATATAGGCCGGCTGATAAACCACCAGAATAGTGTCTTATTAGGATATTGAACACATTCAGAATATTTAAAATGGTGAACCTAAATTATATGTTCATTAACGGTCAATAAAAGTGAAATAATTTGAACATTGTTATAAGTTTTTATAGTACAACAGGCATAATTTTTATTCTCACAAAAATACACAATAAAGCACAAATTTGAAAATTAAATAATATTCTTTATTTATGAATCATTTCGTACTACAGTACAGACTAAACAAATAGGTAAATTAGGAAAGTGTAAATATAAAAAGGGTGAAAATTAATGTATGTGATGTTTAAAGTGAAACGTTTTAGTTTAAGAGACATCACAATACACAACTATACTACACATTGTTCTCACGGGAACATTATTGAAACTGAATTCTTAAAGGACACCGACGACTGCTGTATAAAAACACAAAGAAAGCAAACCTAGTTTCTTGGAATTCAAATTCCGGGTAATTACTGAACAGAAATTGCAATGTATGTTTTGAGACATCTACAATTTCCTATAAAAAGATGATATTTCATGCTCCGCTGTCCGCTATTCAGAAGTTTCAACTGACCCATTGGCCATCAATTTCGTGTCCGTGTCCGTTTTTGGAAAACACCACAAAAGCCAGAAAGGCATGATCCTATTGGGGGAATACAAAAATGTCACTTTATTAGACATGTCCATTAAGGGAAGTTTCACTGTATATTTAAATAAGGGGCTAAACTTACTTTGATTGGCCACAACCATGTCCTCAGTGTAGATTATACAGGCTTTTACTAACGGCAGTCAAGGTTAACATTTTTACTATTTCTAAACCTAATATTATTTTTACTTGTGATTTTGACACGGTTTTAGGTCATTAATCCCTGCATTTTACTCAAATAGATCAAAATAGGTAGAGTGGATTTTGAGAAATTACATATTTTGAGTGATTAAAAATTTTTTTCTGAGATATGATAAACTAAAGCTGGTAACAAATTTGATTAAAATCGCTTCAAGGGTTTGTTTGGCTGTAGTGATGAACATTCCCAAAACCACTTTTATTTGGAATCAGGGGACCTCAAAATGGTTTATATTCTATGTAAAAAAACTCGAGATCAATTTTTTGACCAGTCCCATAACCTTTAATACTACGTATATCTGAATAAGTAAAATGGACCAGGCAATTTATTACAACTTACCAAATATATTTAAATTACTAAGAATTGTTCTAGCTATATTGCTTGGCCCTTCTGTAGAGTTTTTGTTCTTTTTCATTTGTTTTTTATTTCCTCCAGTTCCCACGTTATTCCCATTAGGAATGTGTTTCTTTGTTGATGAACTAGCATTTCTTCCATTTTGTTGTACATTCTCTACTGTTTGTGGTTGACGTCGACCATGTGGATAAGCAGTTTGATTTCTTCCTCTTAAACCTATACAGAAAGTGCATAAATGAAAAAAAAAAAAACATAATTAAGTTGATGACACTTAAAATGCAGCAGATAACATTGACATTATTTAGTTTAAAGAGATTAGTAGACAACTGATAACCTCAACTCTCTCTCGTCTGTATGTCTGCTAATGACCTACACTAAATTGTACTGTATTCTATTAACAACTTTAGAAACTATTAGTAAATAATTACAATCAACAGGTATGTTTTGCATTAAAAAACAACTACCCTACGTGATTTTATGGCTTCAATGTAAACAAAACCAGGGTTTTGTTTTTCTTTAACATCTAGCCTATAATGACAGGGCGGAGTTAATTATTACGCTTCATTGAAAATGATAGAAGATTGCCAGAAAAAGTTTGATTTGAGGTAATGATAGTTCAGGTTTACATAGCAAATGAATTAGACAATGAGAGAGGAAGTGAGAAAAATTAAATTCCTTCCAATTTATTTTAAAAAATAGTGCTGCAAATTATTTGCTTATTTTTTTGGAATGTTTTAAACTGAATTTATAAAGGCCATTTGTAGAGGTGTACAACCAGGTAATGAAAACCCTTGCTCAGTATCTACAATGTGACAACTTAAAGTCAAACACCCTTTCATGGTACACAATCTGTTATTCTAGACTCTCAGATGTGTTTTCATAGCGACTCATAGTAAAATCAAATCTGGGTTTAAAAAAAAAAAAAAAAATTGTTCCTTGTAGTTTAAAAAAAAAAAATCTCTGTCATCATCACCTATTTTAAAAAAAAAGAAGAAAATAAAATAAACCCTTGAATACTCTGATCGCATTAAGGTCAGAAGAAAACAATAATTGGATTTTTTTTTAATGAGAGATAAAAGTGACATTTAACTTTTTAAATATATATATATATATATATATATATATATAGCCTATATATATGTAAAAACTCTCTAATCCGGATTAATGTGGCGCCGGCCGATCCGGATATCGAAAAATCCGGATCTCGGGGTGGCTATTTTTATATAGTTAAAGTGGTTTTAAACGTGAACAAAACGTAGCAAATTTACGTTTTTAGCGCTAAAACGCGTTGCACTTACGATAAATTGTAGCGCAACCTAACCTAACCACAGTATTCTAAAAATTCACTGTTTTTTCAAATTACTGTAATATATAGACGTTACGTTTTAACTGTACTATTATGTAATTTGCCGTAGTTTGCCGGTACGGTAACCGGTAACAAAAGTACCGAAACAACAAAAGGTAGGTTAATTAAATAAATATTACAATAACTATGTTTAAAATTCTATGTATTTTAAGCTGAATGAGGCTCAGCATAAAGTATACAAACAACAATTAATTAGGTCTACAGTGTTAACTAAAAATATCAAATGAAAAAATGAAGATTAGAAAATAAAACAGTACAATAAATACGTACAGGATTGTACACGTGAAATTTTGATGAAAGTACGATAAATGATAGTTTTCATTACAGTACAGTAATTTGTACTCAAGTCAGTTTTTATTTTAAAAAGATGTAATGGTAACTTGCTTGGCTCGTTGAACACGCTTCTTAAGCTAAGGTTTCCAAGATCATGCCAGCATGAGCTGTCCGGCGTGATGTCCGTTGGCGGTAATTCCGTCCAGCGGATGTCCGTTCAAGTTCGGCGTGAGAGTGGTTTGCAAGAAAATAGCTTTCCTGGTTATTTTACTTGGGAAATAATCTAGTTGTCAGTTTGTACCAGCATGGACGTCGTTACTGTTGCTCTGCTACTGGAAGAAGAAGAGGAGGAAGAATGTATGTTACTGGAAGGTTTTGTTAGAGAGGATCCCCACATGATATTTAAAAAAAGGCAAGATGAGGGTTGCTTCAGGATTTTAATTTCACGATACTTGATGGACAACGAGAGAAAATTTCGTGAATATTTTAGAGTCAGTATAGAACTGCTTCAAACTATTCTTACGTTTATTGATGACAATATTTCTAAAGAGGCTTGCAATCGTGTCAATACTCCTATTTCATCAACAGAAAAGCTGTGTATCACTCTATGGTAAGTAAAACAGATATATTGTAAAATACACAGTAGAACCTCTAATACCCGTCACCGTTGTTTGTTAAAATAAAAACAAAACATTACCCTTAAAAGTTGACTTTTATTAAAATCACATTGCAAGTGACAATAAACAATACAGATTGATTACTACAGTCTGATAAAAGTGTTTGACCGATCAAGTGTCGGTTCGGAACCTTCATGTTGTAAGTCGTTTGGTGAATTGTACTGACTGAAGTAGTACCGCTACTGATGCAGTTGGTATGGGTATGTATTCTGATGTTAGGTGGCAAATTGTTGCACTCAGTCAGTAAATTCGGGAGACCAGATGTAATAGCAGGGGGGAGGGGCAGTTTGTTGTAAGGCACGAAATTCTAGCTCGCTTACTAGCTGACAAACTTTCATTCTAGCCTCCGCGATGAGGAGAAGTGGGAAAGTCCTAACTACTTCAGCCATACTAGAAAAAAAATATATTCACAGTGTGTTCTTTAACTGGATTTTGAAGTTCATTCTGTTCAGCTGCCACCATAAACATAATCATAAACTTAATCTGTTTAGACATAATCATAAACTTTTAATACGAACTGTGTATCAACAGAAACTTATTTAAAATATATAACAATAATTTGTATCCTGTTATAGACATGTTACTTAAATACAAAGTCTACCATCTAGGTAAAGTAATTCATCAATTTTCTTCCATACATTGTGTTTCACCATGGTATCTTTGTAGTTCATCCGGTTCATATCATACAGGACCAGATTACAACTTACTAAATCAATAAGTTTTTTGTCCAGTTCTAATGAAAATACTTTTGACTCCATTATTAAAATAAATCAACTTTACACAAACTAACGAAATTAACACAATTTAGTCAAATTGGTATTTATCATTCAAAATATTCACGTTCATCACAGTGTCCTACACCTTGTCCGCTCTGCGTGGCACGCCAAATTTGACTGGCGATCAAGTTGAGCGTGCCGCGCTGAGGACTCAAACGGACAGATGGCGGGAAATCTGTTGTCCAGCGTGTCCTCACCCGCTTGAAAACCGCACCCATGCAGAAGCACGGCTTCAAATTGAATTCGATTACGTCATCACGTTTGTCCACTCACGCTGTCCGTCCGGCGTGTTCTTGGAAACCTTAGCTTTAGATGTAATATCTCTCCATCTACGAAAAAGAAGGAGATCGGCCGGTGAGGATTCTTCTTGTTCTTCCACGTAGTCTATCGGCTGTTCAAGTGCTTGAAAAGCTTTGCAATAAGTCATGATTTGTTTTTGTTGTTGAATCCGTGTTGACTGCCCAGTGCCCAGCTCAAAAACATCGTTCACTACTATTCGGCCCGAAAATATTATTTTTGTATAGAAAATTGTATTTTCATTTTTTTTAAAACGATCGCATATGACGGCCGGATATCGGAGTTTCCGGATATCAGAGATCCGGATCAGAGAGTGTTTACTGTATATATATGCCTACTTTTTAAAATAGTTAATTTAAATTTAAAAAAGTGAATTGGTAAAAAAGAAAGTACTTCAAGTTGAAAAAGTGAGCTGTTTTGAGCCCTGTAAATAGGTGCAAGAGAACGCTTATCTGTCATATACAATTTGTAGATGTTTGGATGTAAAAAAGATCTAAATAGAGGTTCCAAGATCTATTCAAACTGAAAATTCAAGAATCTGAGACAGCCGTCAAATTTTAATATTTATTTATTAAACAAACCTTTCCTTAGACTTACCTGCCATAGTGTTGACTTCATCAGGTGAAACTTTAATTAAAGGATAAGGAGCTTGTTGAACTCGTCTAATGTTTCTAACAAATCCAGTGTTATTCCGCACTTGTGTTAGATTACAAAAATTTATAATATAAGGAAAACCAAGATAAGTTTTGCTCACATCTATCGTCTGATCACCCTGAAAGTTATACAATTATATTATTTAACACAAAGATCTTTACACATAGTCATCAGCAATTTAAAGTTCAGATTAAATCACCTGTAACTTTTTTTTTCTTTCTAAAAGTGAAGGTTTTAATAAACCTTGTAACATTTGTACATTGTATGCTTTTTATTTCATAATAAAATCAAAGTTTAAAAATTGAATAATTTTTTTAATAACTCCATATTAATATTAAAGATATTCGGAAAAGTTAATCATCACATTAAAGAGCATGAAATTCAATTCAAAAAATGTTATCCTTGTAAGTCAAGACTAACAAGTATAGTCTACAACTAACAAGTTGTTTGTATAGTATAAACTAAATAATTCTTAAATTCACAGAAGTAAGCATACAAATGGAAATTAAAAAGAAAATCTTCAGGAATAAAAAGTTGTATTATGGATTAGTGATTTTAGCTTATTTTGAGACATTTCAAATATATTTTTGTTATTATGATCATATTTTTATTTTCAGAATACTCAAAACAATTTTTTTTTCTTTTTTAAAGGCAAAAAACCTCTAGCTTCTCTGTCATCGACACCTTATAAAAAATAAAAAGAGGAAGAAAAGAACATAAAATAATAACCCCCCCCCCCTAGCCCTTGAATATTCTAATAGTGTCAGAATCAGAAAAGAACAAGAGTTAGTCAAGAGAGATCTGAGATAGGAAAAAATTAAAGAAAAGGATCTAAGACAAGACTATGTCTTTTACCCATGTGTAATTTTTTCTTCAAAAAAAGAAGAAGATATACATAAACTTATCTTGTTCTGTGCCAATAAAAATACAAGAAATTTTAACATACTTACTTGAAAGAGTATTATTTAAAAATGACAGAACCAAAAATATGTTTTTATATCAAGGAGTATACTGAAGGATGAAAGTAATTTCGGATTGTAGATTATATATAATAAATACAATACAATTAACCATTTTGATTATATTCTTACGCCATTCCTTGTATTGTCTTAAATTCCGGTAACACGTTTCATATGAACTCAATTTAAAAAAAACTATTTACATACTCAACGAGTTTATTTTGAGTTCATCTGAAACATGTCAGCAGATGTTACAATATTAGGAATGGCAGATGAATTACTCTAATCAAGCTAAACAAAAAAAAAAAAGAAATGTTAACGGATGGATGCACTACAACACTGAAGTTTTCCTCTCTAATTTACATTAACCCTATCATTTCTCATGGAGTTATGTCTACATTTGTAAAACACATTTAAATTTATAAGATTAACACAAATAAAAATGTAAATAAATAATGCAGATTAAAAAAACAAAGTAAATTAGACTCACAAAGTAATTAAAATATAAAGAATTTGTTTTGTTATTATTTAATGGCAAAAAACCTAATGGTCATTATCGTACTAAAAAAAGAAGTGAAGAAAAATACGTCAAAAGGAACCTAAACAGAAAGGGAGGGATGTAACCCAAGACTAGATGAAGAAAGGTGTAGATCTCAGGACTGTCATATCCGTATTCACTATAAATGAGTTCCTGAAAGGGAAATACAATAAACAATAGTTTGAAAATTTTTGGTCATGTATAAATTCTTTTAGAAAATAAAATAAATTTATATTAAGGTATGAGTTTAATAAAGTTAAAAATTTTTAGGGATGTTTTCAAGTTTTACCATCATATCAGAACATTAATAAATTGTAAAGAATCAAGTTAGAGATTTACTTGGGTTTTTAAGGGGTGAAATGGTTGTGGCCCAGCCAAGGAGCCCACCAAATAAAAACTATAACAAGTATAAATTAGGATGTAATGGGAAGGGATTCTAAATAATAAAATATCAATTGGCAATTGCAATTTTGTTGAGCAGTGCACGATTACATAGAAGGGGGGAGAGACGAGGAGTGGAGGGCTTGAACCAGCGTGCCGGGAGAGAGTCTGTTCCGAGAGCCGCAAGAAGGAAGTTGAACGGCAGACTGCTACGGGACGAGGTCAGTCCATTTTCGGCCATGTGCTATCTAAATTAATCGGTATGCTTTTCGGCCACTATTAAGGCCTTTTATCTGTTATGTCTTATCCTTTAAGCTGTTATGTCTTTTTATAAATTCTAATTATTACTGTATTCTTCTAATTCGGCGCTAAAATAAAAGATAATATTTAATTTAACTTGCGTTGTGTGCGTTCATTAGCGTCCTAACCCGACTCCTTGGCCCATCCTGACAAGATTCGGTTAAAGTGTACGTGGTCTCCAGCCAGCCGGAGCTTCCAGCTGGTCAAAAGAAGTGGAGACAGTCACATAGTCTTCAGGCTTTCACAAGAATTGTCATCAATATAAATAAATTTCTGGGCTATACACTGTGTTATTTTTCAAAGTTAATTTGCCTACATTTATCCTTGGCAAGGGTTTCTTGACACATGTCCGATATATTCATTGCAAACACTAAAACAAGACTAATTCAGTGGCTGTTCACACGGGAAATATGCTGAGTTCAACAAATCAAGAACCATGTAGTATTTATCTCTATGTTTTCAAGATATTTTATAATTGTTTCTTGTACTTTTGTAAAAATGTAACACATTATTATTTTTTTCCCCCTAAATATATTCACAAATATATTACAAATCTCAAGAAATGGTTGGAAAAAATCCTAAATATCTATTAGTATGTTATTCATTACGATTTCTGTGAAATTTCTGCTCCGTTACTCTTCGATTTTTTGGTATTTGACCAAAAAACTCCAAATTTGATACATCTAACATTTTTTTCACTACACACCTACATTCTATGCACCTTTCTGAACATAATGAGATATAGAACTTTTGTATAAAATATATATTACTATATTTGGTAAATTATTGAAAGAAAAAAGACCAAATTCCCTTTTTTTATAAACTATTTTTTGTTTTTTTGAAAATGTAACAATTTTTTTTTCCCCCTAAATATATTCACAAATAATACACAAAAATTGTGTATATCTTAGAAATAGGTAGTAAGCTATTGATTTTGGATTATACAGGTATTTCTGAAAAATGATAACATTATTTTTTGACATGTAAAAAAACTGTTTCAAAATTTTTTTTTTATTACATAGATGAATTCTATGCATCTTTCTGAGAAAAATGATGTCTTATAAGTTAGGTTTTGTATAGGCCTAAAAATAATATTTTTTATTAATTTTTAAACAAACGAAGAAAATTAACATACTCCGCTTCTAGGGTTAAGGAGACAGCTCATAAACTAAAACTAGACTAAAAGATCACATTCAGGCTGACCAAAATGGAAATGAAAAACTGTCACCATTGGCAGAACATATGGTATCAACCAAATATATGGTTAAAATTTATCAATATACTTGTTACCAAAATACATAGTTTAATGATCTAGAAAAATTATGGGAAGCAATTGAGATTAAATAAAACTTGATAATATAAAGAGAGATATGCATTAGGGTGGGCCGAAAAAAGGTTTTTTTTTCCTTAATGCTATACCGAAAAAAACTTGTCTCTATGATAGGTAATCAAAATGCAACAAAGAAAAAATATACATACCTAACCCCCAGCCAGCGCAATACACTTGAAATTTCAAAATTTCACTACAATCACAGAATTTTCTAATTTTTTAAAAATTATCCAAACCGCTAGATATTGGACTGCTATAGTAAAAATCATTTATATAAGAGTTATTAAAACACAATGAGTTATTAAAAATGTTACATTTTTTAGATTTGAGGTAGCGCAAAGGCCTTCAATATAGTAAATTTATCACTTTTTGAGTGTTAATCGGCTGTAGTGCATTGCAGCATTATTTTTTTTTTTTAACCCACTACTCATGTGTTTTTGGATCTATAATGTTGATAGAACAATTATTACCTGTAGGAAAAATAAATAATTAAATAAATAGGCAATTTACATTTCTCCATAAGGGTTTATTAATTTCAAAATTTTTCGTTAAATACAAATTGTTAATTCCCACACTTCAAAACTGTATTGTGCTTCTCACAGAATAAGAATAGTCCTTTACATATTTGGAACTTTGAAATCACGTTTGCTTGAAAAACTTGGCATTGAAGCTCTTGATAGCAGCGTTGTTCGGATGAAACCATCTCTGTTCTTGGCACCAACAAGTTTTGAGGAGGCTTCAGTCACCAATTTCACACAGCGCTCCACCGCTTGCGTGTGACACAGGAATTTATGGAAGTTCTATTCTTTTGCTGTGTTGGCAGTTAAAATCTTGTCCCACATTTCTTCGTCAGATACTCTTCTCAACAGTGGTGGTGGATAAATAGCAGTAGTAGTCCAATCAATAATTTCGTAATATTCTTTTGCCGGGAAGTTGAGTTTTGGGGGTTTAAAATTTCGGATTACCTTTTTTTTGAAAGCTGCGGCCCTTGCTTTTATGATTCTTCTAAGCCCTAACTCTCTGATATGGGCCCGTTTATCAACGATCATACTAAGGAGCAAGTTTTCTGGATGCACGAAAAACGCATTTCTTTCAATCACTGGATCAATCACCTTAATCAAGTTTTCGGGCAGGAATCTTTAAGATTTTATTAAATCAAAAACATGGTTTGGTCCATCTGTAAGGTACTTATTTTTTTAAATCTTAAACCATACAGGCATGTACGATTTAAGTATAAATCGTACCAAAATGTGGTGCTCTTCAGAGGGACTTACAACACTTATGTACAGACGAAGAACTCTGTTTGCTGTTGTCAGCCATCGGGAATGGGAGATAGGACCTGGTTCACGAATTGCCAAGTCTACCGCGCAGGTGCCTGACTTTATAGCCGAACTTATGTCCAGGAGATATTGTTGGTCTTTGCTTAAAATAGATCGTTCAATATCTGGAATCTCACAATCAATGCTTTGAAATGTTTTAACTGGAAGTTTTTCACAATTTTTGAGTTGTGAGCCAATAGGACCACTAAAAGATTTTGGGCCAGTTGTCTCACCATCCAAAGTTTGAAACAAATGCCTGAACGGCAATTCATTCAAGTGTAAAAGGCAAACTCCCCACTGCAGTGGTCTTTTAATTTCTTTTTCTATCGTACGAATTACATCAGTTTTCCAACCTGTGTTAGTGACGGTACCATCGCATCCAATTACGTCAAGCTCATCTAGCGAAAAATTTGATTCTTTCAAGTAATCCAATATAGCACTGGCAATGTCCTTTGAAGTTCCAGTAGTTGGTGATACATGACCAACATAAATTGAGCCAGGTTCTTTAATGATTGAGTAGTGTTCCTCTTTTGCAGTTCTTCTGAAGCATTTGTTATTTACTTTATCAATTTTCAAAGTATTATCCTTTCGGCCATCAAAGTATAGCCCTTGTATCACGTTTGGCTCTTTTTGTATCATATCTTGGAGATTTGATCTGAATGAATCTTTATCCCTCCTAACCTTGATTTTATCTATTATGAGGAAAGCATTCTCTTTCGTTGCAAGACCAAGGTCATGCAGTACACTGGAGGCAATAGCAGCTGTTGCCCTGTCTGAAACATCAAATCGGTCACTGGCCAATGCGGTATTTTTTAATTGTACCCGCATTTGCCACGGCTGTTTGCTCGGAATACAGTGTTCATCGGAGCTATCAGGCTCTTCCTCTTCCATTGAGCTTTCGTCTGAATCTATTCTTGGTTTTGTTGCATCCTTAGAGCATGAAGGCTGCGAATGTGAAACTAATGGAATGTTAGACGACACAACCTGATTTTGTATTGCCTTACATTGCAGTCTGTTGGTAATTTTTAAATACATAAACTTAAGTTCAAGCACCAGAATTTTTTTATCTTTTTCACATCTTATTTACATGAAATTGATAAAGGGCACTCACAAATCTCAGGGACCTTTTTGCAGTTACAGGAGTAGGCCTATGTTATTTTACATTTACATGCAGATACATCAAAAATTGATAAAGCCTGTTGCTTGAATTCCATAATTTTCTGTTTGTAATTGTCTTTTTCCTTGTCACGCGTAAAGGATTTCATAAGATTACGGTACCTATCGTGATATGAATTTATCAATTGAACAATTCTGTAGGGTGTCACTGTTGGTATTGATGCTTTGTCAAAGACGGCTTTTACTTTTGGAGCGACAATATTAGATATCTGAGAGAAACTAACAGGCTTGTTACTTTCTAATGCTATAATGTACTGTTCGTGGAAACAGCTATTAAGGACATCTTTGTATGTTGGAAGCTTACTCACAGGCAATTCCCTTGGGCAGCCAAACAATGGACAGTCAAAATCACTGCGAGTTATTTTCTTGGCAACAGCCATAACACACGCCAATGTAAACTTAAACTTCACTCACAAAACTATAAATATAATTTACACCATCAATTCGCAGCGACTACACGTCAGATTAAAAGCGTCTGCAGACGTAAACTGCTGAGTAACAGAGAACATAAAATGGCCGTCGCGTTGGCTTCCTCACGCAGTGCATTGTGGGTGGAGAGAGTATGGGTGGGGGGGAGCCCGACCCGGCGGCCGGGTCATCGCCCAAACGCACACTCGTAATTTTCACTTGACTCTATAATGCGTCATTTTCATGTCCATTACGCTACCTCAGATTAATAAAATTATACTTTTCAAATTACTTATTGTGTTTTTATAACTCTACTATAAAGGACTATCACTATAGCAGCCCAATATGCAGATATTAAAATGCTTTCAAAAAAATTTGAAAATCATGTGATTTTAGTGAAATTTTGAAATTTCAAGTGTAGTGCGCTAGCTGGAGGTTAGGTATAATTTTTTTTCTTTGTTGCATTTTGATTACCTATCATAGAGGCAAGTTTTTTTCGGTATAGCATTAAGAAAAAAAAATAAAACCTTTTTTCGGCCCACCCTAATATGCATTACAAGTTTCATGATTCATGAAAACCAGCATTGATGAGTTTTGATTGGTCTAAGTGAAGAACCAATCAGAGCCCTTGGTAATGAGGTAGGAATTATATAAATGTGACTGTATTAATATTTTTTTCAATATCCACAGTGAAAGTATCCAACTCCTTTAAGAAAGCCTTGAGAAAGACAATAGATTTTTTTTTCTTGTTGTCCGTAAGCAAAAATCCTCCTGGTCATCACCACCTTCAAAAAAATTAATAAATAAATAAAGAAGAAGAAAGCATAAAATAGAACCACTAACTCTTGAATAGCACTAGGGTCAGAAAAACTCAAAACAAGAGTTGGTCAAAATATATCTGTTAGGGAAGATGAAGGAGGGGGTTCTAACCCAAAACTACATGAAGAAAGGTGTGTAGGATCCAGCTAGGGGTTTTCATTTCTAACTAAAAGACTAACGTAAAAAACTACTCAGCATACAGGCTAGAAATCCAATTTCAATATTAAATATCTGTAAATCTTCTAAGTAAATAATGTACTATTTAATATGAATTTATTAAAAAATTTAATGTTGGAATAATTTATAATTGACAATCTTATTGCCTTTTGACGTAAATTCTCAAACTGATTAAATTACTTCATTATTTGTGTTGTGTGAAGTAATACACGGAATTAACACAAAAATGTAAATATATGATCCTGGTTTGGTTAAGTTAGGTTGTCTAGGTTAGTTATCAATCTTTTCCACAAACAAACATCCATGTCTTTATCATATTATTATTATTTCCCAGATCATATAAGCTGACTCAAAAATTACACAATCTTATCACATATTTACTGGTCTCAACTTGTTATACAGAACAACTAAAAAATTATAAAATCCTGTTGATATAGTATATTCACTGGTGTACCAATGACTCTAAGTGAAGTGAAATCTTACCTTAGTAATACTTTCAAACTCTTTTATATTGATTGTTTATAAGTTTTTTAAATATCAATAAAAAATATGCAATGAGAAGACTAAAATCTATAATTTTGAAAAAGCAGTATGATTTTACTTTGAGTAATTTCACCTTAGCCCATGCTGCTTCAATAAGATATTGCACATCCATATCATACGTGTGCCATTCCCCTAGCAAGTCACCTGCCCATTCCCACTTTGCTCCTTTTCCTGCTGGGGAGTCTGGTGGGTAGCACATCCTCCGCACATTGTGTGGACTGCCTACAAGTATAAAATTAAATCGTTAATAGGATTAAAATAATATTTATTATTAAAAAAAGTAAACATTTAAATAAAACGACGATGACTTCAATGTTTTTTCCTCTTTTAAAAAAAAAAGTAAATCTGGTAATTAATTGTGCTAGGCAGGATGAAAAATGTTATACGATGACATATACATATTTCATGGATATTCACAGATCGGATATTAAATATTATCTAGATAACGCTTTAGGCCACAAATCACAATTATCAGTAGCCTACATGAACTGTATTGGTGACTTAAGCATACTAATAATTAGGAGGGGAACAGTGACCTCCTCATTAATAGAAGAATCTTCAATAGTTAGATGGTAATTGCATTAGAATTTCTTTTTTATTTGTAAAACAATATTGCCAAGTAACTGTGTAGCTGTGAATAATTGTTAACAGAAGGACCAACATTTTCTTCATTAAGATTAGGGTATTATTACTAATAAATTCAACGTTTTCTATGACAGTATATATATCCTACATCTTGAAGGAAACATGTTAAATTTTCCATTAATAAATTTACATTTTTATTTATCAAAAACTCTGTGAATAGGTTAGGTTAGGTCAAGTTATATTATATATTCAAATAATCAATCGCCTGTTTGTCATAAAAATGAAGTGGTAAATTAACCTCACTTTGTAATTTACGAGTTCATGTATTTCTTAATAATGGGCGTGAGTACGCTTTATTTCTTATGTTTTCTTAGTGGATTGTGCTCTGTAATACGATGTAAAAAAGATAGGGTGTTACTGTGGCCATGCTGATCACCAAATACCAAAGAAGCAAAATTATTTTTAATATTTCGTAATTTAACACAGCATAACGGAACTCGATGTATATAATGTGCGCAATTAAGTTATTTCAAGGTATAGGCCTAACTTATGTTACTGAAAGAAATCACTTTGACATGGTAATCCATCCACCATGATCACAATACAAAAACACTGTCTCACTAGAGATAACAGCTACTATACAATGTAAAATAATGTATAGTCCATTACATACATATATTTCAGTCATACAAAAAACATACTTTTATAAATATAACCTATAAATTGAAAATAATTGTACCCTATGTAATTAACACAACTTGTCCTAGACGTTGTCAAATAATTGTTGTAGGTTGTAAATGTCATAATGATATTCAATGGAAATGATGGTAGGCTATCATTCAATCAGTCATAATTTATCTACACATCTATATCACACTAGGCCTAGATATATATATATATATATATATTTTAGAGTAATAAGACTACTATCTCGATCACATGTTAACCTATGATAGAACTAAGCAATATCACCCCATATTTCCACATATTCTCCTAAATTGTAATGTGTTCCTGTATTTAAATTTTAACATTCTAGCTTATAGTTAGAACATTTGTAAAAAATTCAAATGCTCCAACACATTACAATTTAGGAGACATGCGGAAATAGCATACAGGATTTCTGGATAAGGGGGAAGGATGTTACCTCATTCTGACAGATTTGTCTCTGGTAATAGAACCTCAATAGGTTAAGTTATGAGATGTATTTTTTGGTACCAAGTCACAATTAAATCTTATAATAATAAATTATCTTTTATTATTAAGTCTTGTGACTTTAGTCGATTTCCATATTATGACATTTTCAGAGTCGTAACTCTATCATCAGATATCCGTTTAATTGTATGTTTACTCTGAAGAGCTCGGCGTGTTACAGAATGATATACATTATTATTATAAATGATAAATTGAACAATATCCTAAACACATCCACTAACATAAACCAAAAACCACATACTCTCAATAGACTATACTCATGTGATATAAAAACACACAACGCAATCAAACATAAATTAGCAGACAATGATGCAATCGTGACTAAGGCAGACAAAGGCAATACCTACATTGGTTATCATTGGTCCGAGTGAATATCGTCAAAAAACCATGGACTTCCTCAGTGAAAACAATATCCTAAAGCTTACAGTTGAACCAACCAATAAATTGCACAAGAAACTGAACTAGACCTTAAACAAATCCACAACATTGCTGAGTGATGTTACTCAAAGGTATCTTAAACCGATCAATCCCCAGGCTCCGCCGTTCACTGGATTACCAAAAATTTATAAGAAACACATAGGCCTACCCATAAGACCACTACTGCACCAAGTTATAAGACAGCCAAGAAGTTAAAACAAGTCAAAAAACAATATCACAATAAAAAAATACACTAATTTAAAAAACACTGCGGACCTTATAAACAAAACAAAGGACATTAAAATCACTCAGAATTATAAAATAATTAAATTTGACATTGTTAATATGTAGGCTATACCAATATCCCAGTAGCGGAAACCATGAATATACCCAGAGATAACCTCACCATTACCAAAATATTGCAAAAATTAGGTAGATGGGCTATCAATGGGTTCGCTGCTTTCAGGACTATAAGCTGGCATAGCCTATATTTGAATCACTATGAAAATAAACACTTATTATTTAATCGTAACAAATACCAACATCATATTCTACGGTCATTATGTCGACGACAAGTTCGTAGTTTTTAATGGTTCTAACAGACGAGCCGTCAGCCTAGTGAATGACATGAATTAGCATCAACTCAAAAATCCAGTTCACGCTAGAAACAGAGTATAACAAAGAACTCAATTTCCTCGACTTAACCATTATAAAAGGCATAGATAAATTTGAATATTAATATAGGCCTAACAAGCCCAGCATAACGCACATCACTATTCACACTCAATCGCATCATCACTACTCCCAAAAAATGGCAGCCTTCCATTGTTTCATACATAATATTAGTTATGTACAGCCCGATTTCATTAAATTTCAATATTAAATACCAATCGCAATGGGATGTACACTAGACATTTACCAAAATTATAACATTATAAAAAACACTCAAAAACCAGCTCTTGATCTATTCCATGAAGTTAGTGAAAGTTATATTTTTAAATAAAGATATTTTCAACACACCTGTTCCAGAATCCTCAGAGCACTGCTGCTTTGTTCTTAAATTTATGTAATAACGTTCCAGAAGTGGATCAGCATCACTAAGCATAACTCTAGTCAGTCTTTTACAATTGGCTCTTTCTAATAATTGTGATACTTCTGGGCTGTAGGGTCTCCACCGGCCTTGTCTATTTTCCCATTCCCAAACGACAACTGCGTGAGCAGTCATGTTAAGTTAGGCTAGTTATTGCATGAAAAACTCACAACAAATTTCCCATATTACTCACAAATCTCACTGAAAATATAAGTTACAGACTCATTCGAAATTGGCAATTTCTGTTTAACTTAATTTAAGGCTTCCCTATTTTACAATTTCCCTCTTTCAAACCCTAACATCAGCCTACTGTGCCTACACTAATACATTAAACAACAAACCATGCAATCGACAAACCAGTATAAATACAAACAACTAAACAGACATCGTCATCTATTATAAAAAATGGCAGAATTAATACGACAGTTTATAAACATTATAACAACATTCACTTAAAATAGCAACTTAGCAACCATAACTAATCACATCACATATCAACAAGTCTTACAAATAAATACTAAATCTCAGAGTAGTAAATCATAATCATAGTATCATAGAATCCTACAGATCAGAAAATCTACACCAATACAAAATAGATACACTAAATCCAGTACAACAAGCTCAATTGATAAACACGGCCTTCAAAATAATTTCATGTCCACGCCTACACATATTAAAAATATATATTATATTGCAATGAACACTAAACATATAAAAAGTGGTCGAGATCCAAAAGTTTGTTGAAGAATTTAAACATGCTACAACAGACAATGTGAAAAAATAGAAACACTATAGTATAAAAGTTAAAAATATATAATAAACATATTTATACAGTGGTATAAATTATATTTTGAACACCTTAGCAATGCAATAGGATGTGAGATTTATAACATTTACATGTACAATATTTACCAGGTGGGTATAAAGTCCTAACCCCCCCCCCATACTTTTTTCTAAGTGTTTTTCAATGATACCATTCGTTATATAGGTAGAAACTCTAGCTTATGAGATATTCTAAAATATTGAGAGTTACCTGAGGTCTAAGATTAGTGGCGTAAATAGCATTTGCGCAACCCCCGCAGTGCGGGGGGAGGGCACGACAGGTCTTGGGGCGCCGCAATCAGGGCCAATAAAAATATATAAAGGAATTCAAAAAATAAAATGTAGTAAACAATAATTGATATTAAAATAAATTTTACAATGAACAATATTTCATCGATACCTTAATAAAACTATTCCATAAATAATACCGTATTTGCTCGCGTACGACGCGCACCTTTTTTTAAAAATCATACGCGAAATCGTAGGTGCGCGTCATACGCAAGATTTCCAAATGGAGATAAAGTACGGTATGTGGTTAGACTCTGATAATATTCAAAATCGCTAAATACTATCCGCTGGTAAGCAGCAATGTAGATTAGGTAAAAACAGTCAGCCTTTTTCATCGGTTTTTAGAGTGTATACGTAATATACCATAAACGATACAGACTCATCATTTTTCGTTTCATACCACTGTAGTTGCTGTATATGTAAGTTTTATACCTAATTAAGTAATTAAATGTTGTTGAGCAATTAAAAGGTTTTTTAATATGAGCTCTCTAATATTACCTACCTACATTTAATTTTTTTCATAAAAACTTACTCTCGTTTTTGGGGTGCACGTCATATGCGGGGGCACGTCATACGTGAGCAAATACGGTATAACCATGGATCATAATATGTTTACTAGGCTAGTTGATAACAATAATGCTGTCCCACCCAAAGAATAGTATGTCTACACCCAGAATGAGTTCTCTGGCAGTTTTGAGCATTGAGGGTGAATGTGCTCCTGCTATCAACCTTATCACATTCTCTGCTATAAATTTTTTTAGCCAGCCTAAAAATTAATACTTACCTTTGACACAATGTACATGAATGATGACATTCAAAGAATTTCCTGCATCAACTGATACCAGAAAAGACGTCATCTTTTATGTAACGATTTCGATCCATGAGCACCGGCCAATGAGTTCCTGAAGTAAAATCATCCTATGATGTGTAAAAAGATAT
This sequence comes from Aphrophora alni, assembly GCA_963513935.1. Taxonomy (NCBI): domain Eukaryota; kingdom Metazoa; phylum Arthropoda; class Insecta; order Hemiptera; family Aphrophoridae; genus Aphrophora; species Aphrophora alni. The sequence continues at coordinate 90,991,799 of OY740772.1, forward strand.
AAAATGTCACTGCACACAGTTTATAAAAAAATATTTACGAGTCAGTTGGCACTGGAAATGAGGTAATCTTCGCTTGGAGCGAGTTCGATCCATGGGGCCCTGATGTCACTTCACGTGATAATGTGTGATAGAAAATGTCTAATATCAAGTATCACTGCACATAGCTTATAAGGTAAATTTATGTACATTATTTACATCCCCTCCTACCCACACTTTTATCATGATTTGTTTATGGTGTATGGTATTTGTCATAGCATCCTGTGGGTCATAAAGCTGGTTCCCCAAAGCACTGAGCACTAATGTAAACAGTTCTGGAACCTGTACGGCCTTCCTTGTATTGTAACATAAGTTGCACGTCTTTCGAAGAAGATTTCTTTTAGCATTTCTTTTGTAGATATTTGAAAGGACATACACAAGGTTTCGGACTGGTCGCACTGGAGCTTTGGCGGGTACTACCGGAAGTAAGGCTTCAATCACCTTTAGATGAAAATCTTATAATGTCATGTTAGAGTCGATGTTTGCTAGGTTACAGAGCTTGTGGGCATTGATCATAAGCATCTGAATTAAGTGAATGGTCACTTTCTTATACTATCTTAGGGATTTATGCTCCATTGTGTAATACAACATCTTCTGATGAATCAGTCCATTCCCTTCATGTTGACATTATACTTGATAATTAGGAGTGGTTTCTCTCATTGTTGGTTGTGTTTTTTGGTTGACATGGCCAATGTGTTCTCGTGTTCTATGGAGATATATGATACTACTTATTTATCTTTCAACTTGGCTACCATCATGCCCTCTGCGCACTGGGCGATTGTTTTCCCTTTTTTTAGTTTCGTACTTTTGACTTTAGCGAGCATATGCTTACTATCTGAACAGAGTGTTGCCGTAGAGTACGTGCCTTTCATGTTACTTGGTTGCCAAGGGGAAGCAATTGTAAAAATTGTCCATGAAAAGGGAGTGTCCGCAATTGAGTTTGTCCTGTATGAAGTATATAACCACCATCTCTGTGTGTCCCAAACGACAATGGGCCTTCAGAACCTGTATACACAGTAAATTTTACAAGTCCATGAACTCAAACAGTGAATAAATCATCTTTATCCTATATTTATGCTGTTTGCCTTTGATATATTGTCGGAAGACCAGATGGCCTCTCCACATACCTTCATCTTAAAACTGTTTGCGGGTAGGGTAGTATATTTCTGCCATTTTGTTTTTGAAGTAGTCAATCAACAGGTTTACTTTCTCTAAGCGATCTGTGTATACGGTATTAGGTTGATTGCTACAGAAATGGATACATCTGAATATCAATAAAAACCGATCTCGGCTCATTTTCTCTCTAACATAAGAGATATAGAACATTGGGGATGACTTCCAGTAATCATTTATGCGATTTATTCTAACAGTTCCTATGTGGAACAAAAATGTAAGGAAAACTTTTAGTTTATTTACTGTAAGCTGTTTCCACCTGTTGATCCGAGAACTATGGGTAAGACTAGGTTTAAAATACACCTCAAGAGCATAGTGGTTAGTTTCCCTGATAACTTGTTCCAAAACACCTCATCAAGCAGTAAATTAAACCAATCTGTGGGTTCATTATTACCTGAAATAGGTGTGATCAATCTATTTTCCTTTGTAAATGGAATTTTCCTCAAACCTTGTGTATTAGGACACCATACTGGATTGTATTCAATCTATTCACCTTCAGATCCCTCTGAATATTAATATGCACTAATTAAGTCACTCATAGGGTTTTCCACCTAACTATTTTCGGATTCATGAATAGCATCATCTATCGTCTATGAACTTGCCAATGTATTTCCCTACTATGACTATATTACAGCAAACAACAGTATTATATACTCACTACATATATAAAACAATACACTAACAGTGTATAAACGCACACAACACGTCAACAAAACAAAGGCGGTCCGCAGCTACAAAATGGTGGGGGGAACAGTCAAACAACAGTGCCACGTGGACAACGAGAAGGTTCCCCAGCAAGAGCTAGGCTCACACTGAACCGGTTTTGTGTAGGTGGGAGAATGGATTGATCCGTGTTCATGCAGAGCAAGAATTGTGTGGGTCGATACAGATCCATTAGCAGTGACCGTGTTTTACATGTTAGCCGACAAGTATTTTCACATGAAGAAAAGAAGAGGTTTTAAATAATTGATATTATAACAACTATAACAACTTTTTTGTAAATAATAAACCTTGATGTTGCAGTCTTTCTCTCTCTTTTATAGATGATAAATTAGTTTAAGCTAGCATGTTCTTTGAGTGTGATTGACATATTTAACTACAATGTTACCAACAGATAGTTTGTTATGTTCTATAATTAAATTAATTTACTTTTATTTCAATTTAGAGTAAAAATAATGTCTAATTACTACCAAGTAGTAATTACATGTAAGACCATGAAGTAGGATTGCTTACGGGTGGAGAGGGGTCATATAGAGTCGACAAGTTGCAAATTATTTTTTTGGGAAGGCACCATTCTTGTACCTGCGGGGGGGGGAGGGCACCAATTAATGATAAGGTATAGGAATCAACTTCCGAATTCTTTATGAGAAGATAATCATGTGACATGTCGATTAACACTGCCTTCTTCCTCTGAAAACAATGGTGCAATTAAAATTCAAAAGGGTTGTGCCATTTCCAAGAATTCAGTAGGTCGAAATGTAGGAGTCGTCTTAAAAGTTGTAATGAGTAGATAGTCATGCAACATGTTAATTAACACTGCCTTTTTTCTCCTGAAAAAAGGGAAGAAAGGCAGTGTTTATCAACATGTTACATGACAATCTTCTCATTACAACTTATAAGTCAAATCCTACATCTTTGACCTACAGTAGCCTCAAACTAGGAGTGTGTCTGGTGTAAGAGGCATATCCTCCCTTCTACTTGCTTCCCTAGCCTGACTTAATGGTACAACCCATTTCAAGAAAACTAGGTACATAAGTTACTGCTTAGCTACGTTTAATTCCTAAAGTTTCAACTTCATGACAGACTGCATCTCACTTATGTTATGATTTTGCCTATTTGCACTATATATTTATTTATAAAATATTATAAAAACAAACAAAGTATGAAGTTGTGTAAAACAATAAGTTTATGTAATGACAAACTATAAAAAATTTTTACATACCCAATAAAAATAATGACAAAAATATTCAAAACAAGACAAATTTATATTTTTCTGCTAAATGATAACTTCCTGCAAGAAAGTTGTAGATATTATTTTGTTGATAGATTATTTTTGACAATTAGATATTGCACATTCTAGAAGTATTCAAATGCATACTGGGCGTACTGGTTAGAATACTTGAATATCTAAGAATTGCACATAATATTTATTATATTTTTGTGGGAAAAGTAAACAGAGTGATAAGTTGGAATAAACTATCATTTATTTTGTAAGTTATATATATACTGTATATATATATATATAATATTATTTTAATAGATTTACTATTGGTAGTTGTAAAAATAGTGAATAATATTTTCAGTGAATAAATTTATGGTCTATATTGTCTAAATATTTTCACTTTATAGCTACACAGAGTGTCAGAAAATATCATGCCAAACTTTAGAGGTAGTGGTTACATGGGTCAAAATAAAGAAAAATGTTTTGTAACCTATGCACCTAAATATCATCCATTTTGTTTGTTACAAAATAATTTGGATGATAAAATAATTAAAATTTTATTTAGTTTTGTTTGAATGATTGATCAAAAACCATATTATGTTACCCACTTTCAAATTATTTAACATAAATTAAATTGTCCATTAGCGTTTTTTAAATTGAAAAAAAAAAAAGGTTTTATTTTTCATAAATTAACATAATACAATATTATTTTTTATTAGGCTAAGTTTGCATGTTGTAGTTTTTCATATAGTTTTATATATAACCAATTTTCATATAGTCTTTGATTAGATCGCTCTCTTTCATCTTTCCTATCAGGTTTCTTTTGATCAACACTTGATCTCCTCCTGATGTTATAAGAATAATGGAAAAATAGGAATTTCTATTTTATACTCTTTTTTTATTTTTATTCAAGGTAATAATGGCCCCCCCTCCCCAAAAAGGTTCATAAAAAATGTGCAGGTTAAAGATTGTATTAATTAAAAGTTCAATAATATAACAGTGCACAACAAATTAGTTAAAAGAGATTAAACAAAACAAAATATAACAAATATAATTAATTAATTAAAAGACAATAATGAAAATATTGATGTAAATATTGATAACGTAAAAAATAAAGTATTAATAAACATAATACAAATTTTCAACAGTATGTCTACTTAAAATCAAGATTTTTCTGAGCGAATGAATCAAAATTTATGAATATCATAAATGGAGATTGAATTCACTCTCCAATCAGAAGAACTCTAACAATAAAAGTTGTCTTAGGTTATAAATTTCCAGTCTTATGTAGTTTAGAGTTTGATTCATAAATGCTACACTGGCGTGAGAGGGAAACTGTGTTTGTTTCCTATGACAGTATTCAGACTTTAGTCTTCTCACATCCTAATATAACATATTTATGTTCTTTAAATTTATTTTATCAGTGTCAAGTTTAGTACATAATATCAAGTAGTCCTTATTCATCACTGAGTTCGTCTCATGGCACAATTTACATTTATTTAAGAGTAGAATCTTCATTCTACGTAAACGTGCTGCCAAGCAGTCATATGTCATACATTCAGAGAAAATTTGGCCATTGCTTCTCTTCTCGGGTTACAATTATTATCCTCCCAAGTATTGTCAATATCATCCCATGATTTATATTTGGAAACGGTTTTTCCTTATGGTAGAATTCATGGATTCTTCTTTTCTAATTTTGGTTTTGGCTAATAAAACCCCAAGTATTTTTATTGCGGTTGGAACATAAAAAGTAACCTTTTTTTAATTTATGAAAATAAACTTTATTACTATGCTGTAATAAGCAGTGTTACATCTTTATAACACTTTAGGTACCATAAAAATCTGTAATAGATCTAGAGATTTTTCTACATTGTAAACAGATTTTGGTTTTCACTATGGTTACAATCACAAACATTACCTTCGTGCTCAAATCTCTGTTAACATATTGCAACTGTTGATTTCAGGATAGGAATCTTGTCTGAAAATGTTGCATTAAACATGTCTGCTGTTTTCTGAAATGAGTGGATACTGTTGTCATAGCCTAGCCTCTCATGATTATTATAGTTATTCTTTCCCTTTCACTAAAAGCTCCATCTTGTACCATATAAATAATACTATGCACTGTAGTATAACACTAATAAAAACTGGTTTCCAAGATATGTAATTAATTAGACTTAATAATCACACAGAGAACAAGTAATAGAATGACTAAAATTTTTGAATTCCAGAAAAGGTTCTGATGTTAATTGATAGTAGTAGGATTACAGCCCCTTATCAATAAATTGATACATTTAGTAGAGGGGATTAAGTAATATGACAAAAAGATGTCTTGATGATCAAGAGTTTATTTACCCTGATCATGTAATGATTATATGATGACGCTATAAATAGTTATAAATAATTTTGTATTAATTCCAAATTTTGTATGTAACATTCCTTGGAATTAGAAATATTTTAAGCCTACTTGAATAGCTTTCTTCTTTGACACCCTGTATATATGTATATTTTTTACCATGAATTTTTACTTTATAATGTCAACTTAAAACAGAAAGAAGAAATCACTAATTTACTTATGACAAATATTTGTACATCACAAAATAAATTTAACAGTCATTTTGTGCCATTGACAGTACGCCGTAACATATACATTTTCTGAGCTCTGTTAATCTAAAATATAAGAAGATAATTTTTTGTTTACTCAAAACAGCAAAAATAATAACCCTACGACATTTGAAATTTTCAAGAGAAATACATTACATAAAGATTTCTGAACATTCTGTATAATAAAATGATTTTTTTCTCTCAGGAGTTTTAACCAAGAAAATTCAAATGAGAGGTCAAACATTTACTATTTTTCTTTTAAAAACTGAGAAATCAAGCCGTTTCTCCTATCAAACACAAAATCAACCCTGTGTATATAATACATTAGTAGTTATATAGAACAGTTCAAAACAGAAGTTTATAAAAAAATGTCTAAGTGTAATATGAGTATTACACAAATAGCGACACAAGCAAGACTTCTGGCCAAATGGCTATGAGAGTTAATTTTTTGGAGAGTGAAATTTTGCAACCATTAATAACAATAGTTAATATCCAATAAATAGAGTTTTTGAATCATGTAATCGACAAATTATACTCCAATTACATTTAAATTAGGCATGGAGGTTTTATAATATAATATATGAATGAAGAAGTAACATTTTTATTTTAATGACTGCTATATTTATTTGTAATTAAAAATAAAGTTTTATGAAATAGTAATACATAAATTACATGATGTACAAGTAACTTCATTATTCCACATATGGAAATTTTAGGTAAAACATTAAAATGGCTATATTTTTAGAATAATAACATAATCATCTAATAATATATTCTTCTTATCATCTCAGTAAACTTTAGTAGATAATTATATTTGTAAAAGTAAACAAAACATATAGTAGTGTATCTTTATTACAATTATCATAGATAAGAAGCTCCATAAAACCATCAACCAATGTTACCTTCAGGTTATCAAACTGACAAGTAAATAATGGGAGGGAGTAAAGAGCTTATTTATTCAAACTTTTTTTTTAAATTGAGTTTTCTTGTATAATGGTAATTTTAAATTATTTAATAGTTTCACAAAAAATAATTTATATGAAAAATAAAACTATAAAACGGAGGAAAGAAGATAAAATAAATAACCTAGCCATTGAAGATTCTTGTTGCATCATAGTAGGAAAAGAACAAGAGAGATGAAAGATGAAAAAGAGATATCCAATCCAACATGAAAAAAGGTGTAGATCCAGATAATTCACTTAGAATTACCAGGTATGGACTCACCATAGACGAACCCTTCTAGAGAGACATCTAATTTTTATCAAGGTTTGTAGAATCTAAATTAAAGTTGTCATTGAGAAGAGGTACAGCAAGACAAATACCCATGAGCCGCTGATTAGAGTGTAGAAAGTTAAATACAATAGTTAAAAATGAAATATTTAGTACCAAACATACGTAACTGAAACAATAGAGATCATATTTAAAAAAAAGGTTACAAGGTCTGTGAGAGTAGAGTTCTATGAGTTACAGAACGAAATCAGAATCATATACAAATATTAGATGAACTATTTTAAACCACAATACATTTAAAAAATATTTAAACGGTGACCAAATAGTTACATTTAAAAGTGACGTGTGGTTAAGAAATAACACGAAATATTAAAAATGTTGCACAAATTATTGCTTGATACATAATTATATTTACATTGTCTGTAATTTTTAAATTTTGTTATCTAATGTTGTCATAAGATAAGCAATTGTTTAAACAGTGATACACGTGTTAACATTTACCGCAGTTGAGTATTTTGAAATTTATATACTGTAATGGTAACACTATAATAATTTTGTAACTATTAGTTGTGATTCAAATATTAAAGACAAATAAATTATGGAGAATGAACCAAAAAGTAAGTTAGCTTAGAAGTATCAATATTTTACTAATGTGTTAAATTTTTTTGAGTATAATAATAATAATAGGAATGGTTTTGTTTTCTCAAAAACAAGCATTAAATATTGTTATCATGAAAAAAATCTTCTAATTACATATTAAAATATGTTCATAGTTAATAAGACTTAGTGTAATATTAAAACTATACTTTTCCTTGTCGTAAGCAAAAAACCTCTTGGTTATAATCGCCATAAAAAAAGGTAGAAAATAACATAAAATAAAGACCCAAGTCCTTGAATTCTCTAATAGTATTAAGGCCTTTTCACACCAGCGTACTGGAAGTCCTGGACGTTTGGTACGTTTTTGTCAAAATAAATCGCTGCCCATGCTATCAAATGAGACCGTTCACACAGCGCATCCAGAACGTTCCAAACGTCCTGGACGTCCGCGACGGTTTTCGGAGGATCGCTCGGCGAGTGATTTTCCACAAACGTCCAGCCCGTCCACGGCCTAGCGCATGCGCAATGAACACTTCAGAACCATGTGCTCCTATTATATGATTTTTCTTACCTTAAACAAATAGCGAGTCTCTCTTTGCTAGTAATTGCCTCTCGATAGTTAGTGTCGGTTTTTCTGATATCAACATCGATAATTGACAATACTTCTTCAAACTGATCGGGAGTTAATCTAAAATAAGTTCTGAACCTATCTTCATCTAGCTCCAGATCATGCATCAAGTGATGGTATTCTCCAAACCTCTTCCGTTTTTTATTTATGACGAATTTACTTCTTTTTGTTAACGAATATAATAATACTAAGTCGTCATTACTATCACTACTCGACTCATTCATCCACGGAACTGAAAACCCCTTCTCAAACCAAGGAACTGGCGGAAAAGACATCTTTGTACAGGTAACAACTACACTGAGTGAGAGGTGGCACTTGACTGATCCTCATGAGTGAATAAGTGGACGTTTGGTAAGTTGCAGGGCAGTGAGAAAGGGACGCGTACCGGATGTCCCAAACGTTCCAAACGTCCAGGACGTTCAGTACGCCGGTGTGAAAAGGCCTTTAGAGTTGGAAGAGAACAAGAGTTGTTCATGAAAGTCCTGATAGGAAAGATGAAAGAGAGAGATCCAACCAAGACTAAATGAAAAAATGGTATAAGATCCAACTGGGTTCTCACAGTTTACTACAGTGAGACATTAGGGATATTTAGCTATAATGTATAAATATAAAATGATAAATGTATTTTGTGTATCACTTCATCTATTTTTAAAACCACAACTTGTCACGAACAGATAATATATATTCTGCTTTTAAAATTATTTTATAATGCTGGATTCTTAATATTATCAATATAGTTATTATAATGGTCATATTATTAATCAGACATTTGCCATCTTAGTCACCAATGGATAACCTCAATCCATACTTTTAATGGTAAAAAACCCTCTTTTTAAGGAATAAAAAAATCTAAAGACAATGACATAATGCGTTATATAGTACATGATGATCCTTTAAACTCCAGGATTATTAAAAAAAAAGTTAGGTATGTTGGTAGGAAATATAAAATGAATTTATGAAATTTTAAGTGTATGAATGTATATGAGTTTTAAAAAAATTATAATGAAGTGAAAGTGTTTTTGTGTGAAAGTTCTGAAGATGACTGACACATAGACGAAACAGCTGTCAAAAATAAAAAGTTTATCATCAAGGTTGCTCTGGTAAGTAATATTTCTATAAATATATTACAGGAGGAAATGGTTAAGCTAACACCATAACAAAAATGTATTTTATGTTTTTTAAACTATTTCAAGATATAAGTAAAAAATTACAATTTTAAGAATTTTTTAAAAAGGTAGTTATGTCAAACCCGAAAATTGATAACACTTTTAACCTCCTCTATTCTTCTCATCTCTTTTGTTCTTCATTTTTGTATTATTTTAGCCATGATTTTATAATATAATAAGTAATAAATTATTTTATATTACCTTATAGATCTGTCATGTGACTTTTATTATGTTTTTATTATAAAGACGCGTTTCGGAGACGTATCTCCATCTTCAGTATTATCACTCCGTAGAGGTCGTTAAAACATTAATATCACATAGACATTGACACTACATACACAATCAAATAAATACACATATACGTTGATTTTACTATTTTTTCCATGCACACTGTTTCATGTTTCGCGAACTACTGATATTACGATGAGGCCAAGGTTATCTGACTAATGGTTGATATTATCAGTTTATCTGTAACTCATTGCTGTCTCATATAATGCATTTGATTGGAAGGACAGTTTTTCATTGAGGATATCGTTTGGTGCTTGTTTAAATGACTTGTAAATTTCATACTCCTCAATGGCATTCATCATTGGTCCTTTTTTAATAATATGAAGCGGTGTCAGGTTGGATTCGAAGTTAGTATACGAATGCTTGTTATCAATAATGTGTTGTGCAAAGTTTGATCTAATATTGTACAAGTTATTATTGGGCAAGTGTTCTTTATATCTTTCTATGAACGATCTGCCTGTCTGTCCGATGTAAAAACTATCGCAGTCATCACACGTTATTTTATATATGCCTGACTTCTTCTCTGTAGGAATTTCCTGTTTTTTACGCAAAATTTTTTGTATATTATTACTAGTTCTGTGTGTGATAATGATGTTGTGCTTTTGGAAGGCATTTTTTAGGATGGAGGGCATTATTTCAGTATAATCGGTAGCAACATATTTCTTCTTGTCTACTTTATTCTGTAATTTTGTTATATTTTTTTGTCAATTTTGCCTTCTTATGCCTTTCCAATAATTTGTCAACCATTTGGCTTCTATATCCATTTGCCTGTGCGATATGTTTAATGATATTTAATTCCTCTTTGAAATCCGTTTCATCGAGTGGTATGGATATAAGACGGTGTATAAAACTGTTGTAGGCCGCCATTTTTTGTGTAAATGGATGGTATGACTGTGAATGGATAGTTACATCTGATGTAGTTATTTTCCTGAATATTTTGTATTTGCATTTATCGTTGGTTTTTGTTACAGTAACGTCTAGGAAATTAATTTTGTTGTCTACTTCAGTTTCCATTGTAAATTGTATCTTTTGGTTGATGGTGTTCAAATATTTTTTAAGGTTATTTGCTTGTCTTAAGGTGCCATTGAACATAATGAACGTGTCATCAACATATCTTGCGTAAAAAATTATTTCCTTATTATATTTGTTAGATTTAGATAATAAATATTTGTTTTCAAAGTTATTGAGATAAATATCAGCCAGCAAACCAGACAATGGCGACCCCATGGCTAGGCCTTCGTTCTGTGTGTAAAAACGATTGCAAAAAGTAAAATAGTTTTGTTTCAAAACCACCTTGATTAATAGAAGTAATTCTTGTATTTCCTTATGTCCTAGTTTGTTAGATTCCGTTAGGCAATCTTCTAAAATAGATAATGTCTCCTGTATTGGTACATTGGTGTATAAATTTACAATATCTAAGGATATCATTTTATACTGTGGTAGAAGTTTAATGTTGTTAGTTTTGTTAACAAAATCTATGGTGTTTTTAATGCTGTAGTTGTTCTCAAGTATAATGTTACTCTTAATGATTCTTTCCAGTTTTTTAGCCACTTTGTAACTTGGGGCGTTACTATAATTTATCAGCGGTCGAACGGGACAGTTTTGTTTATGAATTTTTGGTAATCCATTGAACTGAGGTGCAGAAGCATTTATGGGTTTCAGAGACCGACGCGTTACATCGTTAAAGAGCGTGGTACATTTATTAATAGTGCTATTTAATTCTTTTACATATTTCTTAGTTGGCTCTTTTTTAATCTGTTCGATATCGTTGTCATGGAAGAATTCATACGCTTTGTGGTTGTATTCGTCAGTTTTCATTACTACTAAGGTATTACCCTTATCAACCTTTGTTATCATGGCATTATGTTTTTCTAATTTGTGTTTAATATTTTTCAAATTGCTGATGTCATCTGAGTAACAGGTTCTCACCTTATTATGTCTTTCTTTCTTTTTTAAAGTGTTAATTAGTTTGTTATTAATAAGAATTCTCATTTCATTCTGTAGTTGTAGAGTGGGTAATGTTTTGATGGCAGTTTCAGCATTGACTACTTCCTTGACTAATTGATGTTTGTTGAAAGAAGGTATATTGTACTTAAGACCCTTTTGTATTAAAGTCAATTCATTGTTATTAAAGCTTATATCGGTTAGATTAGAGACCCTGGTATAAAACTTATGTTTGCATTCTATCTCGATATCAGGATATTGTGTACTAGACAAATATTGAAATTTCTTATTATGTTTATGAATCGTCCGTTTAGATATTATTGAAACTTGTTTGTTTACATAATTCATTACGCTATCTAAGTAAACCGGATGTAATGAGTCCAAAAGAAGTACATTTATTTTATATAATTTCACATTTAATCTTATCTTATAAGAGAGGAAATAAAATCATTATATTCTAAAAAGATTACCATCAAAACATTACCCACTCTACAACTACAGAATGAAATGAGAATTCTTATTAATAACAAACTAATTAACACTTTAAAAAAGAAAGAAAGACATAATAAGGTGAGAACCTGTTACTCAGATGACATCAGCAATTTGAAAAATATTAAACACAAATTAGAAAAACATAATGCCATGATAACAAAGGTTGATAAGGGTAATACCTTAGTAGTAATGAAAACTGACGAATACAACCACAAAGCGTATGAATTCTTCCATGACAACGATATCGAACAGATTAAAAAAGAGCCAACTAAGAAATATGTAAAAGAATTAAATAGCACTATTAATAAATGTACCACGCTCTTTAACGATGTAACGCGTCGGTCTCTGAAACCCATAAATGCTTCTGCACCTCAGTTCAATGGATTACCAAAAATTCATAAACAAAACTGTCCCGTTCGACCGCTGATAAATTATAGTAACGCCCCAAGTTACAAAGTGGCTAAAAAACTGGAAAGAATCATTAAGAGTAACATTATACTTGAGAACAACTACAGCATTAAAAACACCATAGATTTTGTTAACAAAACTAACAACATTAAACTTCTACCACAGTATAAAATGATATCCTTAGATATTGTAAATTTATACACCAATGTACCAATACAGGAGACATTATCTATTTTAGAAGATTGCCTAACGGAATCTAACAAACTAGGACATAAGGAAATACAAGAATTACTTCTATTAATCAAGGTGGTTTTGAAACAAAACTATTTTACTTTTTGCAATCGTTTTTACACACAGAACGAAGGCCTAGCCATGGGGTCGCCATTGTCTGGTTTGCTGGCTGATATTTATCTCAATAACTTTGAAAACAAATATTTATTATCTAAATCTAACAAATATAATAAGGAAATAATTTTTTACGCAAGATATGTTGATGACACGTTCATTATGTTCAATGGCACCTTAAGACAAGCAAATAACCTTAAAAAATATTTGAACACCATCAACCAAAAGATACAATTTACAATGGAAACTGAAGTAGACAACAAAATTAATTTCCTAGACGTTACTGTAACAAAAACCAACGATAAATGCAAATACAAAATATTCAGGAAAATAACTACATCAGATGTAACTATCCATTCACAGTCATACCATCCATTTACACAAAAAATGGCGGCCTACAACAGTTTTATACACCGTCTTATATCCATACCACTCGATGAAACGGATTTCAAAGAGGAATTAAATATCATTAAACATATCGCACAGGCAAATGGATATAGAAGCCAAATGGTTGACAAATTATTGGAAAGGCATAAGAAGGCAAAATTGACAAAAAAATATAACATCTCACAGAATAAAGTAGACAAGAAGAAATATGTTGCTACCGATTATACTGAAATAATGCCCTCCATCCTAAAAAATGCCTTCCAAAAGCACAACATCATTATCACACACAGAACTAGTAATAATATACAAAAAATTTTGCGTAAAAAACAGGAAATTCCTACAGAGAAGAAGTCAGGCATATATAAAATAACGTGTGATGACTGCGATAGTTTTTACATCGGACAGACAGGCAGATCGTTCATAGAAAGATATAAAGAACACTTGCCCAATAATAACTTGTACAATATTAGATCAAACTTTGCACAACACATTATTGATAACAAGCATTCGTATACTAACTTCGAATCCAACCTGACACCGCTTCATATTATTAAAAAAGGACCAATGATGAATGCCATTGAGGAGTATGAAATTTACAAGTCATTTAAACAAGCACCAAACGATATCCTCAATGAAAAACTATCCTTCCAATCAAATGCATTATATATTATGAGACAGCAATGAGTTACAGATAAACTGATAATATCAACCATTAGTCAGATAACCTTGGCCTCACCGTAATATCAGTAGTTCGCGAAACATGAAACAGTGCGCATGGAAAAAATAGTAAAATCAACGTATATGTGTTTTTATTTGATTGTGTATGTAGTGTCAATGTTTATGTGATATTAATGTTTTAACAACCTCTACGGAGTGATAATACTGAAGATGGAGATACGTCTCCGAAACGCATCTTTATAATAAAGACATAATAAAAGTCACATGACGGATCTATAAGGTAATATAAAATAATTTATTACTTATTATATTATACTAAGTGACTTGGACACCAAACAATGAACATGATTTTATTCAGTTGTGATTTCCAATGATACTAATTACTAGTAAAAATCCCCCCCCCCCAATATGATGACTTACTTACTTTTCATTTATCACCCCACCTCTCATGAGTACCCCTATATAATGCATTTGACATCTGCTATTTTTTGGAAGAATTAGATGTTAATGTTGAATAACAGATTTTATCACATAGAGTTTCTTAAAATCTCATGGATTTTGAAACATCAAGGTATCTTTTTTTACTTTTTCACATATACATACTACAGGGAAAGTTACATGATGGTTCAAAATTCAATATTTGAGTCATATTTGAAATCCTTTTAAGTGACACAGATAAATATGTTAAAATTTCATAGGTGGTATTATTTTGACTGCATTTCTTGGCATTTTTTATTATATTTTTCAATATCTCAAACTTTTGGACATATCTGCTATAAGACCAAAACACAAAATTGTATTTTATCTAAATTAATTATTATGTTGTTGATCAAATTTGCTTCAAATGTAGCTCCTACGGATCCAAGATGCTTACAAACAGTTCAGTTCATAAACTTTTCCATTACATCAAAATTTGTTCATAGTAGCTTGAATCAGATGTAAGTTCTTTAGTTTTTTAATTCATCCACGTTTCAATTTTAGTTTTCGTCAGCAAAACTCTCTGAATTAGTCTTAATGATTTTTATCTCTTTTTATATGTCTTGAAAAAGGTATTCATGCACTATATAAGGTAGTAAAGGAATGGAAAAAACAACACTCATTTCAGAGTGAGATAGAGATAAAATACCAGGTTAATCGGAATTATAATGAAGCATGGAGCTTGTTTAATGAATATTTCCCAGAAAGACTAGTTTCACCTAGTTACTTTAGAAATGTTGTTATAACAATCAGTACAACCTTTAGTACAAAAGATCTCAAGATTTGATCGCCTATTGGTCAAAACCAAAGAACTGTTTTTATGTACAATTGCTGTACAACTAAAAGAATTAGTATGAACAATAGCTGCTGATGTAGGTTCAAGCAAATCCATAGTAATTGATATTCTTTAAAAAACAGAAGTTAAATCCCTATAAAGTCCACCTTCTACAAAAACCTAATGATGATGACCTGGATATTAGTTTGCAATTTTGCAAAGATATGTTTCACTTGATTGAGACACAACAAAACTACTTGTATTGAATTTGTTTTAGTGACTAGACAAACTTTTTCATTAATGGTTCAGTCAGTAGATGTAATTGCCAATATTGGGCTGGTCATAATCCTGAATGCTTTGAAAAGGTCTATTTTTAGCATTCATAGAAATGTATGTATGAGGCGGAATCAGGGGAAACAGGGGAAAGAGGGGAAACAGGGTAAATGTTAACATTTTTATTATTGGAGACCATTAATATTCAATGGATCTTTGTACCTTAACATATTAGACAATGATATTCTATCTGTCCTACAAGGTGTCATTAAAGATAACAATATTGATCATATTTTCTAATAAGATGGGGCATCCCATACTTTACTTACCTGAGGGGAATATCTGCATTTTCTGGTCACTGGTTTGGGCATTGATGATTTTTATAAAGTGGCCACCTTGGTCTCTGAAACTTACTTCCCATGGTTTTTTTTGTGGGTTCTGGTATTTCCCACAAAATACTTCAGGTATTTCTGGCATATTAGTCGTACTGCAACAGTGAATAATCAGTGTGTATATCAAGAATATGCCATAATAGAATTTCTTTTGTAAGCAGAAAAAATTCTTTAATTCAAAAAATTCTTGCTGGGCATTTTAAACATTTTATAACTATAAGGTTTTTTCTTTACTCCTTTACTACCAGGAAATGGCGTAAGAGGGAGACCTGTTTGTGCAGGATTTTTTTTTTTAAATGAGTAAAACTGAATTTGTCTTTACATGTGATGTTCAAAATATTAATGTTGTAACGCTACCCCTTAAAGGAATGAAAAAGTTATAAATATTCAAAAAAGTAGATTTTGTCATACAACCACCAAAATTTAGTTTATATTTCTTCACTAACTCCAACAATATTAGGTCCATACTAAAACTTTTCAGACAACTGATATATATAAGTAAGTATGTTTTTTAGCTTATTTTTAATAAAGAATAATCTTAAATTAAACAAATTTTTCAGATAGTATTATATCAGTGCGTTTCACTCAGGCTATAATGATGTTCCTGGGTGTTGTAGCAGCTTTTACAATGCGTATTAACATATCCGTGGGGATTGTTGCCATGACTAGTAACAATACCAGAACAGACTTCCCAGTAAGTTAGTGAGTTTATTGTTTAAATTTCGATCACCTTAAACCTAACATATTGTTTAGTAATATTATACTCCAAAGAAACAAAGAGCATATTATAAGCAACCAATTTCTAAAATCATTTAAAAACATTGTGTAGTAATTTCCACCATGTTTTGTTTGTCTTGATCACTGAATAATTTTCAAAATGTCTGTCAGTCATGTTTTGTGGAATTACAGTTTAATAAGGAATAAAATCCAATCAACTCAAAATTTGGTATGTACATTTGTTACTCATAAACAAAGCTATTATTATAATAAAACAATCCTTTTATTAATGTTTGTTTGTTTTTAAAATACAATGAGTAAAGTTAAAAATTTTTATAACTTTCAAATGGAGTAACATGTCAAAGAAAAGATAAAACTTACCTTAAATAAATATAAAAACCAATTTCAAAACATTAATGACACCTAAAAACAAAAATTTAATACATCAAAAAACTATAGAATATTATTTTAAAATTTTAGATGGATAAAAAAATATGAGGATGTTGAATTTACAATCTTTTAAAAAATTGTTTTATCATTTACTTTTTAGACTCTTGCATGGGACACTCAAACCAAAACTATTATTTTGAGTTCCTACTTTTGGGGATATGTCATACTACAGTTGCCTGCTGGTTTGTTTTGTCAAAGATATGGACCTAAACCTCTTTTGTTTATCGCACTACTTGTTTGTGGTCTTGTAACTCTGTTCACTCCATTTATAGCAAATAACTTTAGTTGGAAAGTTGTAGTGGCATCAAGAGTAATACAAGGATTTGGTCAAGTAAGTCTAGAATTTTTAATAAAAATAATATAATATAGTGTGTCATGTCTGTAGCAAAACAGTTACAATGAGAATTAACAGATATGATTATATTGAATTAGGAGTATTTTGAAGCTTGTATAAACAAACATATATTTTGACCATAGTTCAAATGTTTTTTTGAATGATTTTAATCCAAATGGTGGCACAAAATGTTTTGAGTTTTTAAAATTTTATAATTGCTAATTATATGAAATCAGAACATTATTCAGTATTTAAATTTTTTGCTAGAGTAAACTGAGTAAGTAATTTTTGTTTTCAACGTTAAACCAAATTTTACCGATCCCCAAAAGTACCAGACTTTTGGTACAGAAAGTACGTATGGTACTTTTGGGGAGATTCAAAATATTAAAAAGAACCACTTCATGTGACATATCATATTACAGAGCTTTATAAGGTAAAACAAATAGTACCAAAATGTTTTGCTTTTTACTTTATACAAAATATTATTTCAAAATGTAGATGGTATTTTAAAATGTACTTTACTCGATTTTTACATTTCGTATTAACCTTTAGATGTAAATCTTTTATTGATTGGTATAAATCATTATGATTTTGTCAAACTTTAAAAAATACTTTTTATATTTTATACTATTAAAAATCCTAAATAAATTTTGGTTAGAGTCACCAAACAAAATTTTATGAGCGTCATTGATTTTGTTCATTTCATGCCCTTTATTAATATGACAGTTACAAGTTGCCGGTTCCCATATTTTGTAAATTGTAAGTACCCTCTAAATTTCCTATTTTAGTTAGAAGGGTAAAATTCCAATCTCTCAAGAAATAAGCTTCATTTGACCTAGACAACAATCCCAAGAGGGTTTGACTCCTTTAACTATTAAAGTTCATATATAATTTAAAGTGAGGGAATGGGACTTTAACCAGACTGTAAACTTACTTTAATTATAAACAGAGTGCAATGACAATAGTAAAGGTCTCCTAGTAACTGTGTGGGTCCAATGAATATCAATGTAGTATAAATAATGTGTATCTGATGCGAGTATGTCTTAAAATTTACTTCTGTTCTGGGAGTTTTACCGAAAACCTGATGATAACGAAATCAATGGATACAGTTTTGTGTTACATTTCAACTTCTATAGTTTACATTGAATATCCAATTTTACCACATGATGATTTACCACCAAGGGATTGTGATGTCACAAATAGGATGAAGTTGGATGCGCTGCTATTTTGTAATTGTTTCCTCTCCTCTGAAAAATTGCATGCAGTATAACTTCTGACGGTGAAATAGTTTCCTATTAAAAATTTAACAAAACTCTTTTTCTCTTATATACTTTTCATATTTTAGTGACAAGATACTTTTCATTAATAACGATTGAAATTAAATGTAAACGTTATTTAGAATTAATAAAGATGTTTAAGGTTTCAAAGTTTAGAATTACTAAAGATGTTTGAGGTTTCAAAGTTATAGGTGGTTTTAGCTTGAAAGCTGCTGTATACAATTGAGTGATCAAAATGAGGTGCTGATCTGTAGCAATATTAAAAATATTACTTATAAAGGAACTCAGATAAAAAGACTTTTCTATTATGTCTTTCATTTTCTTATCTCTGTCCTCCAATTGTAATTGTTTTTTAAAGGGTAATACAAAATTAATCAATTTGTTTTTTATTACAAATATTAATAGATTAAATTCTCTAAAATGCCCTGTACAAAATTTAAAATCAAATATAGATTTTATAATATGCCATCCAGAGCTTCACACACTAGTTAATGCAAATTGTGTACTTCATGCATGTGGAGCCAAAGGTAAATTCTATACCTCAGAACCAGACAAACGTAAGTCCAAATATTACAATTTTCAGGTTATTACATCATTGTATGTAGAATCTTGTTCTACATAAGCCATAACAACGCACATCCATTGAAAAATCGCCTTTTGTATTTACTTAAGGTTATAAGAGCATAAGTCCTAAACTATGATTGAGCCTGATAATTCATGTCCACTTTGGCAAACGTTATTATGGTTCTGAAGCTTTAACAAAACAATTCACATGTGATGTTTGTGAAAAACTATACTGCCAAATTAAAAGTGAGAAAAATGATGCAAATCTTCATGAACTTAAACTATAAAAAGAAAACCACAAGAAAGAAGCTTCACATAGGTGTATATTAAAATGGGAAGACAAGTTAAAAGTTCAAGGTTTCAGAGTTGTTATGTCTGATCCCCAAAAGTGTCTTCCAATGCCAGATTTAGAAAATTCCAGTAGTTTTTGCTCAAGAAAACTCTGAACATTAAACAGTACAATTTATGACGCCACCATAACAAAACATGGTGTATGATCTGGGATCTTACAGCCGACCGAAGGGGAAATGAAATAGCATCATGATTATTTACTTGGGCACATGAAGAGCTTCAAAATCCTAAGAAACCTACTGAGAACATTACAGTCTGGTTTGACAACTGTAATGGCCAGAACAGGAATATAAACATGATATTTATGTACTTATGGTTGGAAAAAGTTCCTATGCTCACTGAAGTCAAACCAAAAGTTCCTGCTTGCTGGACATACTCACAAGGAAGTTGACGGCAAGGATAGTTTGATTGAAAAAAAAAGCAAATAAAAAATCACGCTATTTTTACCACAAATGACTGGGCCAATTTTATTGCTTCATGCTAAAAAAGAACCCCTCTGTTGTCAGAAGGATGCAACTAATTATTTTCTTAATTTTCTTTACTTGACGAACTATTTTTCTTCTATTGCTTGTTTCAAGGAAGAAAAACACAGACATTTAACCATTTTTTATACCAAATGTAGTATCATTACAGCTTCTGTCAAGGGGATAGCAAGTTGTATTATATGACCAGTTTGACTGATGATACTTTTAAAACTGTTGATTTCAAAAGGAAGTGGAGAGAACAAGGGACTGTTTTGCTAGAGGCAAACCCACCAATGAGATTAATACAAAAAAGATAAGTAATAAAATGGTACAGAGACCTCATGAAATTATTGCAGTGGGTTCCGGAAGAGTACAGATCCTTTTTTGAAAGCATCCCACATGGAGAAAAGGAAAGGAACTTTCCTGAAGATGACTAAAAAGCTCTAGATTAGTAATTTTGTTGATAATCTGTAGATTGTTTCAGCATTCAAAACCATAACATCGTTTTAATATGTACACTTTTGTAAAGATTTCTATCAATATTATTGTATTCAATTAATTCTTGTATTGTTACAATGATTGCTGTCTAGTCTTTATTAACACACTTTAAGTGCTAAGGTCCTAAACCTGATTTAATAAGTTCAGCCAATATAACATAAGTCTAGTTTTAAGTCATAAAACTATCTACAAGAAAGGCCAAAAAAACTTAATTAAGTCCAGTCCTGAACAAATAAGGTGTAGATTCAAAAAGAAATACCTAAAAATGGGTAAAGTACATACTATTTTGATGATATCAATACTTTTTTATTGGCTAATTGAAGTGTTATCACTGAAGCCAGATATAGAGTTCATTTTTTACAGTTTTTATGCTCTCCTGAAACGTTGGCACAGACTAAGCTAGACTTATAATTTATTACAACAAAACTTATGTCTACATGTTCAAAATCTTTATTTTATTTGGTTTCTTTGATTTAGTAGGTATAGTTTATAAATTATATTAGTAGGCTACATTATACTTGTATGTTATTTGGGCATTGATGTACTATGTCGTTATTATTAAAAAAAAATTCCTTGTATGTTTTAAGAACTAAATTAATTTTGGTTATTTCAGGGATGTCTTTTCCCATGCCTATATGCTTTAGTATCTAAGTGGGCACCTCCACTGGAAAGAAATAGATTTTTTTCATTTGCATTTTCAGGTAAGAAAACAATTTCCTTAATAATATTACAGCTAAATGTATTAACTGTAATTTAACAATTAAAAATAATACATACTAAAACTTTTAAAGTTATTTACAATTTCCAGGTACACAAATAGGCACAATTATTACCCTTTTTGGAGCAGGGTATTTAGCTGCTGGTCCTGGAGGTTGGCCGAGTATATTTTACATTTCAGGATCTTGTGGAATTCTTTGGGCACTTTTGTGGGCTTATGTAGGAGCTAATAGTCCTGCAGAACATGGATATATTTCACAGCAAGAAAAAAATTTCATCGAGTCATCATTAGTGCATACTTCATCAGACAACAAAGTGAGTTGATACCCGTGTTAAAGTGAATTTTTCCATTGCAACTACTTAGTGGTTACATTCTGCTTGGGATTAATATAATAATACATAGTTTTAACTTAATTTAATTTAATTTTTCACTACATGTTTTGTTTCTTTTAACAGAAAATGAAAATTCCTTGGTTAGAAATAGCCACATCAGTACCAATGTGGGCATTACTTGCTGCCCATTTTTGTCAAAACTGGGGTTTTTGGACAATTCTTGTTTTAATGCCTTCATACTTGAGTTCTGCACTTCATGTTGACATTAAGAATGTAAGTTGGTTATGAAGTATGGATGTTTACAAAAAATATTTGTTGGTCTACTTGCCAAAATATTTTTATTTCAATATTTCTAATTGTTGTATTATGTAATTGATTTTTTTTAATGACAGGTAAATACAAATAATGTTAAAAATCTGTTTCAGA
This sequence comes from Aphrophora alni, assembly GCA_963513935.1. Classification (NCBI taxonomy): domain Eukaryota; kingdom Metazoa; phylum Arthropoda; class Insecta; order Hemiptera; family Aphrophoridae; genus Aphrophora; species Aphrophora alni. Next base: position 91,013,762 of record OY740772.1, read on the forward strand.
ATGGACTTCTTTCATCGTTACCATATTTATTAATGTGGGTATTCACAATGGTATTTGCTAAGGTTGCAGACACTATTAATGAAAAGAAATTAATGTCTCTCAATGCATCTAAAAAAATGTGGAATACTATAGGTAAATATATTTAATAATATATTTACTATAGGTAATGTGGTATTTAGTAGTAAATATATTTAAAACGTGGTATATTAGTGTTAAAAAACAAATAAAAAATCAAATGACTTGAACTCTGGCTAAATGTTAGTATCACATATTTAATAGTATATTCTCTTAAATGTTACAAATAATTTTAATATGTGAAATATCAATTTACATAGAATACATAAATCAATTTACATAGTAACTTTAAACTAAACATTGTAAGAAACATAAATAACTTTTGTTAAACCTAGCAACAAAACCAAAATTATATTTGAGTAAAAGGGAACCTAACAAAATTGACCAAGGAATTGTTAAAAAAAATATTTTGTTAAATTGAAATAAAATCAAATAAAAATGCACCTTCTAAATTATTCTAAAGCAAATTTATTTATTGTATATATTAATGTATGTTAATTGAGTAACACTATTTTAGGACTTAGTATGATACTAAATATAACCTATTTTAAACACCTAATTTTATTTTATTTTATGTTTACCCAACATCAGCCATTTAAAAAATATTTATCTCAGAAATACATAAATATGTGAAATTACGTTCTTGATATAATTGAGAAGATTGAAATTTCAACTTTACAACCAGGATTTTTTTTTCAAAGAAAAACTAATTTAGTTTTATTTTAGAAAATAACAAAACAAAAACAATAGCAAAAAAAAAAAAAAAAAAAAAAAAAAAAAAATGTACAAAGTTTTATAAATAGTTTTTTATTGAATAGTGTAGTATATGTACAACAAATATAGTTGTGTTCTATTTTGCAAACAAAAATAAGTTTTTAGTTAAAATAAGTAGTAAGAAATTATTGTTACTTTTCAATAGGCATATCATTTTCGTTTTGTATGTATTTTTACGTCATCTAATCCTATAGGAAAACAAAATTATCCTAATCCATAAGCTAAATTGAGCTATAAAAATATAATAAAAATATATAATTTCCTATTACATCAAAGCCCTTTGCTAGACACAAACTATAAACCTGTAGTTAATTAATAAAGATAAATAGGTCACCTGTATGAATTCTCTGTTTGAAGTTATTTGTCAATGATGGAAGTTCAATTTTATTATTATACATTTTTCTTTGATACAACAACACGTATTTGCCGTTAGTTGTGTGTTACCGTGATTGTGTTTTTTGACTTCTCAGTTTTAGCTCTGAGATGCATAATTAGATATTAAGGTTGGTGGTATTCTTATTTAATTTTATTTCTCACATAGGCTTAGTTTCTAGTTTCATATTTCTATAGTTTTTAGTCACTTGATAATGGGTATTGATTCTTATTCCCGAAACGTCGTGTTTTGAATTTTTATCTTGGTGCTGTCTTTGATGTATGGAGGTGTCACAACAAAATATGAAACCCTCGTAGAGTTTTGCTGCACGTGACACTAAATAAACAGTGTTTAGTCTTTCTTGAACTTAGTATGTAGCTCTTCCAAGACTCTTTATATTTTAATAAACATACCAAGCTTTAAAATAACTTATATTAGATACTTTTTAATAAATATCATTCCACAAATTTTCAATAACATTATTGTTATATTGTTATATTAAAATATAAAACTATATCACTTATAGGGATGTGGGGTGGAGCAGCAGGTCTTTTAGGACTAACCATGATCAACTCAACAACACTAGCTATTATTTTGTTAACAACATCAATCTCAATCAATTTTGGTATATTCTTTGGATTTTTAACAAATCATCTGGATTTGGGACCAAATTTTGCCAGTGTGCTGATGGGAATTACAAATTGTCTATCAAACTCAGCTTCTTTTATTGCACCTCTTACAGCTGGATATATTTTGAAAGACGAAGTAAGTGTCATTTTATATATTAGTACGTTTTACTAACATGTTGCAGAACCTACAAGAAAATAACTAATTAATTTTACTTTTTTAAATTTTTTTTATTAATGACGAAAATGGTCATCATTGACTTCTGATTCGCTACTAAAGAAGAAATTCATAATAACTTATCAACATTTTTGGTTTTTTATATTTCTAAGAATCCAAATTATTTCAGTCACATAATATAGTAATTATTTTGAAATACAAATTTGACTTATTTTATAACAGATGTTAGGATTTATGTTTTTAGAATTAAAAAAATAATAAAAAGACATAATAATATTAAAATTATTTGGCATAAATCTAATATTAAATTATGCAAATTTCTTTTGCTGTTTTTGTCCATTCACTTGTTTGTCAACCTTAATATCAGCTTTCGACAATAATTATAAGCTCTACTATATTAAAAAAAAACAGTGTCAATTGGCCACCATTTTGAAATTTAATATCAATTATTTTCAACCATATTCAAAAAATAGTAAAAATTAGTTGATATTATATTTATAACAAGGACTCAATTGTTCTTCCTAATATTTAAAGTATTATATTATTTATTTTATATTATAAATTTTGAGGTTAAGATTTTTACAACATATCATATTCGTATAAAAAGGTTTAATATTTTAAAGATTTGTTCATAATTAGGAAAATAGACAAAAGACTGTTATCACAAATAAGATTATTTAGTAATCTACATTTGCACACAACATTTTAAAATTTAGTTTAAAGCCATTTTAAGTTTCAAATTGATGTTATCTGCTCTGACTATATTTACAAACAATAAAAGTTCTTTGCTTTACTTTTAGGTTTGTATTTAAAATAAGTATTTAAAACTAAACTGAATTTAACCAATTATTGAGTGAATATACAATGTTGTGTATTATATCTTCATTTAGTTGAAACATATTGATGAAATATATGTGGAGAAAAATACATAAAAGATCTTTATATCTTCGATTGATTATATAAAATGAATGAATGATTATATATTTAAATTAAGTAGAGAATACTTTAAACATATTTTTTTTTGTATACTGTAATGCCAACATTTAATATGTGCTTTATTGGTTCGTCATACAATATTTGGGCACAGTTCTTACTCGTCCTTTATATGACTCAACATCAACAAAATCATCAATATTGCACATCTGATACTAAAGATTTTTGGTAAACTTTTGACCAAGTTTAAATTTCAATTGACTGGTTAAGAAACGTCTCATCAAACAATTTGAGAACAAATTATCCCCAATGAGGAGCAGTACTTTTTTGCAGGAATAGCTTGTATCTTTAGTAACTGAGGGTAGGGTTGATTTTATCCCATCATTTTGATGTAAATGTTTAAAGTTTGGTCATGAAAAAGAAATGGATCAGAAGACATCACACCCAAACCTCACATGGTTGGTCTCTGAAGTGTTGATGTAAAAGTTTGATTATCTGAACTCAAGGTTCTGAAGATTCTGTTTATTGAACTTGTCTATCTAATGAAAAGTAAAAATATCTAGAAGGAAAATATTGTCATCCTTTAGACTCACAATTTTACTAACCATAAAATGTATCTAACATATCTTATAATCTGAAGTGATAATGTAGAATTTTTAATTTGTATGAATTAATTGCATATTTTGCCTTTTAAATTTTTATTTAAAGAGAAAAGCTCATCACCACCTTAGAAAAAATAAAATAGAATACAATAAAAAATCCAAGCCCTTGAATACTCTAATAGCATCAAGGTCAGAAAAGACTGATAGGAAAAATGAAAGAGAGGGATCTAACTAAAAACTACATGAAAAATGGTGTTGATCCAGATAGGGTCTCTTGGGATTACCAAGTTCATAATCATTAAAGTGAGCCACAGATTTAATGAATAGTTTCGTGAGGCAAGTTTAATTCATATACTGTTAGTTATACATATTTTTGTGGTGAGCAAAGAACTCATTCACATTCAGAATTTTCCATCAGTCACTTTTTTTAACATAATCATTATTATGCACAACTCTTTCCATGGCCATGAACTATTTGAATCAAGAAATACAATAATCCATGATGGATTTGGTCTGTTAAATAAAGTTTAAAACATATCATGAACAACAATATCTGATTTTTTCTACAAACCAATCAAACTACTGAGTTATTTATTATTTTATTTTCAACATTTGGTAAATGAGGGTGACTAAGTGTACCTATTATAACACTTTTAAAAATTCTCTTTTGAAAGAAACTTAAAACTGCTTTTAGGTATGTTTAAATTTGTATGAATGTAAAAAATTTATCCATTTATGTCCTCTCTACTTAAAATAAATATTAATCCATTTATACTTATAAATTTATAATATTATTTTGTTATAGACAAATATTGATCAATGGAATATTGTGTATTACATTTCTGCCTTAATTTTCTTTATCGGAAACCTTGTTTTTATTATATTTGGAACAGCGAAATTGCAACCATGGAATCAACCCAAGAAAACTATTGATGATGTAGAATTAGGTGAGTACCCCTTTTATTATTGAGTAATTATAAAAAAACGTAAAAGAAATAAAATAATATTTGGTAAAATACCATTGTTTAATTAGAATAAGACTCTAGTAGAACATTATGACTTTAAAACAAATTATCCACCGAGGGATGATTATAACTTTTATTTAAAAGATTAGTACGACTTTGACAATTTTTAGTTCATGATCGAGATATTGGTTGCCTTGTTTGTAAATTTCACAAATATTGACAATTAAATAACTAAACAATAAATTTATAGGCCCATGAACAGAATTATTTAAAAAAATAATCTTAGTATGTCACTACATAGCACTAATTTGGAAAACACCCCCCCACATATATATATATATATATATATATATATATATATATATATAACAATTGTATGATAGTTATATGTAGTACTCAAATTGAAAACCTCAAGACAATTGACACGATGAAAAAATGAAACTTATATATTTTGTCATGATTTATTAAGAAACATTTATTTAATGATTTGTATATAATCACTATTTAGGTTTTAATATTATGGAGTTCAAGCTAAGAAATTAAAATTTTTGCAAGAACTTTATTATTTTGGATTGTAGAAAGATAAAGGTGTAATTAATAGGTATTTAATCACAATCAACAAATTTTGATTTAAATTATTTTAAGATGTTTTAATTGAACTGCTGCCAAACTATAAGCAAAATTTTATATAAAAGGTGGTTATTTGAATCTTTCACCTTACATGCTTTTTTATAAATGGCATTTCCTATGTGCCAGGGTAGTTAGATAGTATTCAAATCAAATAAATATAATGTCTTTATTCTTAAACAAGTGAAATAATAAAATTACTGATTTAGATAGTTTTGCTATTAACCTTCCACATCTCAACATACGGTACATCTACCCTTCTCGATTTTTCCTTTAATATATTTTGTTTTTGTTTACAATTATAAAGCGATTATTAATCCGTTATTAAATTTGACCAATCAGTTATCATCATCTTGTATGCCACTGTCCTCACTCCACCAAACCTAGGTTATATAATTTTATTCAGTCTTTTAGTCACTTCCACTTCAGAGACACATGATTATCTATAATCAATAATGTTTCGGTTAACAATCACGAATTACATTAAAATTTGGGTTTGCTTACACTCTAAATATCGCAGATATTGGGCGTCTAAATGAAAGACATATAATAGTACTCTGGTACTCGAGAGGTAAAACTATTTGATACATTGGGTTTATTAAATATTATGTTATCCGTCTCTGTATGTTTAAAAAGTGGTATGAAGTTCATACCGTTGATGTAACGCTTATACGATTGCCATAATAATGTCTACCGTATGATAGGAATTTATTTATTTTTCCTGTTGTTAAAAGACAAAAAAATCTTGTCGTTATCATTGCCTAAAAAAAAGAAAATTAAATTATAAAATATCACCCTTAGCCGTCAAATACTCAAAAAGCGCCAGGGTCAGAAAAGCGGAAGTGTTGATTAAGAGGGGCTCAATTGGAAAGATGAAAGATTAGAAAAGAAAATAGTTTTCTATAGAGTAAAGAGGTTTAGACAATCAATACAATTTTAACTGATTTCTAAGTAAAGAAAATTGATTGATATTTCTCATTGTTTCAAGTAAAGCGTTTAAAAATATTCCTCCTGCATAAGTTGTCATACCTAAGTCTAGTGTTGAAGTTGCAAATTGATCTCAGTTTCTACTACAATAATTATGAGAATTTTCTAGTAAAAGAAAATCGGTGCAATACTGTTTTGTGTGTAATATTACATTGCTTGATTGTGGTACCAAGTCACTATTATATTAATAATAATATTACCAAAATGAGGTCCGTATTGTGACTTCTTTTCGTATCATTTATGACAACATGTTTTGGTGCCGTCATTCCATCATCTGGTCTTATTCACTCTTAAGAGATAATTGTATATTAAAATAAATTACATAAACACATAACATTGACACTAACAGATGAAATTAATAATATATGTTCATCTTAACATGATCGGTGAAGTAATAAGGGTATTATGCAAGGAGGGCTACAGATGGGTATCTCTGTTTATCTTTGCAAGTGATTAATTATTATCATTATCAATATTGTATCATAAATATACAAACTGTATACTGTCGTTATACCCATATTTGAAAATAAAAGTTCTTTAACAGAGACTACCCCAATACAGTTTAAAAATTGTTCTGAGAGTGTAAGTTTCTCTATACATTCTTCTTTGATGTTACTCCATAGATTCTTATTCCAACTGAAATATATGACTGTATATGTGCAAAATAAATTAAAAAAAAAAAAAACTTCAACATTCTTTAAGCATAAAGACCTAAGGAGATCCTTTTGGAAACATGGTCTACATGAAGATCCCAAGTCAAATGTTTATCTATTATTAGCCTAAAAAAAACCTATTTGTTTACCTTTTCAATTTAATTAGCTTCATATAAATTGTTAAGCTGACTTTCAGTCTCATAATTATTTGTATTTTTTTGCATGCTCTATGTTTTTTATAAATTTAGAATAAGGTAATTATCGTCCAATTATTTATTTTGATCTTTTAAATTTTTATTTGCTAATAACTCTATTTCTTTACTTGCCATTCCACTTACTTTTAAATTTGCATCATCAGCATAAAGACTTATTTTATTACCATTGATTCCTGACACTATTTGAGGCAAACCTTAAATATAAAAAAGATATAAAAGAAGTCACAAGGTCGAACCTTAGGGTACTGCTTATTTTACTAATTCAAGTGAAGATTTATGTTTAATTGATTACCAGAGGTACATGACAATTCAATATAGTGTTTCCTACTATACAAGTATGATTCAAATCAGAATAGTTGTGTCTCACTTATATTTAGATCTTACAGTTTTCTGATCAAACGCTTACTGAAACACTATTGATATTTTACTTAAATCCATGAAAACACCCACAACTTTCTTATCTCTATCGATTATTTAATTATTTTCTAATTATAAATAATCTATTGTACATGGCTTTTTCATAACTTTTAGAAATAACCAGCAAAAAAGCAACAGGCCTGTTATTTGACATAAAACATGGATGATCTTTTTTATAAAGGGGTGTAATTTTTGCAATTTATAGTTTATTTGGACAAATTTCAGATATAACGACTGAATTCATCAAATTTGACAATTTTTACTATTCAAACTTTATTATAAAATTTGGGTAAGCCAAATATTTACTTGTATTCAACGTAACAACTGGTATTTGGACATCACCATAGCCGGTGGAGTATTTGTTCTTAAAAGACATTTATAATGACTTTATAAACCTCAGTTACTGGAGCACAAACGAAAAAAGAATGATCAGCAACTATATTCTTATTATTAGTAGGGTTAACCACCAATATTCAATTTTGGCAGATCATCTTACATTCTCCACATCAATAAAATGCGTATAAATAAGTTACAAATCACATCTGGCTGGTTATAAATGTCAACATCTACAAATAGAATACTTATATTATTTATTTATTTCGTACTTCACTATTTATGAGAGACCAAGTAGTTTTAACAACATTAGAAGAATTTGATCATTTGCTACCCCCGGGATTGGAAAGCCCTTACTTACTATAAATTAGCACCTGAGGATGGACAGAAATTCAAATGAACAAACTTATCATTTTAATATTGACTAATAGTAATTACTTATATTAATTTATGTGAGAATACTTATTTATTATAACTCATGCATTTATTCGACTGTGGTTAATAATAAATAAATAAAATAAAATAAATTAAATGTACATAAACTTTTTTACTATATCTGTGTTACAGAAATTCCGCTAACTACAATATCAAAAGGAAAAATTGTAAAGAAAGGGATCAACGATATTCAATAGTTAAACAGAAACGCTGTAAAATTAAGAGAAGTTAAAGTACATATAATATGATATTGTGCTCATTCTAAAAAGAAAAGATGACATTTTGAAATCTGTCGAAGAAGAGTCTCAGATGAATCTTTAGGTTTATTTAATTTTATAATGTATATATGTGTTCTGTTATAATTTGTGAAATTGTGGAGAAATGTGAATGTTTTTACATTGTTCTTTAATATTAATGTTATATCTATCACATAGTTTTGTATTAAATTTAGACATTTAAGTAAAAGAACTTTTACCATGAATTCATGCTTTACTATCCTGTATTCATCTATATTTTTCAAAACAATTTTCATTAATATGATAACTAGCCTAAAACAACTAAGAAGTATTAATGGGTTAAATGTTGTAAAAATTAATGTAGAACTAACCAAAATAACTTTAATAGCAACCAAAGTTGGTAGACAGGATTGTTGGGGGTAGGGGCCATTTCATTTGTAGATTACTGTTAAAGCAGTATTAGTACATAATTTCAATTTTTTGTATCAAATATTTTTGATATTTTATGTTTGGCTGATAAAATACTTACTGATAAAATAAAAAAATTAAACATATTTTAAAAAGTCATACAGTGGCGACTTGTGCTCCTGGAATTAGTCGTGTGTTATAGAAAAACAATACTAGTTAAAATTATTATATATATTTTTTTCCTTTAAAAGCAAAAAACCTCTCGGTCTTCATTGCGTTTGCAAAAAGGAAGACAAGAGCTTATAAAATAAAAATCCATAACCCTTGAACATTCTAATAGACTACAGGAAAAAATTGTAGATCCAGTTAGGTGTTAAATTCTGCTGTTTTCACGGTGGTATCGGGATAGGAGTTCCATTTTGTCTTATCTTAATACCTTTCTTTGAAGTGCCTGGATTGCTCTAGTCTTTGAATAGCCTGGGATTGTATAAGAGTTCTAAAAATTTGTCGGGATACCTTTAATTGAGTTTAGAATATAGGCTCAGAAAGTTCTTTTTGTTACCAAAACCCAAAGGGCAAGGAACATGAACCTGCAATCATTAATGACCATTTTCAATTTGAGGTGTTTAATCCTTATCCTAATCCCATTGAGTGGCATTCCTTTTACAATGGCATCTCTAGATGAGCTAGAAGAGGCAGGGTATAATCCCGCAGGTAATGGATCGTGGTGTAAAAAGAATTAGTTTATTTGGGCTACACTAAATTATTAACTAACATCTACTGTAGATTATGTAGAATACGTATAAGAATAAGTATGAAAATATGAAGACTTATCCCCTAACCTCCCTAAGTATGTTGTAACTCCGTATTTAGACGGACAAATCGTAAAAAGAAGTAGGAGCCAATACATCATCTGCTATGGCAGTGTACAATGCTGCAGGAATTGATTAAGTAAGTAGCAGTGTATCCTCTGTTTTGGCATAGAATAACCTGCGATAACAAGGGTCTCTTCTACGACAGTATAAATGGTGCTCAAAATAGGGAAGATTACAAGGTTCATAATTCTTACCGTTTCAATTCCCTTAATGCCATAGATGGACAGAAAACTCATAGAAATAGGTAGGAGGCCGTATATCCTCTTCTAAGGCAAGATATTGCTGCAGGAATTTGAGAATAAGAGGCAGTGTATCTTCTGTTTCTGCAGTGAATATCCTGCTGTAATAAGATATCCCCCCTAAGACAGTATCACCGGTGCTGGAAAGAGGAAAGGTTTACAGTGCTTACTATTTCAAATCTCTTAATGCCATAGACAGACGGACAACTCACAGGAATTGTGTAGGATTTAGTTTACCCTCTGCTATGGCAGTGCACAATGCTGCAGGAATTTATAGGTACAAGGCAGTATACCCTATACTATGGCAGAGTATAACGCTGCGGGAATTTATGGGTAAGAGGCAGTGTATCCTCTGCTATGGCAGTGTGCAATGCTGGAAGAATTTATAGGTAAGAGACAGTGTATCCTCTGTTATGGCAGTGTATCCTCCACTATGACAGTGTATCCTCAGCTGAAATAGAAAAGGTTACAAGGTTTACAATCCCTAACTCTTTAATTACTTATTTCCTTTATTGCGCCAAGTATCATGCAAATATCCAGCCGCGGCGTGCAATCTTACTTTTAAAAAAATCGGGCAAAAAAATAACCTGCAAGTAAACTTAGCTCTTATAACTCACTTAGATCTAATAGTCTTTTTTCCCGAGAAGTACCACATCGCTGTGCTAGTCAACGATCACATTATTTATGCCCAAAAACTTCAACCATAGTAAGTACTCACAACTGATAATCCTGGTAGGTTCTACTCTGTGTCAAAATTACCCTTGTGAGCTCGAAACTGTGATCACAGCGCTGAAGTTGCTCCTGTGATGTGTGAGCTCTAGCTTGAAATTGTCAATCTTTCCTCTACCGCCAGTCTGCTTTTAAGGAGAACTTTGATACGCACAGCAACCAGTCAGAGAACTAATAAAGCGCTCGGTACACAGTCCTAAGGTTTTTATAATCCAATATCTCGTTTGTGTACTTACCTGATAGTCCTATTTGTTGCCAAAGTAGGCCTACTTCACGATAACTGTTTTGGAACATTAATCTTAAATACTATTAAGTCTAATGGATGTCAGATCAAATGGTTGCTCCAAACAAAAGCTACTGTCAAATTGTTAGTCATAAATATTTTGAAATTTAATTGTAAATGGACATGAGCACAAGACCCCACCTGCTTGCTGTTGGTGAAATTACAAGAAAGAACAAAAAAAAAAATCATTTAGGTTATTTTATAACATTCCTTGCATTATATATTGACATTATTTTAAAGAATAATTATTTGTAATTAAATAGGTATTGTCAAATTTTCTCCGCTACATTTTCTTTTTTCATAAAAATATTTAAAGAATATTTTGTTGGTAAGTAGAACCCTTAAGTCCATAAAAAAATAAGAAATTGGTTATTTATGAGCATCATAAATACCTAAGATAAAGTTAAAGTGGACTTTACCTACCTGAGCAATAAATAAAGTCAACAACTGATGAGTCATGATTAGGATTAAGTACTTCATCGATTAATGTTCCAAAACAGTTCAATATGAATAGTCCCTATATTTGAAAAACTTTATACAAATATTACAGAAATGTACCGTTTCTTGAAGAAACTTCATGCTGTGTTTTGAAAATGTGTTTTTCTTGAAAATTTCAAATTTACTAGTGTAATTATTTTTGCTTTTTTGAGCGGCCCACTAAAAGATATACCCAAAGAATATATCCAAAATAATTATCTTTTTGAATTTAAGACTAACAAAATTCATAAAATTGGTAAGTTATAGCATATAGTCAATAGCAAGAAATTAATTACTGTTAAATTAGTTTTGTATTAAAAAAAAAAAAATGTGACAAGGAAAGTAGTGATTCTTTAATTCTCTTTCAAGTTGACATTATAAGGTATATATTAATGGTAAAAAATATACATATACAGTACAGGGTATCAGAGAAGAAAGGTATTAAAGTATGCCTAAAATATTTCTCATTCCAAGGAATGTTACATACAAGTAGTGTCATCAACTGATCAGAGTTGATCAAACTCTTAACCATTGTGACGTCTTTTCGTCATATTTTTCCCTTTCCTCACTATATCAATATAGTGATAAGGTATAGTAATCCCACTACTTTCAGTTATTAACAACAGAATTTGACCTGAAATTCTGAAATATCAGTCATTCTGTTTCCTGTTTTCAGTGTAATTATAAAGTCTAACTATATATCTTGGAAACTACTTTATATTAGTGTTCTACTACAATTTTTCTGTTCCAATCGCAGTAAAAATCGTAGAACGTTAAAAGAAAAATAGATTTTGGCATCAATCAATGTAGAATTCAACAAGGAATAAATATTATGGTATAGTAATTTTTTTGTAGGTTACTTTGGTGATTTCATATTCAAATCCTAATTGTACGTAACAACTTTTTTTATCAACCTAAAAATCTGAAATTGCTGTATTTCATATAAAACAATAGGTAAAACTGTTTAACAATATATAAAAAAATGGTAGTGATAGGATAATACATTATTTACAAATTATGAATTTAAAAAAAAGTACACTTTTCTAAAGTTGGAAAAAGGCACTTTTTTTGTTCCAACCACAATAAAATAATAGAGCATAAACATTAAAAAAATGCAGAATTGAACACGGAAAATTATGGTATAATCGGATTTTTTTTTAGGTTAACTTGTTTAATTTTATTTTAACGTCCAAATTCGAGTGTCCATTTGCGACCGACAGTAGTCACTTTTCCTATCTGGTGGAGCTCCAAGCAGGGTTTACCATTGCCAATCACATCAGATTAAGCTAACCTGTCCACTAGTCTGTTTAAGTAGTGTTTGTTGAGGCAATCTATAGTCATCTTCATTCGCACTTCAATGGTATGTCTACATAAGAGAGGGATGTCATACAAGATACATATACTTATGTATACTGCAATAAGATTATGATTAGTTTACAGTAACTATTCTGCCCATTTTGTATGGTACTGATTTATTACAATTATTTACTCTGGTTTTAAAATATTGGATAATTATATATTATTATTGTTAATTCTATTGGTATAGTTTATTCAAATTTTTTTCATAATTTTATGTGTATAAAAATGAATAGCCGATGTTTCAAGTGTATGGTTCAACACTAGTTATAAACCTAAAACATGAAAAATGTGGAAAGAACCAACACACCCTAGTAGCTGACGTGACGAGAAAAATCACAGATTAATAAAACTACACACTGACTCATGGAATGGTAAACGCCAAGTTGAACATTGATATTATTGACATTAAGCATTGATAACAAGTGTTGATCCATGCTTTTGAAATGTTGTAAATGAATTTTTATATACGAACACAAATGATGGAAAATGTTCAAATAAAATATTCCTACAAAATGACTTATTTGAGAACATTATTACAGGGTTATATTAAATTTAATTTTTTTTTCCTTGTTGTTATGAAGGTAAAAAACCACTCAGTCAACATCGATTTATAAAAAAAGAAATGGAGATAAAGAACCTAAACCTAGAATACTTTAGTAACATCATAGTCGGAAAAGAACAAAAGAGAGGAAAGGTGAAAAAGAGTGATTCAACCCAAGACAACATGAAAAGGGTGTAGATCCAGCTAGGATGCCTCAGGATTGCCAGGGCTGTACTCACTATAAGTGAACCACTAAGGGGATATTTAGGTTTTATTAAGGTTTGTACAATTTCAATAAAAGATGTCAATGAGAAGAGTAGTGATAGGACAATCTATCCTTCCACTGATTTGAGTGTAGCAAGTCATAAACAATAGGTAAAAATGAAATATTTTGTAGCAATCATAAGTAACCAAAGTAATAGAGATGATATAAAAAAGACAGCGACAAGATCTGTAAGAGTTCAAGAGTTCTTAACCGATGAACTTTGTACACCATAATTCATTTTCAGTAAAGAATATTTCAATGGGGGCCAAATAGTTATATTTAAAAGTGACGTGTAGTTAAGAAATAACTCGAAGATAACAACAAATATTAAAAAATGTTGTGCACATAAATATTTACATTGTCTGTAAATTATAATAATTATTATCTAATGTTGTCATAAGATAAGTAATTATGGTTGAAACAGTATTTAGATGTTAAAATTTACCGCAGTTGAATATTTTTGAATTTATGTAGGCCTACTACAATATTATCACTACAACAATTTGACTAGTGTTACTTATTTCAATATTTCTGAATATACAAGACAAATAAATTATGGAGGAGGAACCAAAAAGTAAGTTATTTTAGAAGTATTATTTTATTCTATTGATGTGTTAAAAAAATCAGTATAATTTGCAACAGTTTTGTTTTCTTAAAAACAAAAATTTAATTTCCTTATCACGAAAAAATCTCTTATTACATATTAAAAAATATGTACATAGATAATAAGAAATCTACAATAAACTTAGTAACTTAGATGTTAAACGTATAATTTTACCTTGTTGTTTTGAAGCCAAACACCTTTTTGTCATCATCGCCTTATAAAAAAGGAAAAAGATCATAAAAAAAAGACTAAGAGCCCTCAAATCCTCTAATAGTGTCAGGGTAAGAAAAGGAAAAAAATGGACATTTTTTAACACTTTTGTTCTCCTCTGAACCTGATAGGAAAGATGAAAAAGAGGATTCCAAACAAGACTACGTGCAAAAAGTGTAGATCCAGCTAGTTTGATTAAAACCTTTTGCATCCCGACATTTAATTTTCAATATGTTCCAAAAATCCCAACCATTATCTGCTATGTATGTGCATAGCTCAATTTAGCAAATTTTCAGTGTTTCGCAAAATAATTTGTATTAAATTTATTTACTGATCAATTTTGATGATTTTTTAAATTTTGTGTGGAATGAAATGGTCTATAAGGTAGTATATTTTTTTAAAATAAGTTAAATGCATGTTAGATATGAAATTTTTAAAATTGTTACTTACCAAAAAAAAAAAAATTCCAGAAATTTTCACTTTATTCTTGAAAATGACACACAAAAAAAAATCTTTATACAAGAAATATCATTATCACAATCACAATAAAAATAACTAAACAAACTAAAAAGTTTCAAAACAACAACGTACACCAAGCACAAGTAAAGTTATTTACATCTGACAGATGACAAAAGCACAGCCACGTCTATCACAAAAATCTTCGTCGTAGTGAACATAGAGGTAATTTATAACTTAAGTAAATATCATAGAGGTAAATAGAACAGCTCTTTCCGATTCCATTGATATATAATAAACATAGATTCACTAATGATTTGTATTTTATATGATTTTTTTTCTAAACGTCCTTTTTTACGGACGTTGGGATTTTACGCACATACACGTGACGTCCGTAAAAAAGGACGTCGGGATGCAAAGGGTTTTAACAAGCATATACTCACTATAATGAACTCCTTAGGGCCATTTAGAGTGTATAATTATAAAATAATAAATTCAATTTGTCTAACTCCGATCTATTTTCAAAACCACACGTTGTCACTGACGTATAATATATATTCTGGTTTGAAAGTTATTTCATAAAGATGGATTGTTCATATTTTAAAATGGTTTAATCGGTCATTTGCCAAATTATTCACCAATGGTTATCCTCAATCTATAATTTCTAAATGTAAAAAAACTATTTATAAGGAAAAGATAAAGACTAAAGACAATGATAAACGCTTCACTGTACATGACAATCCCTTACATGCAGGGATCATCAGAATAAGTTAGGCGTGTTGCTAGGAAATTATGTACTGCTTATAGTAGGCAAAACACTATTAGTCAACATCTTGTCTAAATCAAACCAAAAAATGTCACTCAGAATTAGGCCCAAACTAAGACTTTTCAGATACCTGGGGTATTTTAGTATTCTTTTCAACTTATTTGTGCTAAACTGTTTAAACAATCTTAAATTAAACTTATTTTTTAGATAGTATCATAACTGTGCGTTTCACTCAGGCTATAATGATATTCCTGGGTGTTGTAGCAGCTTTTACAATGCGTATTAACATATCCGTGGGGATTGTTGCCATGACTAGTAACAATACCAGAACAGACTTCCCGGTAAGTTAGCGAGTTTATTATTTCTTAGTTTATTTTATCCACTTTAAAGGTAACATATTGTTTATTATTATTATACTTAGTAGAAACAAAGACCATATTTAAGTGTGATCATATCTAGAATATGGATATACTTGACTACAACACCAGACAATCTTGTAATTATCATACTAAACAGCACAGGTTAAATGTGTATAGTAAACTTCCTTCACAAGCAGGTGCTAAATTGATGAATTACCTCCTTCTAAACATAAAAAGTTTGCAAAATTATACATATTTAAAAAAACAGCCTTAGTTAACTATTGTTGTCTGGATATTTGCACTTTGTGGAGGAGTTTCTGCATTGATTTTCAGTTTTGTTGAAGGGTGTGATTTCCTGCTCAGTATCCTTGTTATTTATATATTTTTTATTGTATTTGTTTCTTAAAGTATTGTAAAATTGTATTTAACTACTAACGTTTTTACAATGTTTGGATAGTTTTAGATATTTTATTGTTGATATTTAATAGTCGAAAAGGATTTGAGATACTTTATAATTAATGTTATATTACTTTGTACCTATACATGTTCTATTGTTTTTATAGTTTGATGTTTAAAAAAAACAAATCTATTGATTATTTATAATCCTTTGTGTAATATAATTTAATGACTTGTTTAATGCAATGTATATTATCAGGAGGACTAAATAAAATGAAATGAAATAAAATGAAATATTACAGGCAACCAATTTCTAAAATTGTTTAAATACATTATGTTATAAACAATTTCATAACGTTTTGTTTGTTTTAAACATAAAACACCTTTCGAAATATCTGTCTATCATGATGAATGAATCCAATCAACTCCAAATTTGGTTTGCACATTTGTTACTCATAACCAGAGATCTCTATTATTATTATTATTATTATTATTATTATTATTATAAAACAATCCTTTTATTAATATTGGTTTATTTTAAAAATATAATAAGCATAAGTTTTAAAATTAGATAACTTTCAATTAGAGTAGCTGTCTTGTACATATTTATTACAATAAGTAAAATATAACATTTTATTGAGTTTATATTCGGAATGGCGTGATATTATAACGTGTAAAAACAAAATCAAATTCCCCAATAAAACAAAACAAAAAATAATACATTACAATAAATTAACACCTTTATAATAAATTTTTTAAACCATTCCAATAACTTTAATTTTTTTCACACAATTATGGTGTAGTTGATTAATATAAAGTTTTTTAAAATATAAAATATTTGTAACAATATAATTTTTCAGGCATTTTCCCTCATCCTCTGAACTAATGTAGCAGTTTAGACATATGTAAGTAGTTTTTTTGACGTGTTCCTTGCACAGAAGTTTTTCACATGAACTGAAAAGATTTTGAGTATATCTGTTCTTATTTGTAGGGCAGATATATCACATTTTCTTTGGACCCCTCTTGCCGGAAGCTGGTTTTTTTAGTCTTCCCAGTTTTCTTTTAAATTTTCTCTCTTTGTTTCAAGGACAAAGTTGGAATAGTAGCTCTGATTTCTACAAAATATGACTTAATAAGAGATGAAGCTAGATTTCTCATTCATAATTTTCTTTCAATCTGCTTAAAAGAATTCAAGTTGAAATTATCTGTCCGTTTACTGAAGTGAAGTCCAGTAGCCGCACAGAAAACTGTAAATGCCCACCTTTTACGTAATTTTGTTACAGAACATTGTCCTTTCATTCGATCTTCAACACCAATACCACTCTTCGTAATATTGTAAAACGTAATCATGTTAGATTTGAATAAATCTTTAATAGAAGGATCAATAGGATGGTATCATCCTTGTGCATTGTAGATAAAACAATTACATTAGTTTTTCTTAGTTTTTTTAATTGGAATGTAAGAAACCAAAGTGCAGTTGTTTGGTTCTTTACCATAAGCAAATAGACTGCTGCTTTGGGGTCGTCCCCTTATATATTTTTATTTCTGGTGGAATTTGAGGATTATTTTTCCTTAAGGTTCCTACTACAATAGTTCTGTAATTAGTGAATTAGTGAATAAGTAATTGACTAGTTATTTTTACATTATTTGCATGTCACTTGCCAACAATGTTTGAACTTTCTAACAATCTCAATACAGATTTAAGATATGGGTTTTATTGAGTGTTTTTGTGTTGTATTTGAGTACTGAAGATGGGCGAATGTCCGAAACCGCGGTTGTAAGGAAGTTATTTTTACGATAGAACAAGGATTAGTCGGACATACCAAATAAGGTAAAAATAACTTGTTAATTAGTTTTAGAACATTCCGTAAACTAAAATCATAGAATTTAAACTGATTAAGTCATTTGATTATGCAACGGTTGTATAATAATTGTCCATTTCGAGATTTCTGCCACCATTTTGTATAATATCTGATAATCGTTTGACAACACTAGCAACATTGTTGTTAATCTGATATGGTCCGTTCAATTGTTTACCAGTATGTATTTCCACGTTTGTAGTAAAAAAAGTTTTAGAATTCGCAACTGCATAAATCATAAACTCTTATTTTCAGGGCTTGTTGGCAATGTACTGACAAAAATTACCCCTACCTCTGAAGTGTTAAAGGATTTTGTCAATGGTAGCAAATGATTCTACATTGTAAGATGGTTGAAAACAGATATTTAATATCAAAATATTGCAGAATAATATTTTAAAATTTTATGTTTATCACAAATCATGACTGATGTTGAATTTGAGAATCATTTAAACAATTGTTTTATCATTTACTTTTTAGACTCTTGCATGGGACACTCAAACCAAGACTATTATTTTGAGTTCCTACTTTTGGGGATATGTCATACTACAGTTGCCTGCTGGTCTGTTTAGTCAAAGATATGGACCTAAACCTCTTCTGTTTATCGCATTACTTGTGTGTGGTCTTATAACTCTGTTCACTCCGTTTATAGCAAATAACTTTAGTTGGAAAGTTGTAGTGGCGTCAAGAGTTATGCAAGGTTTTGGTCAAGTAAGTCTACAATTATAATAAAATATATTGTGCCACAACTATATATATATATATATATATATATATATATATGATCATTATGAATGTTTAACATACCAGTCAATTGGATGTATACGGTTTTTAATGAAGTCTCCCCCCCCATCTTAACCCCGTCTTAATTTAAATAAGAATCAAACTCTTTTGGGACTGTTAACTAGGTCACTTGAAATTGCTTTTAATATAGTTTGGAATTTTGCTCCTCTTCCTAAAATGAGGAATTACTATACTAACTGTAAAATTCCAATACATTTTTTTTTTGAAAAATGTCATTCACATTTTGAAATAACATCTTTAATCAAGTTAAAAGTGAAATTTGTTCTTGTCATTACCTTGCCTTCAAAAGCACTTTAATTTGATATATCATATGAGATGTTTTTTTAAAAAAACATTTTGAATGTGTACTAAAAAACCACTTTTTTGGAGGACAGGTACATTCATTTCAACATTGAATACTTGTCTCAGATTAGCTTAGCAATCTTTTTTAAAACTGAATACTGTTCTGATTTCACATATTTTTAGGGACTTTATAATTTAAAAAATTCAAATACATTTTGTTAGTGTCATTCAAGAAATATTTGGTGAGCACCATTAATTTTGTCTTTTTATGACCTTTAATTTGACATGTCACAAAATGTGAATGTGTCACTCATTTTAGGGAGAGGGGCATAAGTCAAAACTATCATAAAAGAAACTTCAGGGCTTTAATCACTGTATAGTAAACTTACTGTAACTACTGTAATCAAGAGTGGAACAAAAATAGAAAATGTTTCACTAGGGTGGGTCTAATGAAAAAAACAGTATAAATGTTGTGTTTTTGATGTGAAAATATCTTTAAATTGCTCCTATATTAAGGGCATTACAGAAAAACAGACGATAATGAAATCAGGGGATAAAATTTCATGTTGTAATTTAACAAATATTGTTTACATTGAAAATTATACACCTCACAACTTTTATGAGGGAGGAAACGAACTTGGGAAGAAAATATACCATCCACAGCAGTGGCCTTACGTGTCAACAATAATGCCAGTACATGTACAACTACATAAAGAATTTGTTGTCTACAAATTGTTGTCTATGTCTACATATATTAACGTTACCTGTCCTTACCTACCGTTACACAAAACTTTATTTTGTAATTGTAATTTTATAAATTGATAAGCAACTGAAAATTGAATTTAGTCCTAAAACAATTGTGCAAAAAATAAATAAATTGGAAACTTTTGTTTCAGTGTGGACACATTTACAAGTAAGTTTTCTTTATATTTTGACATTACCTTAAATAACAAAAATAGTTTCAATGTTGTTAAGACTTCCCTTAGACATTAACAAATGCTCAAATTTTGACACTCAAGAGTGATCACTCTTATATGGTTTACAGATAGCAATAGAAAATATATTATAGAGAGTTACAAAAAGGCAACAATTTATCTCAACATTTAAAACTCAACGTCTCTTTGTGTGTTGTTTTGTTAGCTTACAAAACTAAACAATCACTGTTCTGATTGTCATACGGTTTCTTTCTTATGTAGGTATGTTATTTGGTTGTATTAGTCTATGCTTAATTAAAATTAGTCGATATTTTTTAAGTCATAAAAATAGTTGTTTGCAAGCGTACAGTCAATAAAAAAAATGATTCTACATATTTTCGTAAAATTTCAAAAAAACAATATATAATTTTTCAATGACAAATGTTATGTGTAATTTGACTGCTATTTTAAATTGAAAACATTTTAAATCATGGCAATAGTTTCTGAGTTATACTTATTTTTTGCTGCTAAAAAGTAGGACATGAACATTTTTATAAATATTTTACTAATTTTTTAAAACTTTTCAGAGACAATATTGATATATGATTTAAATACTATTAAGAACTGAAAAAAAAATGTTCAGAGTTATTAATAATTTTTTGTTATTGAAAAGTAGGAAATTGAGATTTTCTGTCACACATTTCGCACAATTATCATTGAGAACATATGTATTGTCAGTGACAAAACTGGTATATATAATGTAGAGAATGTAAAACATTTAAAAAATGACAATTTAATATAATACAACTTAAGACTAAAATATAAAAAAGCTTAAATTCAAAATTGTCTGAATATCAGAAAAATAAATTATATCTTCAACAGAAAAAATATTGATTTAATTTGCGATGTGAAGTTATTCTTCCTTGATTTCATATCCACAAAGATATCAACAACTTTATCAATGTTAATGTGTTGTGCCCTTTTATTTTTTATTAACAATAGAGCCAAACCTCTTAAGCATTCTTAAGTCATAGAAGTTCTAAGCTAAATTTTGATAAAATTTTATTTATAAAATGATCTTTCAGCTTTGTTCACTGTAACAAGAACTGTTAGGTACACACAGCAAGAAGTACATACATAAGGATAGGTAGAAGTCAAAGAACTATGTTCAATGAACAATAGATTAAGAAGCTGTTTTAGAACTGTCATGTTTTTAATGTTACATCTTTACATCTAAAGGAACTTATAAATGAATATTTGTGATTTAAACAAAGGTGTTATATTGTCAGAAAAGGTTTCTGCAAATTTGTAAACTCCTTTTTCCAGTTGATCATTAATAGAAAAGTGAAAAAGAAGGGTTGAATTACCCTTTATGCATCTACTACTGACTTTATGGCCTTGAACCGGTTGTCAAGTGGTGAGCATATAGTATTTGATTAGGGGTGAGTGATTCTTTCATCACCACAAAGGTGATCATAGTAACTTATCAGGTTACTGACTCTCTTGTTTGAAAAGTGAGTCGATGTTCCTTATTTTTAGCAGATTTTGACTCCCTCTTCAACTAATAGTTCGAAAGATCATTGAAGATAATTTATCTCTAAACAAGCAATACCCAAGTTATAGGTGGCATTTATGTCATCATATTCTCCTTATAATGTTTTTGAGGTAATATTTATCTTTTATAAAATTTTAAACTGAATTACCAACCGAAAAACAAATCTTAACGATTCAAGGTCAATTCAATAATGGACGAGATGTCAATCCTGAATCCCAATTCAGTCAACCACTGTCCTGCCAGTATATAGATTTTTTATTATTTTTTTTTCAAAATAATTCCCTTACATGCAATTGCAGCAATAATAAGTAATAACATTAATTAAATATCCATTTAATGAGTAATTAGAGAAATTAACAAAATTTATTACTACCTGATGCCTTAAAAATCACCAAGCCATAACTCAGGCTGTTGCCTAATGGTAAAACTACAATTATTGTTTACAAAATATGCACTCTGATGAAATGACATTTATATTATATATATTCATTTCCTTTTCTTTGCCCTCGAATTGTAAAGGGTAATACAAATTTAATCAAACTTTTTACAAATATTAGTAGATTTAATTATATAAAATACCCGGTACTTAAACACTCTAGTTAGTTACAAAAGTTAAAAACAAATATCGATTCTATAATATATTATACAGAACTTCGTGCACTAACTATTGGAAATTGTGTATTCCTTGCATGTGGAGCCAATTCACACGAAGCCCAAATTCAAAGTGGGCAGCGCTCTGGTGAATCTAGATGTATACGTCATTACAACAACTTACATTACAACTTACAACTTACTACGTCATTACATGTCCGCAATCTTTCTTTTATTTGGTTCCTTTGAATTGTCAGTGTAGTTTCTAAATTATATTAGTAGGCAATATATTACTAGTACATAAATTAGTTGGACATTGATGTATGTTACTTGATACTCAAAAGATGCTCCTTGAATGTTCAAGAACAAAATTAATTTTTGTTATTTCAGGGATGTCTTTTCCCATGTATATATGCTTTAGTATCCAAATGGGCACCTCCACTGGAGAGAAATAGATTTTTTTCATTTGCATTTTCAGGTAAGAAAAATAATTCTAAATATATTAACTGTAATTTAACAATTAAAAATAATACATAATAAAGCTTTTAAAGTTATTTACAATTTCTAGGTACACAAATAGGCACAATTATTACCCTTTTTGGAGCAGGGTATTTAGCTGCTGGTCCTGGAGGTTGGCCGAGTATATTTTACATTTCAGGATCTTGTGGAATTTTTTGGGCACTTTTGTGGGCTTATGTAGGGGCTAATAGTCCTGCAGAACATAGATATATTTCACAGCAAGAGAAAGATTTCATCGAGTCATCATTAGTGCATACTTCATCAGACAACAAAGTGAGTTAAAGTGAATTTTTCCATTGCAACTACTTAGTGGTTACATTCTGCTTGGGATTAATATAATAATACAAAGTTTTAATTATAATTTCATACATTCATAATACAGTACATGTTTTGTTTCTTTTAACAGAAAATGAAAATTCCTTGGTTGCAAATAGCTACATCAATACCAATGTGGGCATTACTTGTTGCCCATTTTTGTGAAAACTGGGGTTTTTGGACAATTCTTGTTTTAATGCCGTCCTACTTGAGTTCTGCACTTCATGTTGACATTAAGAATGTAAGTTGGTTATAAAGTATAGCTGTTTACAAAAATAATTTGTTCATTTTCTTAACAAAAAAATCTTATTTTAAAATTGTAATATTTTGTATTTTATTCGTAATTGATTTTTTTTTTTCTGATGAAAAATGTTAAATACAAAAAAAATTTTAAACTTGTTTCAGAACGGACTTTTTTCATCGTTACCATATTTAATAATGTGGGTATTCACAATGGTATTTGCTAAGGTTGCAGACACTATTATTGAAAAGAAATTAATGTCTCTCAATGCATCTAAGAAGTTGTGGAATACTATAGGTAAATTATATGTGAGAGTAAATAAATTTAAAACGTGGAATGCTAGTGTATTCCAAAAGAATCAAATGACTTGAACTCTGACAAAATATTATTGTTACATATCTCATAGCAATGTTATATCTATTACAGGTTTTAAATCAATTTAAAATGTTAAATACTCCGAGTAAATAATATAAATCAATTAGATATTAATTTTAAACTCAATATTGTAAGAAACAATCAGGAAACAAAAACAAAATTTTATTTTAGAAGAATATGACCAAGAGATTGTAAAAATAAATATTTTGATAAATCGAAATAAAATTTTAAAAATAAAAAAGCGATGTATTTTCTAGGCTTGCTAGGCTAGCTGTGAAGCTCAAATATTAATGACAAAAAATTCCTCTAAGCCTACCATATCAAGATACATATATTCGTCGTTATTTAAAATATAAAATTATAATTAAAACGTTATTTTGAATGTAACATTACTATTTTTTACATTAGTAACATTGCAACATTAAAGCTATACATGACTTCCCCACTATTAACTGTGGCATTGTTATACTGAATACTCCACTGCTTCTAAATAATTTACAAAAATAAAAAATATCTGTATATATTGTAACGAAATAGAGGGCTCCCAAAAGGTCAGTGTTCGGGAGGCCGTAAATCGTGAAGAGTTGAAAGGGTTGACAGCTAGAAAAACGATTCTAACGTCAGTCACGGACCTCAAGGAGTCAAATAAACCTTTCAAAAGTCAATGCCTTCAACCGAAATTATTTGAAAAGGACCAATGAAAGGAATTGCGTCAGTTCTGAAGTAACGTAAAAGATTTAAAATAAACCAATGAAGGAAGAGGATCAGAATAAAGCATTTGAAAATAAAAATTATAAATAAGGGTGGAAGAGAAGCGCAAGTGTTCTTTTTGGTTGTTAATTTATTGAAGAAGGGAGTTCCGGAGATAGTGTTTCTTTAGTAGTAAAAAGAAAAATTGTTGTGAAAGATTTAGCCGAAATCAACCGTCGAAATTAAATAGTAACTGCGTCGTTTTGTACAAGTATTTAATTATAATCCTCGAAGTATAGTTAAAGATAATCACCGTTTATAAGTTTAAAAGAGTCGTCGTCATAAAAGTGTGGGAGTAATAGCGTCGTTCTACAAATGTTGAACAGGAATAATCATCGAATAAATTAAAAAGTAATCGTCGTCACAAAAGTGTATGAAAATAAAAGTGTATGAAGAAAAGAAGATTCGTTGAAAAGATTAAGGCAAATCAATCCAATCTACCGGCAGTCTACGCGGGAACCACGTTCAAGGAACCAGGAACATTAGAGCTGTAATGAACTTCAGAGTCGATAGGTACAAATTAATGGACAATCTCAATTAAACAAACTACCACCAAATTCCATTTTATATTAAGTAAATTATAGTCACCAAAGAACCTAACGAACCCGTAAAGAGAAAGTAAATTAAATTAATAAATAATAAATTTCAGTTAGCCGGAGCATTTTATCAAAATAATTAAAAGTAAAAAAAAATTAAAAGTAAAAAATTCTGATGTACTCTTATTTCTTTATTTTAGATTAAGACATTGTAGAATAAGTAACTTGTATTTAACTCTGTACTTAGAATAAGTAATAGATTAAGATGTTAATTGTATAATTATTATTAAGTGCATCAAATTTGAACGATAATTTTTTTTTATTGTAAATGATTTTTAAACTTTAATTTTATAATTAAAGAAAGAGTTAAAACCTACAGGCGTCAAAGTTATTTATTTTATTAATATTGGCATGAATAACGTGCGTATATATATATAAAAAAAAATTTAAAGTGAGATTTGTTATAATATATTGTACATGTTAATTGAGTAACATTTTTTAAGGACCAATATTTTATGATCCTAAATTAACATATTGCATCAAACTGGCGATTACTTAATACTAGCCACTTTTACCATTTTTATCTTAGAAAACAAAAATAGGTAAAATTATCCTAATATAACTGGGTAGATTGAAATTTAGACTTTACAACCAAACATGTCTTCTTAATTTTTTTTCCCAAAAAATAACAATAAGTTTTATTATATTAAAAAAAGTAATGATTTGATTTAAATTGTAGGAAAAAATACTCAATTTATTAATATGTGGAAGGTTTTATAAAAGTTTTTTTTTACAGATATTAGTATATGTACAAAAAACTAAGTTGTGTTCTATTATGAAAACAAAAATAAATTTTAGTACAAGTAAGTAGTTATATTTGTGACTTGTGAATAGGTGTATCATTTTCCATTACATAAAAGCTCTCACCTAGACACAAATTATAAATTAGGTACTGGTTAACAATAAACCACTAGTTCGTTTCTGAAGAAAAATAAGTCATCACTATAAAAATGTTATTGAATGTTACATATTTCAGGACAAAAAAGTTGTTTTCTTTCCGTACACTTATGTGCTTCTCATAAGTTTGATTAGTAAGTAATATTATAAATATGACATTTTTCACAATGTGAACATGTCAGTAATTTTATAGGTACGGTGTTAAAAAAATTACCACATTTATTTAAGTCCGTACCTAGTTGAACCGTTAGAGCCACCACACATTAGAATATCTTTGTTTGAAGATAATATTGTCTTAAAATATAAGGACAATTATTTAGTATGAAATTGCAGCACTATCAGTCATAGTAGGGCCATGACAAAAATCCCTTCAAGCTTGGCCGACTGCTGTGGACAAAACTATCTTCAAACTGTCAGACAACCTGAAAAATACTACTTCTTTGTTTAAAAAATGTGTCAAGTAATTCAGTTTATTTCTAATATTTTTATTAGCCATTCGACTTTTGTCTTGATGCACGGAGGTGTCACAACAAAACTATGAAACCCTCGTAGTGTCTTGCTGTGACACTAAATAAACAATGTTTACTCTTTCTTGAACTTAGTGTGTAACTCTTATAAAACTCCATCTATTTTTATAAACATACCAAGTTTTAAAATAACTTATATTAGATACATTTTAATAAATATCATTCCACAAATTTTCAATAACATTATTGTTATATTGTTATATTAATATAAAACTATATCACTTATAGGGATGTGGGGTGGAGCAGCAGGTCTCTTAGGACTAACCATGATCAACTCAACAACACTAGCTATTATTTTGTTAACAACATCAATCTCAATCAATTTTGGTGTATACTTTGGATTTTTAACAAATCATCTGGATTTGGGACCAAATTTTGCCAGTGTGCTGATGGGAATTACTAATTGTCTTTCAAACTCAGCTTCTTTTATTGCACCTCTTACAGCTGGATATATTTTGAAAGACGAAGTAAGTGTCATTTTATATATTAGTACGTTTTACTAACATGTTGCAGAACCTACAAGAAAATAACTAATTAATTTTACTTTTTTAAATTTTTTTTATTAATGACGAAAATGGTCATCATTGACTTCTGATTCGCTACTAAAGAAGTAATTCATAATAACTTATCAACATTTTTGGTTTTTTATATTTCTAAGAATCCAAATTATTTCTCTCACATAATATAATAATTATTTTGAAATACAAATTTGACTTATTTTATAACAGATATTAGGATTTATGTTTTTAGAATTAAAAAAATAATAAAAAGACATAATAATATTAAAATTATTTGGCATAAATCTAATATTAAATTATGCAAATTTATTTTGCTGTTTTTGTCCATTCACTTGTTTGTCAACCTTAATATCAGCTTTGGACAATAATTATAAGCTCTACTACATTAAAAAAAACAGTGTCAATTGGCCACCATTTTGAAATTTAATATCAATTTATTATTTTCAACCATATTCAAAAAATAGTAAAAATTAGTTGATATTATATTTATAACAAGGACTAAATTGTTCTTCCTAATATTTAAAGTATTATATTATTTATTTTATATAAATTTTGAGGTTAAGATTTTTACAACAGATCAAATTCGTATAAAAAGGTTTAATATTTTAAAGATTTGTTCATAATTAGGAAAATAGACAAAAGTCTGTTATCACAACTAAGATTATTTAGTAATCTACATTTGCACACAACATTTTAAAATTTAGTTTAAAGCCATTTTAAGTTTCAAATTGATGTTATCTGCTCTGACTATATTTACAAACAATAAAAGTTCTTTGCTTTACTTTTAGGTTTGTATTTAAAATAAGTATTTAAAACTAAACTGAATTTAACCAATTATTGAGTGAATATACAATGTTGTGTATTATATCTTCATTTAGTTGAAACATATTGATGAAATATATGTGGAGAAAAATACATAAAAGATCTTTATATCTTCGATTGATTATATAAAATGTATGAATGATTATATATTTAAATTAAGTAGAGAATACTTTAAACATATTTTTTTCGTATACTGTAATGCCAACATTTAATATGTGCTTTATTGGTTCGTCATACAATATTTGGGCACAGTTCTTACTCGTCCTTTATATGACTCAACATCAACAAAATCATCAATATTGCACATCTGATACTAAAGATTTTTGGTAATCTTTTGACCAAGTTTAAATTTCAATTGACTGGTTAAGAAACGTCTCATCAAACAATTTGAGAACAAATTATCCCCAATGAGGAGCAGTACTTTTTTGCAGGAATAGCTTGTATCTTTAGTAACTGAGGGTAGGGTTGATTTTATCCCATCATTTTGATGTAAATGTTTAAAGTTTGGTCATGAAAAAGAAATGGATCAGAAGACATCACACCCAAACCTCACATGGTTGGTCTCTGAAGTGTTGATGTAAAAGTTTGATTATCTGAACTCAAGGTTCTGAAGATTCTGTTTATTGAACTTGTCTATCTAATGAAAAGTAAAAATATCTAGAAGGAAAATATTGTCATCCTTTAGACTCACAATTTTACTAACCATAAAATGTATCTAACATATCTTATAATCTGAAGTGATAATGTAGAATTTTTAATTTGTATGAATTAATTGCATTTTTGCCTTTTAAATTTGTATTTAAAAAGAAAAAGCTCATCACCACCTTAGAAAAAATAAAAAATAAAAAACAATAAAAAATCCTAGCCCTTGAATACTCTAATAGCATCAAGGTCAGAAAAGACTGATAGGAAAAATGAAAGAGAGGGATCTAACTAAAAACTACATGAAAAATGGTGTTGATCCAGATAGGGTCTCTTGGGATTACCAAGTTCATAATCATTAAAGTCAGCCACAGATTTAATGAATAGTTTTGTGAGGCAAGTTTAATTCATATACTGTTAGTTATACATATTTTTGTGGTGAGCAAAGAACTCATTCACATTCAGAATTTTCCATCAGTCACTTTTTTTAACATAATCATTATTATGCACAACTCTTTCCATGGCCATGAACTATTTGAATCAAGAAATACAATAATCCATGATGGATTTGGTCTGTTAAATAAAGTTTAACATATCATGAACAACAATATCTGATTTTTTCTACAAACCAATCAAACTACTGAGTTATTTATTATTTTATTTTCAACATTTGGTAAATGAGGGTGACTAAGTGTACCTATTATAACACTTTTAAAAATTCTCTTTTGAAAGAAACTTAAAACTGCTTTTAGGTATGTTTAAATTTGTATGAATGTAAAAAATTTATCCATTTATGTCCTCTCTACTTAAAATAAATATTAATCCATTTATACTTATAAATTTATAATATTATTTTGTTATAGACAAATATTGATCAATGGAATATTGTGTATTACATTTCTGCCTTAATTTTCTTTATCGGAAACCTTGTTTTTATTATATTTGGAACAGCGAAATTGCAACCATGGAATCAACCCAAGAAAACTATTGATGATGTAGAATTAGGTGAGTACCCCTTTTATTATTGAGTAATTATAAAAAAACGTAAAAGAAATAAAATAATATTTGGTAAAATACCATTGTTTAATTAGAATAAGACTCTAGTAGAACATTATGACTTTAAAACAAATTATCCACCGAGGGATGATTATAACTTTTATTTAAAAGATTAGTACGACTTTGACAATTTTTAGTTCATGATCGAGATATTGGTTGCCTTGTTTGTAAATTTCACAAATATTGACAATTAAATAACTAAACAATAAATTTATAGGCCCATGAACAGAATTATTTAAAAAAATAATCTTAGTATGTCACTACATAGCACTAATTTGGAAAACACCCCCCCAC
This sequence comes from Aphrophora alni, assembly GCA_963513935.1. Lineage (NCBI taxonomy): Eukaryota > Metazoa > Arthropoda > Insecta > Hemiptera > Aphrophoridae > Aphrophora > Aphrophora alni. The sequence goes on from OY740772.1 coordinate 91,043,712, forward strand.
ATATATATATATATATATATATATATATATATATATAACAATTGTATGATAGTTATATGTAGTACTCAAATTGAAAACCTCAAGACAATTGACACGATGAAAAAATGAAACTTATATATTTTGTCATGATTTATTAAGAAACATTTATTTAATGATTTGTATATAATCACTATTTAGGTTTTAATATTATGGAGTTCAAGCTAAGAAATTAAAATTTTTGCAAGAACTTTATTATTTTGGATTGTAGAAAGATAAAGGTGTAATTAATAGGTATTTAATCACAATCAACAAATTTTGATTTAAATTATTTTAAGATGTTTTAATTGAATTGCTGCCAAACTATAAGCAAAATTTTATATAAAAGGTGGTTATTTGAATCTTTCACCTTACATGCTTTTTTATAAATGGCATTTCCTATGTGCCAGGGTAGTTAGATAGTATTCAAATCAAATAAATATAATGTCTTTATTCCTAAACAAGTGAAATAATAAAATTACTGATTTAGATAGTTTTGCTATTAACCTTCCACATCTCAACATACGGTACATCTACCCTTCTCGATTTTTCCTTTAATATATTTTGTTTTTGTTTACAATTATAAAGCGATTATTAATCCGTTATTAAATTTGATCAATCAGTTATCATCATCTTGTATGCCACTGTCCTCACTCCACCAAACCTAGGTTATATAATTTTATTCAGTCTTTTAGTCACTTCCACTTCAGAGACACATGATTATCTATAATCAATAATGTTTCGGTTAACAATCACGAATTACATTAAAATTTGGGTTTGCTTACACTCTAAATATCGCAGATATTGGGCGTCTAAATGAAAGACATATAATAGTACTCTGGTACTCGAGAGGTAAAACTATTTGATACATTGGGTTTATTAAATATTATGTTATCCGTCTCTGTATGTTTAAAAAGTGGCATGAAGTTCATACCGTTGATGTAACGCTTATACGATTTCCATAATAATGTCTACCGTATGATAGGAATTTATTTATTTTTCCTGTTGTTAAAAGACAACAAAATCTTGTCGTTATCATTGCCTAAAAAAAAGAAAATTAAATTATAAAATATCACCCTTAGCCGTCAAATACTCAAAAAGCGCAGGGTCAGAAAAGCGGAAGTGTTGATTAAGAGGGGCTCAATTGGAAAGATGAATGATTAGTAAAGAAAATAGTTTTCTATAGAGTAAAGAGGTTTAGACAATCAATAAAATTTTAACTGATTTCTAAGTAAAGAAAATTGATTGATATTTCTCATTGTTTCAAGTAAAGCGTTTAAAAATATTCCTCCTGCATAAGTTGTCATACCTAAGTCTAGTGTTGAAGTTGCAAATTGATCTCAGTTTCTACTACAATAATTATGAGAATTTTCTAGTAAAAGAAAATCGTTGCAATACTGTTTTGTGTGTAATATTACATTGCTTGATTGTGATACCAAGTCACTATTATATTAATAATAATATTACCAAAATGAGGTCCGTATTGTGACTTCTTTTCGTATCATTTATGACAACATGTTTTGGTGCCGTCATTCCATCATCTGGTCTTATTCACTCTTAAGAGATAATTGTACAATTAAATAAATTACATAAACACATAACATTGACACTAACAGATGAAATTAATAATATATGCTCATCTTAACATGATCGGTGAAGTAATAAGGGTATTATGCAAGGAGGGCTACAGATGGGTATCTCTGTTTATCTTTGCAAGTGATTCATTATTATCATTATCAATATTATATCATAAATATACAAACTGTATACTGTCGTTATACCCATATTTGAAAAAAAAAGTTCTTTAACAGAGACTACCCCAATACAGTTTAAAAATTGTTCTGAGAGTGTAAGTTTCTCTATACATTCTTCTATGATGTTACTCCATAGATTCTTATTCCAACTGAAATATATGACTGTATATGTGCAAAATAAATATTAAAAAAAAACTTCAACATTCTTTAAGCATAAAGACCTAAAGAGATCCTTTTGGAAACAAGGTCTACATGAAGATCCCAAGTCAAATGTTTATCTATTATTACCCTAAAAAAAAACCTATTTGTTTACCTTTTCAATTTAATTAGCTTCATATAAATTGTTAAGCTGACTTTCAGTCTCATAATTATTTGTATTTTTTTGCATGCTCTATGTTTTTTATAAATTTAGAATAAGTTAATTATTGTCCAATTATTTATTTTGATCTTTTAAATTTTTATTTGCTAATAACTCTATTTCTTTACTTGCCATTCCACTTACTTTAAATTTGCATCATCAGCATAAAGACTTATTTTATTAGCATTGATTCCTGACACTATTTGAGGCAAACCTTAAATATAAAAAAGATATAAAAGAAGTCACAAGGTCGAACCTTAGGGTACTGCTTATTTTACTAATTCAAGTGAAGATTTATGTTTAATTGATTACCAGACGTACATGACAATTCAATATAGGGTTTCCTACTATACAAGTATGATTCAAATCACAATAGTTGTGTCTCACTTATATTTAGATCTATCAGTTTTCTGATCACTATTGACATTTTACTTAAATCCATGAAAACACCCACAACTTTCTTATCTCTATCGATTGAATTAACTATAGACTATGAATTCTATTCAGGTTGTTACCCCATACCGTGCTGGTCTGAACTCACGCTGTTCAATATCTATTATTTAATTATTTTCTAATTATAAATAATCTATTGTACATGGCTTTTTCATAAATTTTAGAAATAACCAGCAACAAAGCAACAGGCCTGTAATTTGACATAAAACATGGATTATCTTTTTTATAAAGGGGTTTATTTTTTGTAATTTATAGTTTATTTGGACAAATGTCAGATATAACGACTGAATTCATCAAATTTGACAATTTTTACTATTCAAACTTTATTATAAAATTTGGGTAAGCCAAATATTTACTTGTATTCAACGTAACAACTGGTATTTGGACATAACCATAGCCGGTGGAGTATTTGTTCTTAAAAGACATTTATAATGACTTTATAAACCTCAGTTACTGGAGCACAAACGAAAAAAGAATGATCAGCAACTATATTCTTATTATTAGTAGGGTTAACCACCAATATTCAATTTTGGCAGATCATCTTACATTCTCCACATCAATAAAATGCGTATAAATAAGTTACAAATCACATCTGGCTGGTTATAAATGTCAACATCTACAAATAGAATACTTATATTATTTATTTATTTCGTACTTCACTATTTATGAGAGACCAAGTAGTTTTAACAACATTAGAAGAATTTGATCATTTGCTACTATAAAGTAGTAGTTTGGACAGAAATTCAAATGAACAAACTTATCATTTTAATATTGACTAATAGTAATTACTTATATTAATTTATGTGAGAATACTTCTTTATTATAACTCATGCATTTATTCGACTGTGGTTAATAATAAATAAATAAAATAAAATAAATTAAATGTACATAAACTTTTTTACTATATCTGTGTTACAGAAATTCCGCTAACTACAATATCAAAAGGAAAAATTGTAAAGAATGGGATCAACGATATTCAATAGTTAAACAGAAACGCTGTAAAATTAAGAGAAGTTAAAGTACATATAATATGATATTGTACTCATTCCAAAAAGAAAAGATGACATTTTGAAATCTGTCGAAGAAGAGTCTCAGATGAATCTTTAGGTTTATTTAATTTTATAATGTATATATGTGTTCTGTTATAATTTGTGAAATTGTGGAGAAATGTGAATGTTTTTACATTGTTCTTTAATATTAATGTTATATCTATCACATAGTTTTGTATTAAATTTAGACATTTAAGTAAAAGAAATTTTACCATGAATTCATGCTTTACTATCCTGTATTCATCTATATTTTTCAAAACAATTTTCATTAATATGATAACTAGCTTAAAACAACTAAGAAGTATTAATGGGTTAAATGTTGTAAAAATTAATGTAGAACTAACCAAAATAATTTTAATAGCAACCAAAGTTGGTAGATAGGATTGTTGGGGGTAGGGGCCATTTCATTTGTAGATTACTGTTAAAGCAGTAATAGTACATAATTTCAATTTTTTGTATCAGATATTTTTGATATTTTATGTTTGGCTGATAAAATACTTACTGATAAAATAAAATTTTTTAAACATATTTTAAAAAGTCATACAGTGGCGACTTGTGCTCCTGGAATTAGTCGTGTGTTATAGAAAAACAATACTAGTTAAAATTATTATATATATTTTTTCTCCTTTAAAAGCAAAAAACCTCCCGGTCTTCATTGCGTTAGCAAAAAGGAAGACAAGAGCTTATAAAATAAAAATCCATAACCCTTGAACATTCTAATAGCGGCAGGGTTAGTTCTTGACCAAAAGAATAAAAGTTGGTCAAGAGAAACCTGACAGGAAAGATGAAACCCAAGATTACAGGAAAAAATTGTAGATCCAGTTAGGTGTTAAATTCTGCTTTTTTCACGGTGGTATCGGGATAGGAGTTCCATTTTGTCTTATCTTAATACCTTTCTTTGAAGTGCCTGGATTGCTCTAGTCTTTGAATGGCCTGGGATTGTATAAGAGTTCTAAAAATTTGTCGGGATACCTTTAATTGAGTTTAGAATATAGGCTCAGAAAGTTCTTTTTGTTACCAAAACCCAAAGGGCAAGGAACATGAACCTGCAATCATTAATGACCATTTTCAATTTGAGGTGTTTAATCCTTATCCTAATTCCATTGAGTGGCATTCCTTTTACAATGGCATCTCTAGATGAGCTAGAAGAGGCAGGGTATAATCCCGCAGGTAATGGATCGTGGTGTAAAAAGAATTAGTTTATTTGGGCTACACTAAATTATTAACTAACATCTACTGTAGATTATGTAGAATACGTATAAGAATAAGTATGAAAATATGAAGACTTATCCCCTAACCTCCCTAAGTATGTTGTAACTCCGTATTTAGACGGACAAATCGTAAAAAGAAGTAGGAGCCAATACATCATCTGCTATGGCAGTGTACAATGCTGCAGGAATTGATTAAGTAAGTAGCAGTGTATCCTCTGTTTTGGCATAGAATAACCTGCGATAACAAGGGTCTCTTCTACGACAGTATAAATGGTGCTCAAAATAGGGAAGATTACAAGGTTCATAATGCTTACCGTTTCAATTCCCTTAATGCCATAGATGGACAGAAAACTCATAGAAATAGGTAGGAGGCCGTATATCCTCTTCTAAGGCAAGATATTGCTGCAGGAAATTGAGAATAAGAGGCAGTGTATCTTCTGTTTCTGCAGTGAATATCCTGCTGTAATAAGATATTCCCCCTAAGACAGTATCACCGGTGCTGGAAAGAGGAAAGGTTTACAGTGCTTACTATTTCAAATCTCTTAATGCCATAGACAGACGGACAACTCACAGGGATAGTGTAGGATTTAGTTTACCCTCTGCTATGGCAGTGCACAATGCTGTAGGAATTTATAGGTACAAGGTAGTATACCCTATACTATGGCAGATTATAACGCTGCGGGAATTTATGGGTAAGAGGGAGTGTATCCTCTGCTATGGCAGTGTGCAATGCTGGAAGAATTTATAGGTAAGAGACAGTGTATCCTCTGTTATGGCAGTGTATCCTCCACTATGGCAGTGTACCCTCTTCTATGACAGTGTATCCTCTGCTGAAATAGAAAAGGTTACAAGGTTTACAATCCCTAACTCTTTAATTACTTATTTCCTTTATTGCGCCAAGTATCATGCAAATACCCAGCCGCGGCGTGCAATCTTACTTTTAACAAAATTGGGCAAAAATAACCTGCAAGTAAACTTAGCTCTAATAACTCACTTAGATCTAATAGTCTTTTTTCCCGAGAAGTACCACATCGCTGTGCTAGTCAACGATCACATTATTTATGCCCAAAAACTTCAACCATAGTAAGTACTCACAACTGATAATCCTGGTAGGTTCTACTCTGTGTCAAAATTACCCTTGTGAGCTCGAAACTGTGATCACAGGGCTGAAGTTGCTCCTGTGATGTGTGAGCTCTAGCTTGAAACTGCCAATCTTTCCTCTACCGCCAGTCTGCTTTTAAGGAGAACTTTGATACTCACAGCAACCAGTCAGAGAACTAATAAAGCGCTCGGTACACAGTCCTAAGGTTTTTATAATCCAATATCTTGTTTGTGTACTTACCTAATAGTCCTATTTGTTGCCAAAGTCCAAAGTACAAGTGTTGATCCATGCTTTTGAAATGTTGTAAATGATTTTTTATATACGAACACAAATGATGGAAAATGTTCAAATAAAATATTCCTACAAAATGACTTATTTGAGAACATTATTACAGGGTTATATTAAATTTAATATTTTTTTCCTTGTTGTTATGAAGGTAAAAAACCACTCAGTCAACATCGATTTATAAAAAAAGAAATAGAGATAAAGAACCTAAACCTAGAATACTTTAGTAGCATCATATTCGGAAAAGAACAAAGGAGAGGAAAGGTGAAAAAGAGTGATTCAACCCAAGACAACATGAAAAGGGTGTAGATCCAGCTAGGATGCCTCAGGATTGCCAGGGCTGTACTCACTATAAGTGAACCACTAAGGGGATATTTAGGTTTTATTAAGGTTTGTACAATTTCAATAAAAGATGTCAATGAGAAGAGTTGTGATAGGGCAATCATCCTTCCACTGATTTGAGTGTAGCAAGTCATAAACAATAGGTAAAAATGAAATATTTTGTAGCAATCATAAGTAACCAAAGTAATAGAGATGATATAAAAAAACAGTGTGTACACCATAATTCATTTTCAGTAAAGAATATTTCAATGGGGGCCAAATAGTTATATTTAAAAGTGACGTGTAGTTAAGAAATAACTCGAAGATAACAACAAATATTAAAAAATGTTGTGCACATAAATATTTACATTGTCTGTAAATTATAATAATTATTATCTAATGTTGTCATAAGATAAGTAATTATGGTTGAAACAGTATTTAGATGTTAAAATTTACCGCAGTTGAATATTTTTGAATTTATGTAGGCCTACTACAATATTATCACTACAACAATTTGACTAGTGTTACTTATTTCAATATTTCTAAATATACAAGACAAATAAATTATGGAGGAGGAACCAAAAAGTAAGTTATTTTAGAAGTATTAATATTCTATTGATGTGTTAAAAAAATCAGTATAATTTGCAACAGTTTTGTTTTCTTAAAAACAAAAATTTAATTTCCTTATCACGAAAAAATCTCTTATTACATATTAAAAAATATGTACATAGATAATAAGAAATCTATAATAAACTTAGTAACTTAGATGTTAAAAGTATAATTTTACCTTGTTGTTTTGAAGCCAAACACCTCTTTGTCATCATCGCCTTATAAAAAAGGAAAAAAGATCATAAAAAAAGACTGAGAGCCCTCAAATCCTCTAATAGTGTCAGGGTAAGAAAAGAAAAAAAAATTGGACATTTTTTAACACTTTGGTTCTCCTCTGAACCTGATAGGAAAGATGAAAAAGAGGATTCCAACCAAGACTGTGTAGATCCAGCTAGCTTGATTAACAAGCATATACTCACTATAATGAACTCCTTAGGGCCCTTTAGAGTGTATAATTATAAAATAATAAATTCAATTTGTCTAACTCCCATCTATTTTCAAAACCACACGTTGTCACTGACGTATAATATATATTCTGGTTTGAAAGTTATTTTATAATGAATAATTGTTCATATTTTAAAATGGTTAAATGGGCATTTGCCAAATTAGTCACCAATGGTTATCCTCAATCTATAATTTCTAAATGTAAAGAACTATTTATAAGGAAAAGAAAAAGACTAAAGACAATGATAAACGATTCACTGTACATGACAATCCCTTACATGCCGGGATCATCAGAATAAGTTAGGCGTGTTGCTAGGAAATTATGTACTGCTTATAATAGGCAAAACACTATTAGTCAACATCTTGTCTAAATCAAACCAAAAAAAGTCACTCAGAATTAGGCCCAAACTAAGACTTTTCAGATACCTGGGGTATTTTAGTATTCTTTTCAACTTATTTGTGCTAAACTGTTTAAACAATCTTAAATCAAACTAATTTTTCAGATAGTATCATAACTGTGCGTTTCACTCAGGCTATAATGATATTCCTGGGTGTTGTAGCAGCTTTTACAATGCGTATTAACATATCCGTGGGGATTGTTGCCATGACTAGTAACAATACCAGAACAGACTTCCCGGTAAGTTAGCGAGTTTATTATTTCTTAGTTTATTTTTGACCACTTTAAAGGTAACATATTGTTTATTATTATTATACTTAGTAGAAACAAAGACCATATTTAAGTGTGATCATATCTAGAATATGGATATACTTGACTACAGCACCAGACAATCTTGTAATTATCATACTAAACAGCACAGGTTAAATGTGTATAGTAAACTTCCTTCACAAGCAGGTGCTAAATTGATGAATTACTTCCCTCTAAGCATAAAAAGTTTGCAAAATTATACATATTTAAAAAACAGCCTTAGTTAACTATTGTTGTCTGGATATTTGTACTCTGTGGAGGAGTTTCTGCATTGATTCTCTGTTTTGTTGATGGGTGTGATTTCCTGCTCAGTATCCTTGTTATTTATATATTTTTTATTGTATTTGTTCTATTGTTTTTATAGTTTGATGTTTAAAAAAAAACAAATCTATTGATTATTTATAATCCCTTGTGTAATATAATTTAATGACTTGTTTAATGCAATGTATATTATCAGGAGGACTAAATAAAATGAAATGAAATAAAATGAAATATTACAGGCAACCAATTTCTAAAATTGTTTAAATACATTATGTTATAAACAATTTCATAACGTTTTGTTTGTTTTAAACATAAAACACCTTTCGAAATATCTGTCTATCATGATGAATAAATCCAATCAACTCCAAATTTGGTCCGCACATTTGTTACTCATAACCAGAGATCTCTATTATTATTATTATTATTATAAAACAATCCTTTTATTAATATTGGTTTATTTTAAAAATATAATAAGCATAAGTTTTAAAATTTGATAACGTTCAATTAGAGTAGCTGTCAAAGAAAACATAAAACTTACCTAAACCCAAGATTACTTGCGTTATTAAAATCGTGAGATTTATTTCACCTTCAGAATAGGTGAAAAATAAACTGAAATGAAAATTCTTGTACATATTTATTACAATAAGTAAAATATAACATTTTGTTGATTTTATATTAGGAATGGCGTGATATTATAACGTGTAAAAACAAAATCAAATTCCTCAATAAAACAAAACAAAAAATAATACATTACAATAGATTAACTCCTTTATAATAAATTGTTTAAACCATTCCAATAACTTTAACTTTTCTCACACAATTATGGTGTAGTTGATTATTATAAAGTTTTTTAAAATATAAAATATTTGTAACAATATAATTTTTCAGGCATTTTCCCTCATCCTCTGAACTAATGTAGTAGTTTAGACATATGCAAGTAGTTTTTTTGACGTGTTCATTGCACAGAAGTTTTTCACATGATCTTTGCGATTTTGAGTATATCTGTTCTTCTTTGTAGGGCAGATATATCACATTTTCTTTGGAACCCTCTTGCCGGAAGCTGGTTTTTTTATAGTCTTCCCAGTTATCTTTACAATTTTCTTTCTTAGTTTCAAGGACAAAGTTGGAATAGTAGCTCTGATTTCTACAAAAGGCTTAATAAGAGATTAAGCTAGATTTCTGATTAATAATTTTCTTTTAATCTGCTTAAAATAATTCAAGTTGAAATTATCTGTCCGTTTACTGTAGTTAAGTCCAGTAGCCCCACAGAAAACTGTAAATGCCCACCTGTTACGTACTTTTGTTACAGAACATTGTCCTTTCATTCGATCTTCAACACCAATACCACTCTTCGTAATATTGTAAAACGTAATCATGTTAGATTTGAATAAATCTTTAATAGAAGGATCAATAGGATGGTATCATCCTTGTGCATTGTAGATAAAACAATTACATTAGTTTTTCTTAGTTTTTTCATTGGAATGTAAGAAACCAAAGTGCAGTTGTTTGGTTCCTTACCATAAGCAAATAGACTGCTGCTTTGGGGTCGTCCCCTTATATATTTTTATTTCTGGTGGAATTTGAGGATTATTTTTCCTTAAGGTTCCTACTACAATAGTTCTGTAGTTAGTGAATTAGTGAATAAGTAATTGACTAGTTTTTTTTACATTATTTGCATGTCACTTGCCAACAATGTTTGAACTTTCTAACAATCTCAATACAGATTTAAGATATGGGTTTTATTGAGTGTTTTTTGTGTTGTATTTGAGTACTGAAGATGGGCGAATGCCCGAAACCGCGGTTGTAATGAAGTTATTTTTACGATAGAACAAGGATTAGTCTGACATACCAAATAAGGTAAAAATAACTTGTTAATTAGTTTTAGAACATTCCGTAAACTAAAATCATAGAATTTAAACTGATTAAGTCATTTGCTAATGCAACGGTTGTATAATAATTTTCCATTGCGAGATTTCTGCCACCATTTTGTATAATATCTGATAATCGTTTGACAACACTAGCAACATTGTTGTCAATCTGATATGGTCCGTTCAATTGTTTACCAGTATGCATTTCCACGTTTGTAGTAAAAAAAGTTTTAGAATTCGCAACTGCATAAATCATAAACTCATATTTTCAGGGCTTGTTGGCAATGTACTGGCAAAAATTACCCCTACCTCTGAAGAGTTAAAGGATTTTGTCAATGGTAGCAAATGATTCTACATTGTAAGATGCTTGAAAACAGATATTTAATATCAAAATATTGCAGAATAATATTTTAAAATTTTATGTGGATCACAAATCATGACTGATGTTGAATTTGAGAATCATTTAAACAATTGTTTTATCATTTACTTTTTAGACTCTTGCATGGGACACTCAAACCAAGACTATTATTTTGAGTTCCTACTTTTGGGGATATGTCATACTACAGTTGCCTGCTGGTCTGTTTAGTCAAAGATATGGACCTAAACCTCTTCTGTTTATCGCACTACTTGTGTGTGGTCTTATAACTCTGTTCACTCCGTTTATAGCAAATAACTTTAGTTGGAAAGTTGTAGTGGCGTCAAGAGTTATGCAAGGTTTTGGTCAAGTAAGTCTACAATTATAATAAAATATATTGTGCCACAACTATATATATATATATATATGATCATTATGAATGTTTAACATACCAGTCAATTGGATGTATACGGTTTTTAATGAAGTCTCCCCCCCCATCTTAACCCCCGTCTTAATTTAAATAAGAATCAAACTCTTTTGGGACTGTTAACTAGGTCACTTGAAATTGCATTTAATATAGTTTGGAATTTTGCTCCTCTTCCTAAAATGAGGAATTACTATACTAACTGTAAAATTCCAATACATTTTTTTTTTGAAAAATGTCATTCACATTTTGAAATAACATCTTTAAACAAGTTAAAAGTGAAATTTGTTCTTGTCATTACCTTGCCTTCAAAAGCACTTTAATTTGATATGTCATATGAGATGTTTTTTTAAAAAAACATTTTGAATGTGTACTAAAAAACCACTTTTTTGGAGGACAGGTACATTCATTTCAACATTGAATACTTGTCTCAGATTAGCTTAGCAATCTTTTTTAAAACTGAATACTGTTCTGATTTCACATATTTTTAGGGACTTTATAATTTAAAAAATTCAAATACATTTTGTTAGTGTCATTCAAGAAATATTTGGTGAGCACCATTAATTTTGTCTTTTTATGACCTTTAATTTGACATGTCACAAAATGTGAATGTGTCACTCATTTTAGGGAGAAGGGCATAAGTCAAAACTATCATAAAAGAAACTTCAGGGCTTTAATCACTGTATAGTAAACTTACTGTAACTACTGTAATCAAGAGTGGAACAAAAATAGAAAATGTTTCACTAGGGTGGGTCTAATGAAAAAAACAGTATAAATGTTGTGTTTTTGATGTGAAAATATCTTTAAATTGCTCCTATATTAAGGGCATTACAGAAAAACAGACGATAATGAAATCAGGGGATAAAATTTCATGTTGTAATTTAACAAATATTGTTTACATTGAAAATTATACACCTCACAACTTTTATGAGGGAGGAAACGAACTTGGGAAGAAAATATACCATCCACAGCAGTGGCCTTACGTGTCAACAATAATGCCAGTACATGTACAACTACATAAAGAATTTGTTGTCTACAAATTGTTGTCTATGTCTACATATATTAACGTTACCTGTCCTTACCTACCGTTACACAAAACTTTATTTTGTAATTGTAATTTTATAAATTGATAAGCAACTGAAAATTGAATTTAGTCCTAAAACAATTGTGCAAAAAATAAATAAATTGGAAACTTTTGTTTCAGTGTGGACACATTTACAAGTAAGTTTTCTTTATATTTTGACATTACCTTAAATAACAAAAATAGTTTCAATGTTGTTAAGACTTCCCTTAGACATTAACAAATGCTCAAATTTTGACACTCAAGAGTGATCACTCTTATATGGTTTACAGATAGCAATAGAAAATATATTATAGAGAGTTACAAAAAGGCAACAATTTATCTCAACATTTAAAACTCAACGTCTCTTTGTGTGTTGTTTTGTTAGCTTACAAAACTAAACAATCACTGTTCTGATTGTCATACGGTTTCTTTCTTATGTAGGTATGTTATTTGGTTGTATTAGTCTATGCTTAATTAAAATTAGTCGATATTTTTTAAGTCATAAAAATAGTTGTTTGCAAGCGTACAGTCAATAAAAAAAATGATTCTACATATTTTCGTAAAATTTCAAAAAAACAATATATAATTTTTCAATGACAAATGTTATGTGTAATTTGACTGCTATTTTAAATTGAAAACATTTTAAATCATGGCAATAGTTTCTGAGTTATACTTATTTTTTGCTGCTAAAAAGTAGGACATGAACATTTTTATAAATATTTTACTAATTTTTTAAAACTTTTCAGAGACAATATTGATATATGATTTAAATACTATTAAGAACTGAAAAAAAAATGTTCAGAGTTATTAATAATTTTTTGTTATTGAAAAGTAGGAAATTGAGATTTTCTGTCACACATTTCGCACAATTATCATTGAGAACATATGTATTGTCAGTGACAAAACTGGTATATATAATGTAGAGAATGTAAAACATTTAAAAAATGACAATTTAATATAATACAACTTAAGACTAAAATATAAAAAAGCTTAAATTCAAAATTGTCTGAATATCAGAAAAATAAATTATATCTTCAACAGAAAAAATATTGATTTAATTTGCGATGTGAAGTTATTCTTCCTTGATTTCATATCCACAAAGATATCAACAACTTTATCAATGTTAATGTGTTGTGCCCTTTTATTTTTTATTAACAATAGAGCCAAACCTCTTAAGCATTCTTAAGTCATAGAAGTTCTAAGCTAAATTTTGATAAAATTTTATTTATAAAATGATCTTTCAGCTTTGTTCACTGTAACAAGAACTGTTAGGTACACACAGCAAGAAGTACATACATAAGGATAGGTAGAAGTCAAAGAACTATGTTCAATGAACAATAGATTAAGAAGCTGTTTTAGAACTGTCATGTTTTTAATGTTACATCTTTACATCTAAAGGAACTTATAAATGAATATTTGTGATTTAAACAAAGGTGTTATATTGTCAGAAAAGGTTTCTGCAAATTTGTAAACTCCTTTTTCCAGTTGATCATTAATAGAAAAGTGAAAAAGAAGGGTTGAATTACCCTTTATGCATCTACTACTGACTTTATGGCCTTGAACCGGTTGTCAAGTGGTGAGCATATAGTATTTGATTAGGGGTGAGTGATTCTTTCATCACCACAAAGGTGATCATAGTAACTTATCAGGTTACTGACTCTCTTGTTTGAAAAGTGAGTCGATGTTCCTTATTTTTAGCAGATTTTGACTCCCTCTTCAACTAATAGTTCGAAAGATCATTGAAGATAATTTATCTCTAAACAAGCAATACCCAAGTTATAGGTGGCATTTATGTCATCATATTCTCCTTATAATGTTTTTGAGGTAATATTTATCTTTTATAAAATTTTAAACTGAATTACCAACCGAAAAACAAATCTTAACGATTCAAGGTCAATTCAATAATGGACGAGATGTCAATCCTGAATCCCAATTCAGTCAACCACTCTCCTGCCAGTATATAGATTTTTTATTATTTTTTTTTTCAAAATAATTCCCTTACATGCAATTGCAGCAATAATAAGTAATAACATTAATTAAATATCCATTTAATGAGTAATTAGAGAAATTAACAAAATTTATTACTACCTGATGCCTTAAAAATCACCAAGCCATAACTCAGGCTGTTGCCTAATGGTAAAACTACAATTATTGTTTACAAAATATGCACTCTGATGAAATGACATTTATATTATATATATTCATTTCCTTTTCTTTGCCCTCGAATTGTAAAGGGTAATACAAATTTAATCAAACTTTTTACAAATATTAGTAGATTTAATTATATAAAATACCCGGTACTTAAACACTCTCGTTAGTTACAAAAGTTAAAAACAAATATCGATTCTATAATATATTATACAGAACTTCGTGCACTAACTATTGGAAATTGTGTATTCCTTGCATGTGGAGCCAATTCACACGAAGCCCAAATTCAAAGTGGGCAGCGCTCTGGTGAATCTAGATGTATACGTCATTACAACAACTTACATTACAACTTACAACTTACTACGTCATTACATGTCCGCAATCTTTCTTTTATTTGGTTCCTTTGAATTGTCAGTGTAGTTTCTAAATTATATTAGTAGGCAATATATTATTAGTACATAAATTAGTTGGACATTGATGTATGTTACTTGATACTCAAAAGATGCTCCTTGAATGTTCAAGAACAAAATTAATTTTTGTTATTTCAGGGATGTCTTTTCCCATGTATATATGCTTTAGTATCCAAATGGGCACCTCCACTGGAGAGAAATAGATTTTTTTCATTTGCATTTTCAGGTAAGAAAAATAATTCTAAATATATTAACTGTAATTTAACAATTACAAATAATACATAATAAAGCTTTTAAAGTTATTTACAATTTCTAGGTACACAAATAGGCACAATTATTACCCTTTTTGGAGCAGGGTATTTAGCTGCTGGTCCTGGAGGTTGGCCGAGTATATTTTACATTTCAGGATCTTGTGGAATTTTTTGGGCACTTTTGTGGGCTTATGTAGGGGCTAATAGTCCTGCAGAACATACATATATTTCACAGCAAGGGAAAGATTTCATCGAGTCATCATTAGTGCATACTTCATCAGACAACAAAGTGAGTTAAAGTGAATTTTTCCATTGCAACTACTTAGTGGTTACATTCTGCTTGGGATTAATATAATAATACAAAGTTTTAATTATAATTTCATACATTCATAATACAGTACATGTTTTGTTTCTTTTAACAGAAAATGAAAATTCCTTGGTTGCAAATAGCTACATCAATACCAATGTGGGCATTACTTGTTGCCCATTTTTGTGAAAACTGGGGTTTTTGGACAATTCTTGTTTTAATGCCGTCCTACTTGAGTTCTGCACTTTATGTTGACATTAAGAATGTAAGTTGGTTATAAAGTAAGGCTGTTTACAAAAATAATTTGTTCATTTTCTTGACAAAAATTCTTATTTCAAGATTGTAATATTTTGTATTTTATTCGTAATTGATTTTTTTTTCTGATGAAAAATGTTAAATTCAAAAAAAAATTTAAACTTGTTTCAGAACGGACTTTTTTCATCGTTACCATATTTAATAATGTGGGTATTCACAATGGTATTTGCTAAAGTTGCAGACACTATTAATGAAAAGAAATTAATGTCTCTCAATGCATCTAAGAAGATGTGGAATACTATAGGTAAATTATATGTGAGAGTAAATAAATTTAAAACGTGGAATGCTAGTGTATTCCAAAAGAATCAAATGACTTGAACTCTGACAAAATATTATTGTTACATATCTCATAGCAATGTTATATCTATTACAGGTTTTAAATCAATTTAAAATGTTAAATACTCCGAGTAAATAATATAAATCAATTAGATATTAATTTAAACTCAATATTGTAAGAAACAATCAGGAAACAAAAACAAAATTTTATTTTAGAAGAATATGACCAAGAGATTGTAAAAATAAATATTTTGATAAATCGAAATAAAATTTTAAAAATAAAAAGCAATGTATTTTCTTGCTAGGCTAGCTGTGAAGCTCAAATATTAATGACAAAAATTCCTCTAAGCCTACCATATCAAGATACATATATTCGTCGTTATTTAAAATATAAAATTATAATTAAAACGTTATTTTGAATGTAACATTACTATTTTTTACATTAGTAACATTGCAACATTAAAGCTATACATGACTTCCCCACTATTAACTGTGGCATTGTTATACTGAATACTCCACTGCTTCTAAATAATTTACAAAAATAAAAAATATCTGTATATATTGTAACGAAATAGAGGGCTCCCAAAAGGTCAGTGTTCGGGAGGCCGTAAATCGTGAAGAGTTGAAAGGGTTGACAGCTAGAAAAACGATTCTAACGTCAGTCACGGACCTCAAGGAGTCAAATAAACCTTTCAAAAGTCAATGCCTTCAACCGAAATTATTTGAAAAGGACCAATGAAAGGAATTTCGTCAGTTCTGAAGTAACGTAAAAGATTTAAAATAAACCAATGAAGGAAGAGGATCAGAATAAAGCATTTGAAAATAAAAATTATAAATAAGGGTGGAAGAGAAGCGCAAGTGTTGTTTTTGGTTGTTAACTTATTGAAGAAGGGAGTTCCGGAGATAGTGTTTCTTTAGTAGTAAAAAGAAAAATTGTTGTGAAAGATTTAGCCGAAATCAACCGTCGAAATTAAATAGTAACTGCGTCGTTTTGTACAAGTATTTAATTATAATCCTCGAAGTATAGTTAAAGATAATCACCGTTTATAAGTTTAAAAGAGTCGTCGTCATAAAAGTGTGGGAGTAATAGCGTCGTTCTACAAATGTTGAACAGGAATAATCATCGAATAAATTAAAAAGTAATCGTCGTCACAAAAGTGTATGAAAATAAAAGTGTATGAAGAAAAGAAGATTCGTTGAAAAGATTAAGGCAAATCAATCCAATCTACCGGCAGTCTACGCGGGAACCACGTTCAAGGAACCAGGAACATTAGAGCTGTAATGAACTTCAGAGTCGATAGGTACAAATTAATGGACAATCTCAATTAAACAAACTACCACCAAATTCCATTTTATATTAAGTAAATTATAGTCACCAAAGAACCTAACGAACCCGTAAAGAGAAAGTAAATTAAATTAATAAATAATAAATTTCAGTTAGCCGGAGCATTTTATCAAAATAATTAAAAGTAAAAAAAAATTAAAAGTAAAAAATTCTGATGTACTCTTATTTCTTTATTTTAGATTAAGACATTGTAGAATAAGTAACTTGTATTTAACTCTGTACTTAGAATAAGTAATAGATTAAGATGTTAATTGTATAATTATTATTAAGTGCATCAAATTTGAACGATAATTTTTTTTTATTGTAAATGATTTTTAAACTTTAATTTTATAATTAAAGAAAGAGTTAAAACCTACAGGCGTCAAAGTTATTTATTTTATTAATATTGGCATGAATAACGTGCGTATATATATATATATAAAAAAAAATTTAAAGTGAGATTTGTTATAATATATTGTACATGTTAATTGAGTAACATTTTTTAAGGACCAATATTTTATGATCCTAAATTAACATATTGCATCAAACTGGCGATTTCTACTTAATACTAGCCACTTTTACCATTTTTATCTTAGAAAACAAAAATAGGTAAAATTATCCTAATATAACTGGGTAGATTGAAATTTAGACTTTACAACCAAACATGTCTTCTTAATTTTTTTTCCCAAAAAATAACAATAAGTTTTATTATATTTAAAAAAATAATGATTTGATTTAAATTGTAGGAAAAAATACTCAATTTATTAATATGTGGAAGGTTTTATAAAAGTTTTTTTTTACAGATATTAGTATATGTACAAAAAACTAAGTTGTGTTCTATTATGAAAACAAAAATAAATTTTAGTACAAGTAAGTAGTTATATTTGTGACTTGTGAATAGGTGTATCATTTGCCATTACATAAAAGCTCTCACCTAGACACAAATTATAAATTAGGTACTGGTTAACAATAAACCACTAGTTCGTTTCTGAAGAAAAATAAGTCATCACTATAAAAATGTTATTGAATGTTACATATTTCAGGACAAAAAAGTTGTTTTCTTTCCGTACACTTATGTGCTTCTCATAAGTTTGATTAGTAAGTAATATTATAAATATGACATTTTTCACAATGTGAACATGTCAGTAATTTTATAGGTACGGTGTTAAAAAAATTACCACATTTATTTAAGTCCGTACCTAGTTGAACCGTTAGAGCCACCACACATTAGAATATCTTTGTTTGAAGATAATATTGTCTTAAAATATAAGGACAATTATGTAGTATGAAATTGCAGCACTATCAGTCATAGTAGGGCCATGACAAAAATCCCTTCAAGCTTGGCCGACTGCTGTGGACAAAACTATCTTCAAACTGTCAGACAACCTGAAAAATACTACTTCTTTGTTTAAAAAATGTGTCAAGTAATTCAGTTTATTTCTAATATTTTTATTAGCCAT
Source organism: Aphrophora alni (assembly GCA_963513935.1). NCBI lineage: Eukaryota > Metazoa > Arthropoda > Insecta > Hemiptera > Aphrophoridae > Aphrophora > Aphrophora alni. The sequence goes on from OY740772.1 coordinate 91,062,481, forward strand.
TCGACTTTTGTCTTGATGCACGGAGGTGTCACAACAAAACTATGAAACCCTCGTAGTGTCTTGCTGTGACACTAAATAAACAATGTTTACTCTTTCTTGAACTTAGTGTGTAACTCTTATAAAACTCCATCTATTTTTATAAACATACCAAGTTTTAAAATAACTTATATTAGATACATTTTAATAAATATCATTCCACAAATTTTCAATAACATTATTGTTATATTGTTATATTAATATAAAACTATATCACTTATAGGGATGTGGGGTGGAGCAGCAGGTCTCTTAGGACTAACCATGATCAACTCAACAACACTAGCTATTATTTTGTTAACAACATCAATCTCAATCAATTTTGGTGTATACTTTGGATTTTTAACAAATCATCTGGATTTGGGACCAAATTTTGCCAGTGTGCTGATGGGAATTACAAATTGTCTATCAAACTCAGCTTCTTTTATTGCACCTCTTACAGCTGGATATATTTTGAAAGACGAAGTAAGTGTCATTTTATATATTAGTACGTTTTACTAACATGTTGCAGAACCTACAAGAAAATAACTAAATTATTTTACTTTTTTAAATTTTTTTTACTAATGACGAAAATGGTCATCATTGACTTCTGATTCGCTACTAAAGAAGTAATTCATAATAACTTATCAACATTTTTGGTTTTTTATATTTCTAAGAATCCAAATTATTTCTCTCACATAATATAATAATTATTTTGAAATACAAATTTGACTTATTTTATAACAGATATTAGGATTTATGTTTTTAGAATTAAAAAAATAATAAAAAGACATAATAATATTAAAATTATTTGGCATAAATCTAATATTAAATTATGCAAATTTATTTTGCTGTTTTTGTCCATTCACTTGTTTGTCAACCTTAATATCAGCTTTGGACAATAATTATAAGCTCTACTACATTAAAAAAAAAACAGTGTCAATTGGCCACCATTTTGAAATTTAATATCAATTTATTATTTTCAACCATATTCAAAAAATAGTAAAAATTAGTTGATATTATATTTATAACAAGGACTAAATTGTTCTTCCTAATATTTAAATATTATATTATTTATTTTATATAAATTTTGAGGTTAAGATTTTTACAACAGATCAAATTCGTATAAAAAGGTTTAATATTTTAAAGATTTGTTCATAATTAGGAAAATAGACAAAAGTCTGTTATCACAACTATGATTATTTAGTAATCTACATTTGCACACAACATTTTAAAATTTAGTTTAAAGCCATTTTAAGTTTCAAATTGATGTTATCTGCTCTGACTATATTTACAAACAATAAAAGTTCTTTGCTTTACTTTTAGGTTTGTATTTAAAATAAGTATTTAAAACTAAACTGAATTTAACCAATTATTGAGTGAATATACAATGTTGTGTATTATATCTTCATTTAGTTGAAACATATTGATGAAATATATGTGGAGAAAAATACATAAAAGATCTTTATATCTTCGATTGATTATATAAAATGTATGAATGATTATATATTTAAATTAAGTAGAGAATACTTTAAACATATTTTTTTCGTATACTGTAATGCCAACATTTAATATGTGCTTTATTGGTTCGTCATACAATATTTGGGCACAGTTCTTACTCGTCCTTTATATGACTCAACATAACAAAATCATCAATATTTCACATCTGATACTAAAGATTTTTGGTAATCTTTTGACCAAGTTTAAATTTCAATTGACTGGTTAAGAAACTTCTCATCAAAAAATTTGAGAACAAATTATCCCCAATGAGGAGCAGTACTTTTTTGCAGGAATAGCTTGTATCTTTAGTAACTGAGGGTATTGTTATTTTTCCATCATTTTGATGTAAATGTTTAAAGTTTGGTCATGAAAATGAAATGGATCAGAAGACATCACACCCAAACTTTACATGGTTGGTCTCTGAAGTGTTGATGTAAAAGTTTGATTATCTGAACTCAAGGTTCTGAAGATTCTGTTTATTGAACTTGTCTATCAAATGAACAGTAAAAATATCTAGAAGGAAAATATTGTCATCCTTTAGACTAACAATTTTACTAATCATAAAGTGTATCTAACATATCTTATAATCTGAAGTGATAATGTAGAATTTTTAATTTGTATGAATTAATTGCATTTTTGCCTTTTAAATTTTTATTTAAAGAGAAAAAGCTCATCACCACCTTAGAAAAATTAAAAAAAATAAAAAATCCTAGCCCTTGAATACTCTAATAGCATCAAGGTCAGAAAAGACTGATAGGAAAAATGAAAGAGAGGGATCTAACTAAAAACTACATGAAAAATGGTGTTGATCCAGATAGGGTCTCTTGGGATTACCAAGTTCATAATCATTAAAGTGAGCCACAGATTTAATGAATAGTTTTGTGAGGCAAGTTTAATTCATATACTGTTAGTTATACATATTTTTGTGGTGAGCAAAGAACTCATTCACATTCAGAATTTTCCATCAGTCACTTTTTTTAACATAATCATTATTATGCACAACTCTTTCCATGGCCATGAACTATTTGAATCAAGAAATACAATAATCCATGATGGATTTGGTCTGTTAAATAAAGTTTAAAACATATCATGAACAACAATATCTGATTTTTTCTACAAACCAATCAAACTACTGAGTTATTTATTATTTTATTTTCAACATTTGGTAAATGAGGGTGACTAAGTGTACCTCTTATAACACTTTTAAAAAATCTCTTTTGAAAGAAACTTAAAACTGCTTTTAGGTATGTTTAAATTTGTATGAATGTAAAAAAATTATCCATTTATGTCCTCTCTACTTAAAATAAATATTAATCCATTTATACTTATAAATTTATAATATTATTTTGTTATAGACAAATATTGATCAATGGAATATTGTGTATTACATTTCTGCCTTAATTTTCTTTATCGGAAACCTTGTTTTTATTATATTTGGAACAGCGAAATTGCAACCATGGAATGAACCCAAGAAAACTATTGATGATGTAGAATTAGGTGAGTACCCCTTTTATTATTGAGTAATTATAAAAAAACGTAAAAGAAATAAAATAATATTTGGTAAAATACCATTGTTTAATTAGAATAAGACTCTAGTAGAACATTATGATATTTAAAACAAATTATACACCGAGGGATGATTATAACTTTTATTTAAATGATTAGTACGACTTTGACAATTTTTATTTGACAAATCTTATTAAAAAGTGGTATGAAGTTCATACCGTTGATGTAACACTTATACGATTGCCATAATAATGTCTACCGTATGATAGGAATTTATTTATTTTTCCTGTTGTTAAAAGACAAAAAAAATCTTGTCGTTATCATTGCCTAAAAAAAAGAAAATTAAATTATAAAATATCACTATTAGCCGTCAAATACTCAAAAAGCGCCAGGGTCAGAAAAGTGGAAGTGTTGATTAAGAGGGGCTCAATTGGAAAGATGAATGATTAGTAAAGAAAATAGTTTTCTATAGAGTAAAGAGGTTTAGACAATCAATACAATTTTAACTGATTTCTAAGTAAAGAAAATTGATTGATATTTCTCATTGTTTCAAGTAAAGCGTTTAAAAATATTCCTCCTGCATAAGTTGTCATACCTAAGTCTAGTGTTGAAGTTGCAAATTGATCTCAGTTTCTAGTACAATAATTATAAGAATTTTCTAGTAAAAGAAAATCGGTGCAATACTGTTTTGTGTGTAATATTACATTGCTTGATTGTGGTACCAAGTCACTATTATATTAATAATAATATTACCAAAATGAGGTCCGTATTGTGACTTCTTTTCGTATCATTTATGACAACATGTTTTGGTGCCGTCATTCCATCATCTGGTCTTATTCACTCTTAAGAGATTATTGTACATTAAAATAAATTACATAAACACATAACATTGACACTAACAGATGAAATTAATAATATATGCTCATCTTAACATGATCGGTGAAGTAATAAGGGTATTATGCAAGGAGGGCTACAGATGGGTATCTCTGTTTATCGTTGCAAGTGATTCATTATTATCAATATCAATATTATATCATAAATATACAAACTGTATACTGTCGTTATACCCATATTTGAAAAAAAAAGTTCTTTAACAGAGACTACCCCAATACAGTTTAAAAATTGTTCTGAGAGTGTAAATTTCTCTATACATTCTTCTTTGATGTTACTCCATAGATTCTTATTCCAACTGAAATATATAACTGTATATGTGCAAAATAAATATTAAAAAAAAAACTTCAACATTCTTTAAGCATAAAGACCAAAGGAGATCCTTTTGGAAACATGGTCTACATGAAGATCCCAAGTCAAATGTTTATCTATTATTAGCCTTAAAAAAAAACCTATTTGTTTACCTTTTCAATTTAATTAGCTTCATATAAATTGTTAAGCTGACTTTCAGTCTCATAAATATTTGTATTTTTTTTTGCATGCTCTATGTTATTTATAAATTTAGAATAAGTTAATTATCGTCCAATTATTTATTTTGATCTTTTAAATTTTTATTTGCTAATAACTCTATTTCTTTACTTGCCATTCCACTTACTTTAAATTTGCATCATCAGCATAAAGACTTATTTTATTACCATTGATTCCTGACACTATTTGAGGCAAACCTTAAATATAAAAATGATATAAAAGAAGTCACAAGGTCGAACCTTAGGGTACTGCTTATTTTACTAATTCAAGTGAAGATTTATGTTTAATTGATTACCAGAGGTACATGACAATTCAATATAGGGTTTCCTACTATACAAGTATGATTCAAATCAGAATAGTTGTGTCTCACTTATATTTAGATCTATCAGTTTTCTGATCAAACGCTTACTGAAACACTATTGATATTTTACTTAAATCCATGAAAACACCCACAACTTTCTTATCTCTATCGATTGAATAAACTATAGACTATGAATTCTATTCAGGTTGTTACCCCATACCGTGCTGGTCTGAACTCACGCTGTTCACTATCTATTATTTAATTATTTTCTAATTATAAATAATCTATTGTACATGGCTTTTTCATAAATTTTAGGAATAACCAGCAACAAAGCAACAGGCCTGTAATTTGACATAAAACATGGATTATCGTTTTTATAAAGGGGTTTAATTTTTGAAATTTATAGTTTATTTGGACAAATTTCAGATATAATGACTGAATTTATCAAATTTGACAATTTTTACTATTCAAACTTTATTATAAAATTTGGGTAAGCCAAATATTCACTTGTATTCAACGTAGCAACTGGTATTTGGACATCACCATAGCCGGTGGAGTATTTGTTCTTAAAAGACATTTATAATGACTTTATAAACCTCAGTTACTGGAGCACAAACGAAAAAAGAATGATCAGCAACTATATTCTTATTATTAGTAGGGTTAACCACCAATATTCAATTTTGGCAGATCATCTTACATTCTCCACATCAATAAAATGCGTATAAATAAGTTACTAATCACATCTGGCTGGTTATAAATGTCAACATCTACAAATAGAATACTTATATTATTTATTTATTTCGTACTTCACTATTTATGAGAGACCAAGTAGTTTTAACAACATTAGAAGAATTTGATCATTTGCTACCCCCGGGATTGGAAAGCCCTTACTTACTATAAATTAGCACCTGAGGATGGACAGAAATTCAAATGAACAAACTTATCATTTTAATATTGACTAATAGTAATTACTTATATTAATTTATGTGAGAATACTTCTTTATTATAACTCATGCATTTATTCGACTGTGGTTAATAATAAATAAATAAAATAAAATAAATTAAATGTACATAAACTTTTTTACTATATCTGTGTTACAGAAATTCCGCTAACTACAATATCAAAAGGAAAAATTGTAAAGAATGGGATCAACGATATTCAATAGTTAAACAGAAACGCTGTAAAATTAAGAGAAGTTAAAGTACATATAATATGATATTGTACTCATTCTAAAAAGAAAAGATGACATTTTGAAATCTATCGAAGAAGAGTCTCAGATGAATCTTTAGGTTTATTTAATTTTATAATGTATATATGTGTTCTGTTATAATTTGTGAAATTGTGGAGAAATGTGAATGTTTTTACATTGTTCTTTAATATTAATGTTATATCTATCACATAGTTTTGTATTAAATTTAGACATTTAAGTAAAAGAAATTTTACCATGAATTCATGCTTTACTATCCTGTATTCATCTATATTTTTCAAAACAATTTCCATTAATATGATAACTAGCTTAAAACAACTAAGAAGTATTAATGGGTTAAATGTTGTAAAAGTTAATGTAGAACTAACCAAAATAACTTTAATAGCAACCAAAGTTGGTAGATAGGATTGTTGGGGGTAGGGGTCATTTCATTTGTAGATTACTGTTAAAGCAGTAATAGTACATAATTTCAATTTTTTGAATCAGATATTTTTGATATTTTATGTTTGGCTGATAAAATACTTACTGATAAAATAAAATTTTTTAAACATATTTTAAAAAGTCATACAGTTGCGACTTGTGCTCCTGGAATTAATCGTGTGTTATAGAAAAACAATACTAGTTAAAATTATTATATATATTTTTTCTCCTTTAAAAGCAAAAAAACCTCTCGGTCTTCATTGCGTTAACAAAAAGGAAGACAAGAGCTTATAAAATAAAAATCCATAACCCTTGAACATTCTAATAGCGGCAGGGTTAGTTCTTGACCAAAAGAATAAAAGTTGGTCAAGAGAAACCTGACAGGAAAGATGAAACCCAAGACTACAGGAAAAAATTGTAGATCCAGTTAGGTGTTAAATTCTGCTGTTTTCACGGTATTATCGGGATAGGAGTTCCATTTTGTCTTATCTTAATACCTTTCTTTGAAGTGCCTGGATTGCTCTAGTCTTTGAATAGCCTGGGATTGTATAAGAGTTCTAAAAATTTGTCGGGATACCTTTAATTGAGTTTAGAATATAGGCTCAGAAAGTTCTTTTTGTTACCAAAACCCAAAGGGCAAGGAACATGAACCTGCAATCATTAATGACCATTTTCAATTTGAGGTGTTTAATCCTTATCCTAATACCATTGAGTGGCATTCCTTTTACAATGGCATCTCTAGATGAGCTAGAAGAGGCAGGGTATAATCCCGCAGGTAATGGATCGTGGTGTAAAAAGAATTAGTTTATTTGGGCTACACTAAATTAATAACTAACATCTACTGTAGATTATGTAGAATACGTATAAGAATAAGTATGAAAATATGAAGACTTATCCCCTAACCTCCCTAAGTATGTTGTAACTCCGTATTTAGACGGACAAATCGTAAAAAGAAGTATGAGCCAATACATCATCTGCTATGGCAGTGTACAATGCTGCAGGAATTGATTAAGTAAGTAGCAGTGTATCCTCTGTTTTGGCATAGAATAACCTGCGATAACAAGGGTCTCTTCTACGACAGTATAAATGGTGCTCAAAATAGGGAAGATTACAAGGTTCATAATGCTTACCGTTTCAATTCCTTTAATGCCATAGATGGACAGAAAACTCATAGAAATAGGTAGGAGGCCGTATATCCTCTTCTAAGGCAAGATATTGCTGCAGGAATTTGAGAATAAGATTCAGTGTATCTTCTGTATCTGCAGTGAATATCCTGCTCTAATAACATATTCCCCCTAAGACAGTATCACCGGTGCTGGAAAGAGGAAAGGTTTACAGTGCTTACTATTTCAAATCTCTTAATGCCATAGACAGACGGACAACTCACAGGAATAGTGTAGGATTTAGTTTACCCTCTGCTATGGCAGTGCACAATGCTGTAGGAATTTATAGGTACAAGGTAGTATACCCTATACTATGGCAGATTATAACGCTGCGGGAATTTATGGGTAAGAGGCAGTGTATCCTCTGCTATGGCAGTGTGCAATGCTGGAAGAATTTATAGGTAAGAGACAGTGTATCCTCTGTTATGGCAGTGTATCCTCCACTATGGCAGTGTACCCTCTTCTATGACCAGTGTATCTTCTGCTGAAATAGAAAAGGTTACAAGGTTTACAATCCCTAACTCTTTAATAACTTATTTCCTTTATTGCGCCAAGTATCATGCAAATAATCAGCCGCGGCGTGCAACCTTACTTTTAACAAAATCGGGCAAAAAAAAAACCCGCAAGTAAACTTAGCTCTAATAACTCACTTAGATCTAATAGTCTTTTTTCCCGAGAAGTACCACATCGCTGTGCTAGTCAACGATCACATTATTTATGCCCAAAAACTTCAACCATAGTAAGTACTCACAACTGATAATCCTGGTAGGTTCTACTCTGTGTCAAAATTACCCTTGTGAGCTCGAAACTGTGATCACAGGGCTGAAGTTGCTCCTGTTATGTGTGAGCTCTAGCTTGAAACTGCCAATCTTTCCTCTACCGCCAGTCTGCTTTTAAGGAGAACTTTGATACGCACAGCAACCAGTCAGAGAACTAATAAAGCGCTCGGTACACAGTCCTAAGGTTTTTATAATCCAATATCTTGTTTGTGTACTTACCTGATAGTCCTATTTGTTGCCAAAGTCCAAAGTACAAGTGTTGATCCATGCTTTTGAAATGTTGTAAATGAATTTTTATATACGAACACAAATGATGGAAAATGTTCAAATAAAATATTCCTACAAAATGACTTATATGAGAACATTATTACAGGGTTATATTAAATTTAATATTTTTTTCCTTGTTGTTATGAAGGTAAAAAACCACTCAGTCAACATCGATTTATAAAAAAAGAAATAGAGATAAAGAACCTACACCTAGAATACTTTAGTAGCATCATAGTCGGAAAAGAACAAAGGAGAGGAAAGGTGAAAAAGAGTGATTCAACCCAAGACAACATGAAAAGGGTGTAGATCCAGCTAGGATGCCTCAGGATTGCCAGGGCTGTACTCACTATAAGTGAACCACTAAGGGGATATTTAGGTTTTATTAAGGTTTGTACAATTTCAATAAAAGATGTCAATGAGAAGAGTAGTGATAGGGCAATCATCCTTCCACTGATTTGAGTGTAGCAAGTCATAAACAATAGGTAAAAATGAAATATTTTGTAGCAATCATAAGTAACCAAAGTAATAGAGATGATATAAAAAAACAGTGTGTACACCATAATTCATTTTCAGTAAAGAATATTTCAATGGGGGCCAAATAGTTATATTTAAAAGTGACGTGTAGTTAAGAAATAACTCGAAGATAACAACAAATATTAAAAAATGTTGTGCACATAAATATTTACATTGTCTGTAAATTATAATAATTATTATCTAATGTTGTCATAAGATAAGTAATTATGGTTGAAACAGTATTTAGATGTTAAAATTTACCGCAGTTGAATATTTTTGAATTTATGTAGGCCTACTACAATATTATCACTACAACAATTTGACTAGTGTTACTTATTTCAATATTTCTGAATATACAAGACAAATAAATTATGGAGGAGGAACCAAAAAGTAAGTTATTTTAGAAGTATTATTTTATTCTATTGATGTGTTAAAAAAATCAGTATAATTTGCAACAGTTTTGTTTTCTTAAAAACAAAAATTTAATTTCCTTATCACGAAAAAATCTCTTATTACATATTAAAAAATATGTACATAGATAATAAGAAATCTATAATAAACTTAGTAACTTAGATGTTAAAAGTATAATTTTACCTTGTTGTTTTGAAGCCAAACACCTTTTTGTCATCATCGCCTTATAAAAAAGGAAAAAAAAAGATCATAAAAAAAGACTAAGAGCCCTAAAATCCTCTAATAGTGTCAGGGTAAGAAATTGTTTAACACTTTTGTTCTCCTCTGAACCTGATAGGAAAGATGAAAAAGAGGATTCCAACCAAGACTACATTCAAAAAGTGTAGATCCAGCTAGCTTGATTAACAAGCATATACTCACTATAATGAACTCCTTAGGGCCATTTAGAGTGTATAATTATAAAATAATAAATTTATTTTGTCTAACTCCCATCTATTTTCAAAACCACACGTTGTCACTGACATATAATATATATTCTGGTTTGAAAGTTATTTCATAAAGATGGATTGTTCATATTTTAAAATGGTTTAATCGGTCATTTGCCAAATTATTCACCAATGGTTATCCTCAATCTATAATTTCTAAATGTAAAAAAACTATTTATAAGGAAAAGATAAAGACTAAAGACAATGATAAACGCTTCACTGTACATGACAATCCCTTACATGCAGGGATCATCAGAATAAGTTAGGCGTGTTGCTAGGAAATTATGTACTGCTTATAGTAGGCAAAACACTATTAGTCAACATCTTGTCTAAATCAAACCAAAAAATGTCACTCAGAATTAGGCCCAAACTAAGACTTTTCAGATACCTGGGGTATTTTAGTATTCTTTTCAACTTATTTGTGCTAAACTGTTTAAACAATCTTAAATTAAACTTATTTTTTAGATAGTATCATAACTGTGCGTTTCACTCAGGCTATAATGATATTCCTGGGTGTTGTAGCAGCTTTTACAATGCGTATTAACATATCCGTGGGGATTGTTGCCATGACTAGTAACAATACCAGAACAGATTTCCCGGTAAGTTAGCGAGTTTATTATTTCTTAGTTTATTTTATCCACTTTAAAGGTAACATATTGTTTATTATTATTATACTTAGTAGAAACAAAGACCATATTTAAGTGTGATCATATCTAGAATATGGATATACTTGACTACAACACCAGACAATCTTGTAATTATCATACTAAACAGCACAGGTTAAATGTGTATAGTAAACTTCCTTCACAAGCAGGTGCTAAATTGATGAATTACCTCCTTCTAAACATAAAAAGTTTGCAAAATTATACATATTTAAAAAAACAGCCTTAGTTAACTATTGTTGTCTGGATATTTGCACTTTGTGGAGGAGTTTCTGCATTGATTCTCAGTTTTGTTGAAGGGTGTGATTTCCTGCTCAGTATCCTTGTTATTTATATATTTTTTATTGTATTTGTTTCTTAAAGTATTGTAAAATTGTATTTAACTACTAACGTTTTTACAATGTTTGGATAGTTTTAGATATTTTATTGTTGATATTTAATAGTCGAAAAGGATTTGAGATACTTTATAATTAATGTTATATTACTTTGTACCTATACATGTTCTATTGTTTTTATAGTTTGATGTTTAAAAAAAACAAATCTATTGATTATTTATAATCCTTTGTGTAATATAATTTAATGACTTGTTTAATGCAATGTATATTATCAGGAGGACTAAATAAAATGAAATGAAATAAAATGAAATATTACAGGCAACCAATTTCTAAAATTGTTTAAATACATTATGTTATAAACAATTTCATAACGTTTTGTTTGTTTTAAACATAAAACACCTTTCGAAATATCTGTCTATCATGATGAATGAATCCAATAAACTCCAAATTTGGTTTGCACATTTGTTACTCATAACCAGATATCTCTATTATTATTATTATTATTATTATTATTATAAAACAATCCTTTTATTAATATTGGTTTATTTAAAAAATATAATAAGCATAAGTTTTAAAATTAGATAACTTTCAATTAGAGTAGCTGTCAAAGAAAACATAAAACTTACCTAAAACCACGATTACTTGTGTTATTAAAATGGTGAGATTTTTTTCACCTTCAGAATAGGTGAAAAATATACTGAAATGTTCTTATAGTTCTTGTACATATTTATTACAATAAGTAAAATATAACATTTTGTTGAGTTTATATTCGGAATGGCGTGATATTATAACGTGTAAAAACAAAATCAAATTCCTCAATAAAACAAAACAAAAAATAATACATTACAATAGATTAACTCCTTTATAATAAATTTTTTAAACCATTCCAATAACTTTAATTTTTTTCACACAATTATGGTGTAGTTGATTAATATAAAGTTTTTTAAAATATAAAATATTTGTAACAATTTAATTTTTCAGGCATTTCCCCTCATCCTCTGAACTAATGTAGTAGTTTAGACATATGCAAGTAGTTTTTTTGACGTGTTCCTTGCACAGAAGTTTTTCACATGAACTGAAAACATTTTGAGTATATCTGTTCTTCTTTGTAGGGCAGATAATTATATCACATTTTCTTTGGAACCCTCTTTCCGGTAGCTGGTTTTTTTAGTCTTCCCAGTTATCTTTTAAATTTTCTCTCTTAGTTTCAAGGACAAAGTTGGAATAGTAGCTCTGATTTCTACAAAAGGCTTAATAAGAGATGAAGCTAGATTTCTCATTCATAATTTTCTTTCAATCTGCTTAAAAGAATTCAAGTTGAAATTATCTGTCCGTTTACTGTAGTTAAGTCCAGTAGCCCCACAGAAAACTGTAAATGCCCACCTTTTACGTACTTTTGTTACAGAACATTGTCCTTTCATTCGATCTTCAACACCAATACCACTCTTCGTAATATTGTAAAACGTAATCATGTTAGATTTGAATAAATCTTTAATAGAAGGATCAATAGGATGGTATCATCCTTGTGCATTGTAGATAAAACAATTACATTAGTTTTTCTTAGTTTTTTTCATTGGAATGTAAGAAACCAAAGTGCAGTTGTTTGGTTCTTTACCATAAGCAAATAGACTGCTGCTTTGGGGTCGTCCCCTTATATATTTTTATTTCTGGTGGAATTTGAGGATTATTTTTCCTTAAGGTTCCTACTACAATAGTTCTGTAATTAGTGAATAAGTAATTGACTAGTTATTTTTACATTATTTGCATGTCACTTGCCAATAATGTTTGAACTTTCTAACAATCTCAATACAGAGTTAAGATATGGGTTTTATTGAGTGTTTTTTGTGTTGTATTTGAGTACTGAAGATGGGCGAATGCCCGAAACCGCGGTTGTAAGGAAGTTATTTTTACGATAGAACAAGGATTAGTCTGACATACCAAATAAGGTAAAAATAACTTGTTAATTAGTTTTAGAACATTCCGTAAACTAAAATCATAGAATTTAAACTGATTAAGTCATTTGATTATGCAACGGTTGTATAATAATTGTCCATTGCGAGATTTCTGCCACCATTTTGTATAATATCTGATAATCGTTTGACAACACTAGCAACATTGTTGTTAATCTGATATGGTCCGTTCATTTGTTTACCAGTATGTATTTCCACGTTTGTAGTAAAAAAAGTTTTAGAATTCGCAACTGCATAAATCATAAACTCTTATTTTCAGGGCTTGTTGGCAATGCACTGACAAAAATTACCCCTACCTCTGAAGTGTTAAAGGATTTTGTCAATGGTAGCAAATGATTCTACATTGTAAGATGCTTGAAAACAGATATTTAATATCAAAATATTGCAGAATAATATTTTAAAATTTTATGTTTATCACAAATCATGACTGATGTTGAATTTGAGAATCATTTAAACAATTGTTTTGTCATTTACTTTTTAGACTCTTGCATGGGACACTCAAACCAAGACTATTATTTTGAGTTCCTACTTTTGGGGATATGTCATACTACAGTTGCCTGCTGGTCTGTTTAGTCAAAGATATGGACCTAAACCTCTTCTGTTTATCGCACTACTTGTGTGTGGTCTTATAACTCTGTTCACTCCGTTTATAGCAAATAACTTTAGTTGGAAAGTTGTAGTGGCGTCAAGAGTTATGCAAGGTTTTGGTCAAGTAAGTCTACAATTATAATAAAATATATAGTGCCTCAACTATATACATAAGATCATTATGAATGTTTAACATAGCAGTCAATTGGATGTATACGGTTTTTAATGAAGTCTCCCCCCCATCTTAACCCCCGTCTTAATTTAAATAAGAATCAAACTCTTTTGGGACTGTTAACTAGGTCACTTGAAATTGCTTTTAAGATAATTTGGAATTTTGCTCCTCTTCCTAAAATGAGGAACTACTATACTAACTGTAAAATTCCAATACTTTTTTTTTTTGAAAAATGTCATTCACATTTTGAAATAACATCTTTAATCAAGTTAGAAGTGAAATTTGTTCTTGTCATTTCCTTGCCTTCAAAAGCACTTTAATTTGATATGTCATATGAGATGTTTTTTTAAAAACATTTTGAATGTGTACTAAAAAACCACATTTTTGGAGGACAGGTACATTCATTTCAACATTGAATACTTCTCTCAGATTAGCTTAGCAATCTTTTTTAAAACTGAATACTGTTCTGATTTCACATATTTTTAGGGACCTTATAATTTAAAAAAATCAAATACAATTTGTTAGTGTCATTCAAGAAATATTTGGTGAGCACCATTAATTTTGTCTTTTTATGACCTTTAATTTGTCATGTCAAAAAATGTGAATGTGTCACTCATTTTAGGGAGAAGGGCATAAGTCAAAACTATCATAAAAGAAACTTCAGGGCTTTAATCACTGTATAGTAAACTTACTGTAACTACTGTAATCAAGAGTGGAACAAAAATAGAAAATGTTTCACTAGGGTGGGTCTAATGAAAAAAACAGTATAAATGTTGTGTTTTTGATGTGAAAATATCTTCAAATTGCTCCTATATTAAGGGCATTACAGAAAAGCAGACGATAATGAAATCAGGGGATAAAATTTCATGTTGTAGTTTAACAAATATTGTTTACATTGAAAATTATACACCTCACAACTTTTATGAGGGAGGAAACGAACTTGGGAAGAAAATATACCATCCACAGCAGTGGCCTTACGTGTCAACAATAATGCCAGTACATGTACAACTAGATAAAGAATTATTTGTTGTCTACAAATTGTTGTTTATGTCTACATATATTAACGTTACCTGTCCTTACCTACCGTTACACAAAACTTTATTTTGTAATTGTAATTTTATAAATTGATAAGCAACTGAAAATTGAATTTAGTCCTAAAACAATTGTGCAAAAAATGAATAAATTGGAAACTTTTGTTTCAGTGTGGACACATTTACAAGTAAGTTTTCTTTATATTTTGACATTACCTTAAATAACAAAAATAGTTTCAATGTTGTTAAGACTTCCCTTAGACATTAACAAATGCTCAAATTTTGACACTCAAGAGTGATCACTCTTATATGGTTAACAGATAGTAAGAATAAAGGTATAGTAAATTATATTATGGAGAGCTACAAAAATTCAACAATTTATCTCAACATTTAAAACTCAACGTCTCTTTGTGTGTTGTTTTGTTAGCTTACAAAACTAAACAATCACTGTTCTGATTGTCATACGGTTTCTTTCTTATGTAGGTATGTTATTTGGTTGTATTAGTCTATGCTTAATTAAAATTAGTCGATAATTTTTAAGTCATAAAAATAGTTGTTTGCAAGCGTACAGTCAATAAAAAAATGATTCTACATATTTTCGTAAAATTTCAAAAAACAATATATAATTTTTCAATGACAAATGTTATGTGTAATTTGACTGCTAATATAAATTGAAAACATTTTAAATCATGGCAATAGTTTCTGAGTTATACTTATTTTTTGCTGCTAAAAAGTAGGACATGAACATTTTTCTAAATATTTTACTAATTTTTTAAAACTTAAAATTTTTTAAAATGTTCAGAGTTATTAATAATTTTTTGTTATTGAAAAGTAGGAAATTGAGATTTTCTGTCACACATTTCGCACAATTATCATTGAGAACATATGTATTGTCAGTGACAAAACTGGTATATATAATGTAGAGAATGTAAAACATTTAAAAAATGACAATTTAATATAATACAAATTAAGACTAAAATATAAAAAAGCTTAAAGTCAAAATTGTCTCAATATCAGAAAAATAAATTATATCTTCAACAGAAAAAATATTGATTTAACTTACGATTTGAAGATATTCTTCCTTGATTTCATATCGGCAAAGATATCAACCACTTTACTTTTTATTGGCAATAGAGCCAAACTGCTTAAGCATTCATAAGTCATAGAAGTTCTAACTTAGTTTTTGATAACATTTTAATTTATAAAATGATCTTATTCCGCTTTGTTCACTGTAACAAGAACTGTTAGGTACACACAGCAAGAAGTACATACATAAGGATAGGTAGAAGTCAAAGAACTATGTTCAATGAACAATAGATTAAGAAGCTGTTTTAGAACTGTCATGTTTTTAATGTTACATCTTTACATCTAAAGGAACTTATAAATGAATATTTGTGATTTAAACAAAGGTGTTATATTGTCAGAAAAGGTTTCTGCAAATTTGTCAGCTCCTTTTTCCAGTTGATCATTAATAGAAAAGTGAAAAAGAAGGATTGAATTACCCTTTATGCATCTACTACTGACTTCATGCCTTGAACCGGTTGTCAAGTGGTGGGCATATAGTATTGGATTAGGGGTGAGTGAGTCTTTCATCACCACAAAGGTGATCATAGTAACTTATCAGGTTACTGACTCTCTTGTTTGAAAAGTGAGTCGATGTTCCTTATTTTTAGCAGATTTTGACTCCCTCTTCAACTAATAGTTCGAAAGATCATTGAAGATCATTTATCTCTAAACAAGCAATATCCAAGTTATAGGTGGCATTTATGTCATGATATTCTCCTTATAATGTTTTTGAGGTAATATTTATCTTTTATAAAATTTTAAACTGAATTACCAACCGAAAAACAAATCTTAACGATTCAAGGTCAATTCAATAATGGACGAGATGTCAATCCTGAATCCCAATTCAGTCAACCACTGTCCTTTTATCTTTTTTTTTTTTTTTTTTTTTTTTTTTTTTTTTTTTTTTTTTTTTTCAAAATAATTCCCTTACATGCAATTGCAGCAATAATAAGTAATAACATTAATTAAATATCCATTTATTGAGTAATTAGAGAAATTAACAAAATTTATTACTACCTGATGCCTTAAAAATCATTTTGAACAAGAACACCAAGCCATAACTCAGGCTGTTGCCTAATGTTAAAACTACAATTATTGTAAAATATGCACTCTGATGAAATGACATTTATATTATATATATTCATTTCCTTTTCTTTGCCCTCGAATTGTAAAGGGTAATACAAATTTAATCAAACTTTTTACAAATATTAGTAGATTTAATTATATAAAATACCCGGTACTTAAACACTCTAGTTAGTTACAAAAGTTAAAAACAAATATCGATTCTATAATATATTATACAGAACTTCGTGCACTAACTATTGGAAATTGTGTATTCCTTGCATGTGGAGCCAATTCACACGAAGCCCAAATTCAAAGTGGGCAGCGCTCTGGTGAATCTAGATGTATACGTCATTACAACAACTTACAACTTACTACGTCATTACATGTCCGCAATCTTTCTTTTATTTGGTTCCTTTGAATTGTCAGTGTAGTTTCTAAATTATATTAGTAGGCAATATATTACTAGTACATAAATTAGTTGGACATTGATGTATGTTACTTGATACTCAAAAGATGCTCCTTGAATGTTCAAGAACAAAATTAATTTTTGTTATTTCAGGGATGTCTTTTCCCATGTATATATGCTTTAGTATCCAAATGGGCACCTCCACTGGAGAGAAATAGATTTTTTTCATTTGCATTTTCAGGTAAGAAAAATAATTCTAAATATATTAACTGTAATTTAACAATTAAAAATAATACATAATAAAGCTTTTAAAGTTATTTACAATTTCTAGGTACACAAATAGGCACAATTATCACCCTTTTTGGAGCAGGGTATTTAGCTGCTGGTCCTGGAGGTTGGCCGAGTATATTTTACATTTCAGGATCTTGTGGAATTCTTTGGGCACTTTTGTGGGCTTATGTAGGAGCTAATAGTCCTGCAGAACATGGATATATTTCACAACAAGAAAAAAATTTCATCGAGTCATCATTAGTGCATACTTCATCAGACAACAAAGTGAGTTAAAGTGAATTTTTCCATTGCAACTACTTAGTGGTTACATTCTGCTTGGGATTAAT
Organism: Aphrophora alni; assembly: GCA_963513935.1. Classification (NCBI taxonomy): domain Eukaryota; kingdom Metazoa; phylum Arthropoda; class Insecta; order Hemiptera; family Aphrophoridae; genus Aphrophora; species Aphrophora alni. The sequence goes on from OY740772.1 coordinate 91,080,376, forward strand.
ATAATAATACAAAGTTTTAATTATAATTTCATACATTCATAATACAGTACATGTTTTGTTTCTTTTAACAGAAAATGAAAATTCCTTGGTTGCAAATAGCTACATCAATACCAATGTGGGCATTACTTGTTGCCCATTTTTGTGAAAACTGGGGTTTTTGGACAATTCTTGTTTTAATGCCGTCCTACTTGAGTTCTGCACTTCATGTTGACATTAAGAATGTAAGTTGGTTATAAAGTATAGCTGTTTACAAAAATATTTGTTCATTTTCTTGACAAAAAATTCTTATTTTAAAATTGTAATATTTTGTATTTTATTCGTAATTGATTTTTTTTTCTGATGAAAAATGTTAACTAAAAAAAAAAAATGTTTAACTTGTTTCAGAACGGACTTTTTTCATCGTTACCATATTTAATAATGTGGGTATTCACAATGGTATTTGCTAAGGTTGCAGACACTATTAATGAAAAGAAATTAATGTCTCTCAATGCATCTAAGAAGTTGTGGAATACTATAGGTAAATTATATGTGAGAGTAAATAAATTTAAAACGTGGAATGCTAGTGTATTCCAAAAGAATCAAATGACTTGAACTCTGACAAAATATTATTGTTACATATCTCATAGCAATGTTATATCTATTACAGGTTTTAAATCAATTTAAAATGTTAAATACTCCGAGTAAATAATATAAATCAATTAGATATTAATTTTAAACTCAATATTGTAAGAAACAATCAGGAAACAAAAACAAAATTTTATTTTAGAAGAATATGACCAAGAGATTGTAAAAATAAATATTTTGATAAATCGAAATAAAATTTTAAAAATAAAAAAGCGATGTATTTTCTAGGCTTGCTAGGCTAGCTGTGAAGCTCAAATATTAATGACAAAAAATTCCTCTAAGCCTACCATATCAAGATACATATATTCGTCGTTATTTAAAATATAAAATTATAATTAAAACGTTATTTTGAATGTAACATTACTATTTTTTACATTAGTAACATTGCAACATTAAAGCTATACATGACTTCCCCACTATTAACTGTGGCATTGTTATACTGAATACTCCACTGCTTCTAAATAATTTACAAAAATAAAAAATATCTGTATATATTGTAACGAAATAGAGGGCTCCCAAAAGGTCAGTGTTCGGGAGGCCGTAAATCGTGAAGAGTTGAAAGGGTTGACAGCTAGAAAAACGATTCTAACGTCAGTCACGGACCTCAAGGAGTCAAATAAACCTTTCAAAAGTCAATGCCTTCAACCGAAATTATTTGAAAAGGACCAATGAAAGGAATTGCGTCAGTTCTGAAGTAACGTAAAAGATTTAAAATAAACCAATGAAGGAAGAGGATCAGAATAAAGCATTTGAAAATAAAAATTATAAATAAGGGTGGAAGAGAAGCGCAAGTGTTGTTTTTGGTTGTTAACTTATTGAAGAAGGGAGTTCCGGAGATAGTGTTTCTTTAGTAGTAAAAAGAAAAATTGTTGTGAAAGATTTAGCCGAAATCAACCGTCGAAATTAAATAGTAACTGCGTCGTTTTGTACAAGTATTTAATTATAATCCTCGAAGTATAGTTAAAGATAATCACCGTTTATAAGTTTAAAAGAGTCGTCGTCATAAAAGTGTGGGAGTAATAGCGTCGTTCTACAAATGTTGAACAGGAATAATCATCGAATAAATTAAAAAGTAATCGTCGTCACAAAAGTGTATGAAAATAAAAGTGTATGAAGAAAAGAAGATTCGTTGAAAAGATTAAGGCAAATCAATCCAATCTACCGGCAGTCTACGCGGGAACCACGTTCAAGGAACCAGGAACATTAGAGCTGTAATGAACTTCAGAGTCGATAGGTACAAATTAATGGACAATCTCAATTAAACAAACTACCACCAAATTCCATTTTATATTAAGTAAATTATAGTCACCAAAGAACCTAACGAACCCGTAAAGAGAAAGTAAATTAAATTAATAAATAATAAATTTCAGTTAGCCGGAGCATTTTATCAAAATAATTAAAAGTAAAAAAAAATTAAAAGTAAAAAATTCTGATGTACTCTTATTTCTTTATTTTAGATTAAGACATTGTAGAATAAGTAACTTGTATTTAACTCTGTACTTAGAATAAGTAATAGATTAAGATGTTAATTGTATAATTATTATTAAGTGCATCAAATTTGAACGATAATTTTTTTTTATTGTAAATGATTTTTAAACTTTAATTTTATAATTAAAGAAAGAGTTAAAACCTACAGGCGTCAAAGTTATTTATTTTATTAATATTGGCATGAATAACGTGCGTATATATATATATAAAAAATTTAAAGTGAGATTTGTTATAATATATTGTATATGTTAATTGAGTAACATTTTTTTAGGACTTAGTATGATCCTAAATTAACATATTGCATCAAACTGGCGATTTCTACTTAATACTAGCCACTTTTACCATTTTTATCTTAGAAAACAAAAATAGGTAAAATTATCCTAATATAACTGGGTAGATTGAAATTTAGACTTTACAACCAAACATGTCTTCTTAATTTTTTTTCCCAAAAAATAACAATAAGTTTTATTATATTAAAAAAAATAATGATTTGATTTAAATTGTAGGAAAAAATACTCAATATATTAATATGTGGAAGGTTTTATAAAAGTTTTTTTTTACAGATATTAGTATATGTACAAAAAACTAAGTTGTGTTCTATTATGAAAACAAAAATAAATTTTTAGTACAAGTAAGTAGTTATATTTGTGACTTGTGAATAGGTGTATCATTTGCCATTACATAAAAGCTCTCACCTAGACACAAATTATAAATTAGGTACTGGTTAACAATAAACCACTAGTTCGTTTCTGAAGAAAAATAAGTCATCACTATAAAAATGTTATTGAATGTTACATATTTCAGGACAAAAAAGTTGTTTTCTTTCCGTACACTTATGTGCTTCTCATAAGTTTGATTAGTAAGTAATATTATAAATATGACATTTTTCACAATGTGAACATGTCAGTAATTTTATATATACGGTGTTAAAAAAATTACCACATTTATTTAAGTCCGTACCTAGTTGAACCGTTAGAGCCACCACACATTAGAATATCTTTGTTTGAAGATAATATTGTCTTAAGATATAAGGACAATTATGTAGTATGAAATTGCAGGCACTATCAGTCATAGTAGGGCCATGACAAAAATCCCTTCAAGCTTGGCCGACTGCTGTGGACAAAACTATCTTCAAACTGTCAGACAACCTGAAAAATACTACTTCTTTGTTTAAAAAATGTGTCAAGTAATTCAGTTTATTTCTAATATTTTTATTAGCCATTCGACTTTTGTCTTGGTGCACGGAGGTGTCACAACAAAACTATGAAACCCTCGTAGTGTCTTGCTGTGACACTAAATAAACAATGTTTACTCTTTCTTGAACTTAGTGTGTAACTCTTATAAAACTCCATCTATTTTTATAAACATACCAAGTTTTAAAATAATTTATATTAGATACATTTTAATAAATATCATTCCACAAATTTTCAATAACATTATTGTTATATTGTTATATTAATATAAAACTATATCACTTATAGGGATGTGGGGTGGAGCAGCAGGTCTTTTAGGACTAACCATGATCAACTCAACAACACTAGCTATTATTTTGTTAACAACATCAATCTCAATCAATTTTGGTATATACTTTGGATTTTTAACAAATCATCTGGATTTGGGACCAAATTTTGCCAGTGTGCTGATGGGAATTACAAATTGTCTTTCAAACTCAGCTTCTTTTATTGCACCTCTTACAGCTGGATATATTTTGAAAGACGAAGTAAGTGTCATTTTATATATTAGTACGTTTTACTAACATGTTGCAGAACCTACAAGAAAATAACTAATTAATTTTACTTTTTTAAATTTTTTTTATTAATGACGAAAATGGTCATCATTGACTTCTGATTCGCTACTAAAGAAGTAATTCATAATAACTTATCAACATTTTTGGTTTTTTATATTTCTAAGAATCCAAATTATTTCTCTCACATAATATAATAATTATTTTGAAATACAAATTTGACTTATTTTATAACAGATATTAGGATTTATGTTTTTAGAATTAAAAAAATAATAAAAAGACATAATAATATTAAAATTATTTGGCATAAATCTAATATTAAATTATGCAAATTTATTTTGCTGTTTTTGTCCATTCACTTGTTTGTCAACCTTAATATCAGCTTTGGACAATAATTATAAGCTCTACTACATTAAAAAAAACAGTGTCAATTGGCCACCATTTTGAAATTTAATATCAATTTATTATTTTCAACCATATTCAAAAAATAGTAAAAATTAGTTGATATTATATTTATAACAAGGACTAAATTGTTCTTCCTAATATTTAAAGTATTATATTATTTATTTTATATAAATTTTGAGGTTAAGATTTTTACAACAGATCAAATTCGTATAAAAAGGTTTAATATTTTAAAGATTTGTTCATAATTAGGAAAATAGACAAAAGTCTGTTATCACAACTAAGATTATTTAGTAATCTACATTTGCACACAACATTTTAAAATTTAGTTTAAAGCCATTTTAAGTTTCAAATTGATGTTATCTGCTCTGACTATATTTACAAACAATAAAAGTTCTTTGCTTTACTTTTAGGTTTGTATTTAAAATAAGTATTTAAAACTAAACTGAATTTAACCAATTATTGAGTGAATATACAATGTTGTGTATTATATCTTCATTTAGTTGAAACATATTGATGAAATATATGTGGAGAAAAATACATAAAAGATCTTTATATCTTCGATTGATTATATAAAATGTATGAATGATTATATATTTAAATTAAGTAGAGAATACTTTAAACATATTTTTTTCGTATACTGTAATGCCAACATTTAATATGTGCTTTATTGGTTCGTCATACAATATTTGGGCACAGTTCTTACTCGTCCTTTATATGACTCAACATCAACAAAATCATCAATATTGCACATCTGATACTAAAGATTTTTGGTAATCTTTTGACCAAGTTTAAATTTCAATTGACTGGTTAAGAAACGTCTCATCAAACAATTTGAGAACAAATTATCCCCAATGAGGAGCAGTACTTTTTTGCAGGAATAGCTTGTATCTTTAGTAACTGAGGGTAGGGTTGATTTTATCCCATCATTTTGATGTAAATGTTTAAAGTTTGGTCATGAAAAAGAAATGGATCAGAAGACATCACACCCAAACCTCACATGGTTGGTCTCTGAAGTGTTGATGTAAAAGTTTGATTATCTGAACTCAAGGTTCTGAAGATTCTGTTTATTGAACTTGTCTATCTAATGAAAAGTAAAAATATCTAGAAGGAAAATATTGTCATCCTTTAGACTCACAATTTTACTAACCATAAAATGTATCTAACATATCTTATAATCTGAAGTGATAATGTAGAATTTTTAATTTGTATGAATTAATTGCATTTTTGCCTTTTAAATTTGTATTTAAAAAGAAAAAGCTCATCACCACCTTAGAAAAAATAAAAAATAAAAAACAATAAAAAATCCTAGCCCTTGAATACTCTAATAGCATCAAGGTCAGAAAAGACTGATAGGAAAAATGAAAGAGAGGGATCTAACTAAAAACTACATGAAAAATGGTGTTGATCCAGATAGGGTCTCTTGGGATTACCAAGTTCATAATCATTAAAGTGAGCCACAGATTTAATGAATAGTTTTGTGAGGCAAGTTTAATTCATATACTGTTAGTTATACATATTTTTGTGGTGAGCAAAGAACTCATTCACATTCAGAATTTTCCATCAGTCACTTTTTTTAACATAATCATTATTATGCACAACTCTTTCCATGGCCATGAACTATTTGAATCAAGAAATACAATAATCCATGATGGATTTGGTCTGTTAAATAAAGTTTAACATATCATGAACAACAATATCTGATTTTTTCTACAAACCAATCAAACTACTGAGTTATTTATTATTTTATTTTCAACATTTGGTAAATGAGGGTGACTAAGTGTACCTATTATAACACTTTTAAAAATTCTCTTTTGAAAGAAACTTAAAACTGCTTTTAGGTATGTTTAAATTTGTATGAATGTAAAAAATTTATCCATTTATGTCCTCTCTACTTAAAATAAATATTAATCCATTTATACTTATAAATTTATAATATTATTTTGTTATAGACAAATATTGATCAATGGAATATTGTGTATTACATTTCTGCCTTAATTTTCTTTATCGGAAACCTTGTTTTTATTATATTTGGAACAGCGAAATTGCAACCATGGAATCAACCCAAGAAAACTATTGATGATGTAGAATTAGGTGAGTACCCCTTTTATTATTGAGTAATTATAAAAAAACGTAAAAGAAATAAAATAATATTTGGTAAAATACCATTGTTTAATTAGAATAAGACTCTAGTAGAACATTATGACTTTAAAACAAATTATCCACCGAGGGATGATTATAACTTTTATTTAAAAGATTAGTACGACTTTGACAATTTTTAGTTCATGATCGAGATATTGGTTGCCTTGTTTGTAAATTTCACAAATATTGACAATTAAATAACTAAACAATAAATTTATAGGCCCATGAACAGAATTATTTAAAAAAATAATCTTAGTATGTCACTACATAGCACTAATTTGGAAAACACCCCCCCACATATATATATATATATATATATATATATATATATATATATATATAACAATTGTATGATAGTTATATGTAGTACTCAAATTGAAAACCTCAAGACAATTGACACGATGAAAAAATGAAACTTATATATTTTGTCATGATTTATTAAGAAACATTTATTTAATGATTTGTATATAATCACTATTTAGGTTTTAATATTATGGAGTTCAAGCTAAGAAATTAAAATTTTTGCAAGAACTTTATTATTTTGGATTGTAGAAAGATAAAGGTGTAATTAATAGGTATTTAATCACAATCAACAAATTTTGATTTAAATTATTTTAAGATGTTTTAATTGAATTGCTGCCAAACTATAAGCAAAATTTTATATAAAAGGTGGTTATTTGAATCTTTCACCTTACATGCTTTTTTATAAATGGCATTTCCTATGTGCCAGGGTAGTTAGATAGTATTCAAATCAAATAAATATAATGTCTTTATTCTTAAACAAGTGAAATAATAAAATTACTGATTTAGATAGTTTTGCTATTAACCTTCCACATCTCAACATACGGTACATCTACCCTTCTCGATTTTTCCTTTAATATATTTTGTTTTTGTTTACAATTATAAAGCGATTATTAATCCGTTATTAAATTTGACCAATCAGTTATCATCATCTTGTATGCCACTGTCCTCACTCCACCAAACCTAGGTTATATAATTTTATTCAGTCTTTTAGTCACTTCCACTTCAGAGACACATGATTATCTATAATCAATAATGTTTCGGTTAACAATCACGAATTACATTAAAATTTGGGTTTGCTTACACTCTAAATATCGCAGATATTGGGCGTCTAAATGAAAGACATATAATAGTACTCTGGTACTCGAGAGGTAAAACTATTTGATACATTGGGTTTATTAAATATTATGTTATCCGTCTCTGTATGTTTAAAAAGTGGTATGAAGTTCATACCGTTGATGTAACGCTTATACGATTGCCATAATAATGTCTACCGTATGATAGGAATTTATTTATTTTTCCTGTTGTTAAAAGACAAAAAAATCTTGTCGTTATCATTGCCTAAAAAAAAGAAAATTAAATTATAAAATATCACCCTTAGCCGTCAAATACTCAAAAAGCGCCAGGGTCAGAAAAGCGGAAGTGTTGATTAAGAGGGGCTCAATTGGAAAGATGAAAGATTAGAAAAGAAAATAGTTTTCTATAGAGTAAAGAGGTTTAGACAATCAATACAATTTTAACTGATTTCTAAGTAAAGAAAATTGATTGATATTTCTCATTGTTTCAAGTAAAGCGTTTAAAAATATTCCTCCTGCATAAGTTGTCATACCTAAGTCTAGTGTTGAAGTTGCAAATTGATCTCAGTTTCTACTACAATAATTATGAGAATTTTCTAGTAAAAGAAAATCGGTGCAATACTGTTTTGTGTGTAATATTACATTGCTTGATTGTGGTACCAAGTCAATATTATATTAATAATAATATTACCAAAATGAGGTCCGTATTGCGACTTCTTGTCGTATCATTTATGACAACATGTTTTGGTGCCGTCATTCCATCAACTGGTCTTATTCACTCTTAAGAGATAATTGTACATTAAAATAAATTACCTATAACATTGACACTAACAGATGAAATTAAAAATATATGCTCATCTTAACATGATCGGTGAAGTAATAAGGGTATTATGCAAGGAGGGCTACAGATGGGTATCTCTGTTTATCTTTGCATTATTATCATTATCAATATTATATCATAAATATACAAACTGTATACTGTCGTTATACCAATATTTGAAAATAAAAGTTCTTTAACAGAGACTACCCCAAATACAGTTTAAAAATTGTTCTGAGAGTGTAAGTTTCTCTATACATTCTTCTTTGATGTTACTCCATAGATTCTTATTCCAACTGAAATATATGACTGTATAATATGTGCAAAATAAATATTAAAAAAAAAAAAACTTCAATATTCTTTAAGCATAAAGACCTAAGGAGATCCTTTTGGAAACATGGTCTACATGAAGATCCCAAGTCAAATGTTTATCTATTATTAGCCTAAAAAAAACCTATTTGTTTACCTTTTCAATTTAATTAGCTTCATATAAATTGTTAAGCTGACTTTCAGTTTCATAATTATTTGTATTTTTTTTGCATGCTCTATATTTTTTATAAATTTAGAATAAGTTAATTATCGTCCAATTATTTATTTTGATCTTTTAAATTTTTATTTGCTAATAACTCTATTTCTTTACTTGCCATTCCACTTACTTTTAAATTTGCATCATCAGCATGAAGACTTATTTTATTACCATTGATTCCTGACACTATTTGAGGCAAACCTTAAATATAAAAAAGATATAAAAGAAGTCACAAGGTCGAACCTTAGGGTACTGCTTATTTTACTAATTCAAGTGAAGATTTATGTTTAATTGATTACCAGAGGTACATGACAATTCAATATAGTGTTTCCTACTATACAAGTATGATTCAAATCAGAATACATAGTTGTGTCTCACTTATATTTAGATCTTACAGTTTTCTGATCAAACGCTTACTGAAACACTATTGACATTTTACTTAAATCCATGAAAACACCCACAACTTTCTTATCTCTATCGATTGAATTAACTATAGACTATGAATTCTATTCAGGTTGTTACCCCATACCGTGCTGGTCTGAACTCACGCTGTTCAATATCTATTATTTAATTATTTTCTAATTATAAATAATCTATTGTACATGGCTTTTTCATAAATTTTAGAAATAACCAGCAACAAAGCAACAGGCCTGTAATTTGACATAAAACATGGATTATCTTTTTTATAAAGGGGTTTATTTTTTGTAATTTATAGTTTATTTGGACAAATTTCAGATATAACGACTGAATTCATCAAATTTGACAATTTTTACTATTCAAACTTTATTATAAAATTTGGGTAAGCCAAATATTTACTTGTATTCAACGTAACAACTGGTATTTGGACATCACCATAGCCGGTGGAGTATTTGTTCTTAAAAGACATTTATAATGACTTAATAAACCTCAGTTACTGGAGCACAAACGAAAAAAGAGTGATCAGCAACTATATTCTTATTATTAGTAGGGTTAACCACCAATATTCAATTTTGGCAGATCATCTTACATTCTCCACATCAATAAAATGCGTATAAATAAGTTACAAATCACATCTGGCTGGTTATAAATGTCAACATCTACAAATAGAATACTTATATTATTTATTTATTTCGTACTTCACTATTTATGAGAGACCAAGTAGTTTTAACAACATTAGAAGAATTTGATCATTTGCTACTATAAAGTAGTAGTTTGGACAGAAATTCAAATGAACAAACTTATCATTTTAATATTGACTAATAGTAATTACTTATATTAATTTATGTGAGAATACTTCTTTATTATAACTCATGCATTTATTCGACTGTGGTTAATAATAAATAAATAAAATAAAATAAATTAAATGTACATAAACTTTTTTACTATATCTGTGTTACAGAAATTCCGCTAACTACAATATCAAAAGGAAAAATTGTAAAGAATGGGATCAACGATATTCAATAGTTAAACAGAAACGCTGTAAAATTAAGAGAAGTTAAAGTACATAATATGATATTGTACTCATTCCAAAAAGAAAAGATGACATTTTGAAATCTGTCGAAGAAGAGTCTCAGATGAATCTTTAGGTTTATGTAATTTTATAATGTATATATGTGTTCTGTTATAATTTGTGAAATTGTGGAGAAATGTGAATGTTTTTACATTGTTCTTTAATATTAATGTTATATCTATCACATAGTTTTGTATTAAATTTAGACATTTAAGTAAAAGAAATTTTAACATGAATTCATGCTTTACTATCCTATATTCATCTATATTTTTCAAAACAATTTTCATTAATATGATAACTAGCTTAAAACAACTAAGAAGTATTAATGGGTTAAATGTTGTAAAAAATTAATGTAGAACTAACCAAAATAACTTTAATAGCAACCAAAGTTGGTAGACAGGATTGTTGGGGGTAGGGGCCATTTCATTTGTAGATTACTGTTAAAGCAGTAATAGTACATAATTTCAATTTTTTGTATCAAATATTTTTGATATTTTATGTTTGGCTGATAAAATACTTACTGATAAAATAAAAAATTTTAAACATATTTTAAAAAGTCATACAGTGGCGACTTGTGCTCCTGGAATTAGTCGTGTGTTATAGAAAAACAATACTAGTTAAAATTATTATATATATTTTTTTCCTTTAAAAGCAAAAAACCTCTCGGTCTTCATTGCGTTTGCAAAAAGGAAGACAAGAGCTTATAAAATAAAAATCCATAACCCTTGAACATTCTAATAGCGGCAGGGTTAGTTCTTGACCAAAAGAATAAAAGTTGGTCAAGAGAAACCTGACAGGAAAGATGAAACCCAAGACTACAGGAAAAAATTGTAGATCCAGTTAGGTGTTAAATTCTGCTGTTTTCACGGTATTATCGGGATAGGAGTTCCATTTTGTCTTATCTTAATACCTTTCTTTGAAGTGCCTGGATTGCTCTAGTCTTTGAATAGCCTGGGATTGTATAAGAGTTCCTAAAAATTTGTCGGGATACCTTTAATTGAGTTTAGAATATAGGCTCAGAAAGTTCTTTTTGTTACCAAAACCCAAAGGGCAAGGAACATGAACCTGCAATCATTAATGACCATTTTCAAGTTGAGGTGTTTAATCCTTATCCTAATCCCATTGAGTGGCATTCCTTTTACAATGGCATCTCTAGATGAGCTAGAAGAGGCAGGGTATAATCCCGCAGGTAATGGATCGTGGTGTAAAAAGAATTAGTTTATTTGGGATACACTAAATTATTAACTAACATCTACTGTAGAATATGTAGAATACGTATAAGAATAAGAATGAAAATATGAAGACTTACCCCCTAACCTCCCTAAGTATCTTGTAACTCCGTATTTGGACGGACAAATCGTAGAAAGAAGTAGGAGGCAATACATCTTCTGCTATGGCAGTGTACAATGCTGCAGGAATTGATTAAGTAAGTGGCAGTGTATCCTCTGTTTTGGCATAGAATAACCTGCGATAACAAGGGTCTCTTCTACGATAGTATAAATGGTGCTCAAAATAGGGAAGATTACAAGGTTCATAATGCTTACCGTTTCAATTCCCTTAATGCCATAGATGGACAGACAACTCATAGAAATAGGTAGGAGGCCGTATATCCTCTTCTAAGGCAAGATATTGCTGCAGGAATTTGAGAATAAGAGGCAGTGTATCTTCTGTTTCTGCAGTGAATATCCTGCTGTAATAAGATATTCCCCCTAAGACAGTATCACCGGTGCTGGAAAGAGGATGGTTTACAGTGCTTACTATTTCAAATCTCTTAATGCCATAGACAGACGGACAACTCACAGGAATAGTGTAGGATTTAGTTTACCCTCTGCTATGGCAGTGGACAATGCTGTAGGAATTTATAGGTACAAGGTAGTATACCCTATACTATGGCAGATTATAACGCTGCGGGAATTTATGGGTAAGAGGCAGTGTATCCTCTGCTATGGCAGTGTATCCTCCACTATGGCAATGTACCCTCTTCTATGACAGTGTATATCCTCTGCTGAAATAGAAAAGGTTACAAGGTTTACAATCCCTAACTCTTTAATTACTTATTTCCTTTATTGCGCCAAGTATCATGCAAATACCCAGCCGCGGCGTGCAATCTTACTTTTAACAAAATCGGGCAAAAACATAACCTTCAAGTAAACTTAGCACTAATACCTCACTTAGATCTAATAGTCTTTTTTCCCGAGAGGTACCACATCACTGTGTTAGTCAACGATCACATTATTTATGCCCAAAAACTTCAACCATAGTAAGTACTCACAACTGATAATCCTGGTAGGTTCTACTCTGTGTCAAAATTATCCTTGTGAGCTCGAAACTGTGATCACAGGGCTGAAGTTTGTAGCGTTATTCACAAATCATTTAAAATAAAATAATCTGTACTAAATTTATCAACCGTCCACCCCCGCCTCGCCCCATCTACCTGCATCTGACAGCTAGTGTAATCTGGAGACGAAAATAGAAATATAACGCATGACTCTCTTCTCTCTCTCTCTCTAACAGTTCTAGAATCTCGTTCCTCGCTACCTGACCTTCACTTAGATTCCGGCAGTAAAATCATGTAGTTGAAAAAATTGAATAATTTGCATCTCCGACATCTTTCTTTTGATGTGTCAGTTATAAGTCATGTTTTAGTTCACATACAAATTGTAATGAGTGCCTCTTAAAATTAGTGATGTTCTTTTACAAAAGTAAAAAACAAAAGTTGGTGAGTTTTGTTTATAAAACACGGCGTGTGCTTCTATTCTAAAAACTTCTCAGCACTTCATAACGAGTCCAGGTACCTTACTTTTCAGATTTTACTATACTATAAAATTTGTTAATATTTTAAGCTTTGTTTATTGAAATATGTGTTTAGTATTTTCTTTTAGTATTCAAAATTTTTACTGAAACTTAATAACTTATAAAAGCATTTCTTTTCTTTAAAAGAGACTTTACAGAATCTAAATGTAAACTTTGAGCAGTCAAACTTTGAGTATTGAGCAGTCATATTAAATCTTAAGCAGTCAAAATATTAAGTGTTTGATCATATCAAAATACTAGCAAAAAAAGTTTTTCTGAACTAGAGTCTTTGTCTTTAAAAAATTTCTAACTCTTGTTATAAGTCTTTTGTTTCAAACAGAAATTAAGATATTCATATACTATCAGTATTAACAACAAAAAAGGACTTAATTATAATCTTTTCTGGATTTCTGTAATTCCGATAATTTTCTTGATTTTGATGAAATAACAAAGCAATTTAAATAAGTGAAAACTTGTGCTATTACATGTATAAGATTGCATAAATCTCTATTAGACCTGTGTTTCTTTTCAACAGCAAAAGCTGGTTCAAGTTTGCTGGATTTTGTGTTCTGGATTTTTGCAAGTCCATGCAGCAAAATTGGATGCCTGATTAAAAGACTCTACCTAACTGTTTAAGACATGTTTATAACAAAAAACTTTGAAACGTCGCTAAGTGCACTATAAAATGACTTTCCTCTAAAATACTAACTCTAATTGTGAACCTGTTCTTATATATATTTTTGGAACTGAACTCTGTTTAACAATATGTCCTTTACTGTTTATATGTAATAATGTGTAATTATTTATAATATAAAATATATATTGGGTGGTGCTGCATGCAAACCTTTCGGCTCTTACAACCCCAAAGGGGTTACTTTAAAAATTAATAAAACAAAAATAAAAACATTGACGTCAATCTTTAAAAATTTCATAATTTAACAATTTCAATATTTAAAATTTTCACTATTTAAAAATTTCAGTATTTTAAAAATTTCACTATTTAAGAATTTCCTTTTATTCTAATATTTCACTTAACTTTAAATTTAAGTTTTTCTCTATAATTTTTTTATATATATATAAATGGAGATTAATATATGTATAGAATGAATTGTTCTTTTATAATGAGAATGGAGTCACATCCTTTCTTTCATAAGATGTGTTCTTATATATAAATATTAATTTATTTATATGTATGTTTAGACTAAGTTTGTATATCCTCAAACTTGTTAAAATAATTTACCATCTTCACCTTTTGTACATGTATATGTTTCTGAAAACTTAAACCTTTTTTTTAAGAAAACTTTGTAATTTTTTTTTTGAAAATTTTATATAACAAAACATAACTGTAAATGGTAAAATATGATTCGTCGAAATTTCCGTTTAAATTTAATAAATTTTGGCTTTGTTAATTATATAATTTGTCTTTGTCTTTTTTTTTTTAACATTGTTACCAGTTGGTTCCAATTTTAATAATTTCGTCAGCCTGGTAACAAGTTGCTCCTGTGATGTGTGAGCTCTAGCTTGAAACTGCCAATCTTTCCTCTACCGCCAGTCTGCTTTTAAGGAGAACTTTGATACGCACAGCAACCAGTCAGAGAACTAATAAAGCGCTCGGTACACAGTCCTAAGGTTTTTATAATCCAATATCTTGTTTGTGTACTTACCTGATAGTCCTATTTGTTGCCAAAGTACTTCACGATAACTGTTTTGGAACATTAATCTTAAATACTATTAAGTCTAATGGATGTCAGATCAAATGGTTGCTACAAACAAAAGCTACTGTCAAATTGTTAGTCATAAAATAATATTTTGAAATTTAATTGTAGATGGACATGAGCACAAGACCCCACCTGATTGCTGTTGGTGAAATTACAAGAAAGAACAAAAAAAATCATTTAGGTTATTTTATAACATTCCTTGCATTATATATTGACATTATTTTAAAGAATAATTATTTGTAATTAAATAGGCATTGTCAAATTTTCTCCGCTACATTTTCTTTTTTTCATAAAAATATTTAAAGAATATTTTGTTGGTAAGTAGAACCGTTAAGTCCATAAAAAATAAGAAATTGGTTATTTATGAGCATCATAAATACCTAAGATAAAGTTAAAGTGGACTTTACCTACCTGAGCAATAAATAAAGTCAACAACTGATGAGTTATGATTAGGATTAAGTACTTCATCGATTAATGTTCCAAAACAGTTCAATATGAATAGGCCCTATATTTGAAAAACTTTATACAATTATTACAGAAATGTACCGTTTCTTGAAGAAACTTCATGCTGTGTTTTGAAAATGTGTTTTTCTTGAAAATTTCAAATTTACTAGTGTAATTATTTTTGCTTTTTTGAGCGGCCCACTAAAAGATATACACAAAGAATATATCCAAAATATTTATCTTTTTGAATTTAAGACTAACAGAATTCATAAAATTGGTAAGTTATAGCATATAGTCAATAGCAAGAAATTAATTACTGTTAAATTAGTTTTGTATTAAAAAAAAAAAAATGTGACAAGGAAAGTAGTGATTCTTTCATTCTCTTTCAAGTTGACATTATGAAGTATATATTAATGGTAAAAAATATACATATACAGTACAGGGTATCAGAGAAGAAAGGTATTATAGTATGCCTAAAATATTTCTCATTCCAAGGAATGTTACATACAAGTAGTGTCATCAACTGATCAGAGTTGATCAAACTCTTAACCATTGTGACGTCTTTTCGTCATATTTTTCCCTTTCCTCACTATATCAATATAGTGATAAGGTATAGTAATCCCACTACTTTCAGTTATTAACAACAGAATTTGACCTGAAATTCTGAAATATCAGTCATTCTGTTTCCTGTTTTCCGTGTAATTATAAAGTCTAACTATATATCTTGGAAACTACTTTATATTAGTGTTCTACTACAATTTTTCTGTTCCAATCGCAGTAAAAATCGTAGAACGTTAAAAGAAAAATAGATTTTGGCATCAATCAATGTAGAATTCAACAAGGAATAAATATTATGGTATAGTAATTTTTTTGTAGGTTACTTTGGTGATTTCATATTCAAATCCTAATTGTACGTAACAACTTTTTTTATCAACCTAAAAATCTGAAATTGCTGTATTTCATATAAAACAATAGGTAAAACTGTTTAACAATATATAAAAAAATGGTAGTGATAGGATAATACATTATTTACAAATTATGAATTTAAAAAAAAGTACACTTTTCTAAAGTTGGAAAAAGGCACTTTTTTTGTTCCAACCACAATAAAATAATAGAGCATAAACATTAAAAAAATGCAGAATTGAACACGGAAAATTATGGTATAATCGGATTTTTTTTTAGGTTAACTTGTTTAATTTTATTTTAACGTCCAAATTCGAGTGTCCATTTGCGACCGACAGTAGTCACTTTTCCTATCTGGTGGAGCTCCAAGCAGGGTTTACCATTGCCAATCACATCAGATTAAGCTAACCTGTCCACTAGTCTGTTTAAGTAGTGTTTGTTGAGGCAATCTATAGTCATCTTCATTCGCACTTCAATGGTATTTCTACATAAGAGAGGGATGTCATACAAGATACATATACTTATGTATACTGCAATAAGATTATGATTAATTTACAGTAACTATTCTGCCCATTTTGTATGGTACTGATTTATTACAATTATTTACTCTGGTTTTAAAATATTGGATAATTATATATTATTATTGTTAATTCTATTGGTATAGTTTATTCAAATTTTTTTCATAATTTTATGTGTATAAAAATGAATAGCCGATGTTTCAAGTGTATGGTTCAACACTAGTTATAAACCTAAAACATGAAAAATGTGGAAAGAACCAACACACCCTAGTAGCTGACGTGACGAGAAAAATCACAGATTAATAAAACTACACACTGACTCATGGAATGGTAAACGCCAAGTTGAACATTGATATTATTGACATTAAGCATTGATAACAAGTGTTGATCCATGCTTTTGAAATGTTGTAAATGAATTTTTATATACGAACACAAATGATGGAAAATGTTCAAATAAAATATTCCTACAAAATGACTTATTTGAGAACATTATTACAGGGTTATATTAAATTTAATTTTTTTTTCCTTGTTGTTATGAAGGTAAAAAACCACTCAGTCAACATCGATTTATAAAAAAAGAAATAGAGATAAAGAACCTAAACCTAGAATACTTTAGTAGCATCATAGTCGGAAAAGAACAAAGGAGAGGAAAGGTGTAAAAGAGTGATTCAACCCAAGACAACATGAAAAGGGTGTAGATCCAGCTAGGATTCCTCAGGATTGCCAGGGCTGTACTCACTATAAGTGAACCACTAAGGGGATATTTAGGTTTTATTAAGGTTTGTACAATTTCAATAAAAGATGTCAATGAGAAGAGTAGTGATAGGACAATCTATCCTTCCACTGATTTGAGTGTAGCAAGTCATAAACAATAGGTAAAAATGAAATATTTTGTAGCAATCATAAGTAACCAAAGTAATAGAGATGATATAAAAAAAACAGTGACAAGATCTGTAAGAGTATAGTTCTTAACCGATGAACTTTGTACACCATAATTCATTTTCAGTAAATAATATTTCAATGGGGGCCAAATAGTTATATTTAAAAGTGACGTGTAGTTAAGAAATAACTCGAAGATAACAACAAATATTAAAAAATGTTGTGCACATAAATATTTACATTGTCTGTAAATTATAATAATTATTATCTAATGTTGTCATAAGATAAGTAATTATGGTTGAAACAGTATTTAGATGTTAAAATTTACCGCAGTTGAATATTTTTGAATTTATGTAGGCCTACTACAATATTATCACTACAACAATTTGACTAGTGTTACTTATTTCAATATTTCTAAATATACAAGACAAATAAATTATGGAGGAGGAACCAAAAAGTAAGTTATTTTAGAAGTATTATTTTATTCTATTGATGTGTTAAAAAAATCAGTATAACTTGCAACAGTTTTGTTTTCTTAAAAACAAAAATTTAATTTCCTTATCACGAAAAAATCTCTTATTACATATTAAAAAATATGTACATAGATAATAAGAAATCTATAATAAACTTAGTAACTTAGATGTTAAAAGTATAATTTTACCTTGTTGTTTTGAAGCCAAACACCTTTTTGTCATCATCGCCTTATAAAAAAGGAAAAAAGATCATAAAAAAAAGACTAAGAGCCCTCAAATCCTCTAATAGTGTCAGGGTAAGAAAAGGAAAAAAATGGACATTTTTTAACACTTTTGTTCTCCTCTGAACCTGATAGGAAAGATGAAAAAGAGGATTCCAAACGTGCAAAAAGTGTAGATCCAGCTAGCTTGATTAAAACCTTTTAAAACCGACATTTAATTTTCAATATGTTCCAAAAATCCCAACCATTATCTGCTATGTATGTGCATAGCTCAATTTAGCAAATTTTCAGTGTTTCGCAAAATAATTTGTATTAAATTTATTTACTGATCAATTTTGATGATTTTTTTAATTTTGTGTGGAATGAAATGGTCTATAAGGTAGTATATTTTTTTAAAATAAGTTAAATGCATGTTAGATATGAAATTTTTAAAATTGTTACTTACCAAAAAAAAAAAAATTCCAGAAATTTTCACTTTATTTATTCTTGAAAATGACACACAAAAAAAAATCTTTATACAAGAAATATCATTATCACAATCACAATAAAAATAACTAAACAAACTAAAAAGTTTCAAAACAACAACGTACACCAAGCACAAGTAAAGTTATTTACATCTGACAGATGACAAAAGCACAGCCACGTCTATCACAAAAATCTTCGTCGTAGTGAACATAGAGGTAATTTATAACTTAAGTAAATATCATAGAGGTAAATAGAACAGCTCTTTCCGATTCCATTGATATATAATAAACATAGATTCACTAATGATTTGTATTTTATATGATTTTTTTTCTAAACGTCCTTTTTTACGGACGTTGGGATTTTACGCACATACACGTGACGTCCGTAAAAAAGGACGTCGGGATTCAACGGACATACTCTAACGTCCGTAAAAAAGGACGTCGGGATGCAAAGGGTTTTAACAAGCATATACTCACTATAATGAACTCCTTAGGGCCATTTAGAGTGTATAATTATAAAATAATAAATTTATTTTGTCTAACTCCCATCTATTTTCAAAACCACACGTTGTCACTGACATATAATATATATTCTGGTTTGAAAGTTATTTCATAATGATGGATTGTTCATATTTTAAAATGGTTTAATCGGTCATTGGCCAAATTAGTCACCAATGGTTATCCTCAATCTATAATTTCTAAACGTAAAAAACTATTTATAAGGAAAAGATAAAGACTAAAGACAATGATAAACGCTTCACTCTACATGACAATCCCTTACATGCCGGGATCATCAGAATAAGTTAGGCTTGTTGCTTGGAAATTATGTACTGCTTATAATAGGCAAAACACTATTAGTCAACATCTTGTCTAAATCAAACCAAAAAAAGTCACTCAGTATTAGGCCCAAACTAAGCCTTTTCAGATACCTGGGGTATTTTAGTATTCTTTTCAACTTATTTGTGCTAAACTGTTTAAACAATCTTAAATTAAACTTATTTTTCAGATAGTATCATAACTGTGCGTTTCACTCAGGCTATAATGATGTTCCTGGGTGTTGTAGCAGCTTTTACAATGCGTATTAACATATCCGTGGGGATTGTTGCCATGACTAGTAACAATACCAGAACAGACTTCCCGGTAAGTTAGCGAGTTTATTATTTCTTAGTTTATTTTTGACCACTTTAAAGGTAACATATTGTTTATTATTATTATACTTAGTAGAAACAAAGACCATATTTAAGTGTGATCATATCTAGAATATGGATATACTTGACTACAGCACCAGACAATCTTGTAATTATCATACTAAACAGCACAGGTTAAATGTGTATAGTAAACTTCCTTCACAAGCAGGTGCTAAATTGATGAATTACCTCCTTCTAAACATAAAAAGTTTGCAAAATTATACATATTTAAAAAAACAGCCTTAGTTAACTATAGTTGTCTGGATATTTGTACTTTGTGGAGGAGTTTCTGCATTGATTTTCTGTTTTGTTGATGGGTGTGATTTCCTGCTCAGTATCCTTGTTATTTATATATTTTTTATTGTATTTGTTTCTTAAAGTATTGTAAAATTGTATTTAACTACTAACGTTTTTACAATGTTTGGATAGTTTTAGATATTTTATTGTTGATATTTAAGAGTAGAAAAGGATTTGAGATACTTTATAATTAATGTTATATTACTTTGTACCTATACATGTTCTATTGTTTTTATAGTTGGATGTTTAAAAAAATCAAATCTATTGATTATTTATAATCCCTTGTGTAATATAATTTAATGACTTGTTTAATGCAATGTATATTATCAGGAGGACTAAATAAAATGAAATGAAATAAAATGAAATATTACAGGCAACCAATTTCTAAAATTGTTTAAATACATTATGTTATAAACAATTTCATAACGTTTTGTTTGTTTTAAACATAAAACACCTTTCGAAATATCTGTCTATCATGATGAATGAATCCAATCAACTCCAAATTTGGTTTGCACATTTGTTACTCATAACCAGAGATCTCTATTATTATTATTATTATTATAAAACAATCCTTTTATTAATATTGGTTTATTTTAAAAATATAATAAGCATAAGTTTTAAAATTTGATAACGTTCAATTAGAGTAGCTGTCAAAGAAAACATAAAACTTACCTAAACCCACGATTACTTGCGTTATTAAAATGGTGAGATTTTTTTCACCTTCAGAATAGGTGAAAAATATACTGAAATGAAAGTTCTTGTACATATTTATTACAATAAGTAAAATATAACATTTTGTTAAGTTTATATTCGGAATGGCGTGATATTATAACGTGTAAAAACAAAATCAAATTCCTCAATAAAACAAAACAAAAAATAATACATTACAATAGATTAACTCCTTTATAATAAATTGTTTAAACCATTCCAATAACTTTAACTTTTCTCACACAATTATGGTGTAGTTGATTATTATAAAGTTTTTTAAAATATAAAATATTTGTAACAATATAATTTTTCAGGCATTTTCCCTCATCCTCTGAACTAATGTAGTAGTTTAGACATATGCAAGTAGTTTTTTTGACGTGTTCATTGCACAGAAGTTTTTCACATGATCTTTGCGATTTTGAGTATATCTGTTCTTCTTTGTAGGGCATATATAACACATTTTCTTTGGAACCCTCTTGCCGGAAGCTGGTTTTTTTAGTCTTCCCAGTTATCTTTACAATTTTCTTTCTTAGTTTCAAGGACAAAGTTGGAATAGTAGCTCTGATTTCTACAAAAGGCTTAATAAGAGATTAAGCTAGATTTCTGATTAATAATTTTCTTTTAATCTGCTTAAAAGAATTCAAGTTGAAATTATCTGTCCGTTTACTGTAGTTAAGTCCAGTAGCCCCACAGAAAACTGTAAATGCCCACCTTTTACGTACTTTTGTTACAGAACATTGTCCTTTCATTCGATCTTCAACACCAATACCACTCTTCGTAATATTGTAAAACGTAATCATGTTAGATTTGAATAAATCTTTAATAGAAGGATCAATAGGATGGTATCATCCTTGTGCATTGTAGATAAAACAATTACATTAGTTTTTCTTAGTTTTTTTCATTGGAATGTAAGAAACCAAAGTGCAGTTGTTTGGTTCTTTACCATAAGCAAATAGACTGCTGCTTTGGGGTCGTCCCCTTATATATTTTTATTTCTGGTGGAATTTGAGGATTATTTTTCCTTAAGGTTCCTACTACAATAGTTCTGTAATTAGTGAATAAGTAATTGACTAGTTATTTTTACATTATTTGCATGTCACTTGCCAATAATGTTTGAACTTTCTAACAATCTCAATACAGAGTTAAGATATGGGTTTTATTGAGTGTTTTTTGTGTTGTATTTGAGTACTGAAGATGGGCGAATGCCCGAAACCGCGGTTGTAAGGAAGTTATTTTTACGATAGAACAAGGATTAGTCTGACATACCAAATAAGGTAAAAATAACTTGTTAATTAGTTTTAGAACATTCCGTAAACTAAAATCATAGAATT